>VZTB01000992.1:404620-440218 GCA_013397245.1 Thryothorus ludovicianus
TTCTCTGCCTCAGCCAGCCAAAAACTAACAAAAAGCAAAAGAGAGCTCTCTTCTGCCGTCCACACACTGCAGACAACACAGGCCGTGTGTGAAGGAAAGCTGAAAACTCTGATCTTTATGTTTAGAAAACAACCACCTCAGACATTCCACTGCATCTCCTTCATTCTCAGATCCAGTTTTTAAAGGTACAACGCTTATTTCTGAGCTAAACAGATGAATGGGGATACAATTTTAGCATCAACCCAGGACAGAAGGAAAAGCCTGTCATTTTCTGGCAGTGTAGAGAGTTCACCTCTTGCATCCTGTCAGAGAATAGCATCATGTCTATAACAGCAATAGATATTTGGGCCTAAACCTCTTTGTATCTTAATTTCTTCCAAGTCAAAATAAGTTTACTGTCAGCCTTATAGCACATTCTGTAATTCTTTGATGAAAGATATTTCACCAGGGTAAATTATTATTTTATTACTTTTGGCAGACAGAATGTTTAGCAAGTCATTTGAAATGTATGCTTCTTCAAAACCTGTTAAATGCAGTGGGAATCTTTACACAGAATCTTAATTTATCCCCTTATACTTCAGTTGTTTTTTAATCTTTCTTTAGAACCACTGAGCAATTTTCAATCTGAAAAGGGAATCTGAGGAATGATATGCAATTGTCACACACATCAGTTTTTTAAAAGATTTGGTTTATGACTTTGATGTAGTCTAGACAAATGAACATATTTCAGAAACTTCTGAAGCTACTGACTGACTCATGGAAGTACAGCTTAATATTTTAATAATTGGCTCTTCTAGCTTTTGAGATATGAACATCTGCAAATGAGAACTTTACACATGAAGTCAAGTCAGCTTCTACATTCCCCTGCAAAGCAAGAGAGCAGACACTGCTCAGCAGCCCCTGCTCTGCAGTTTGGAATATCTCAGCTAAGCACTGCAGTCCTTTGCCATTGATCAGTAAAGGTGGGTGAACTATGGGAAAAAGCAGGGAGAAACTAAATGCTGTGTGAACAAGGGTCTTGATACTAAATCTCTTCTTAACATCACGAATATACTTATATGTTTATAATATATATTTATTTGAATGCAAATGCATTTTATATTGCCGTGATCTTTTGGCAGCTAGGGATTACATTTTATCCTTTCCTGTATCATAAGGCTAATGAAACAGTCAATTAAATTAATCCTCTGCAAATTTAAAGTGGCTGAGAAATGAACACAGCTATAAGCTGTAGAATTTGCAACCATAAGATATCGACAGGGAAACAGGCTAGTGCTGTTTGATAAAGAATTAGATACTTAGTCCAAATTGTAGATGTTCTGGGCATCAAGGTCCTCTGCAGTCAGGGTAGTTTTGCAATGGTTGCAATTCTTTCCAAACCTTTATTTATCTCTTATCTTCCTTTTTACTTGTATTCTACAGAAATCACTTTTTTCTTAAATTAAAAATAATTCTTTCTAGCCTGGAGAAAAGTAAAAGGCTTTCTGTCTTCTCCACATCAACACCTTTCCATTCATACATTTTGTGATTATAAAATTATCTTTACCTCTAAGATGTAGTTTCTTTTGGGAAAAAGAACATAACACTGGAACAAGGATAAGCATGTGGAATTTCCAGTGCAGATCTCATTAATCCTTTTAACAGAATAACCTTCATCACTGGATTCTGAAATAGGAAATGCAATAGTGCCTCCTTTATTAATTAGTTGGTGGAATTAATTAACTTCTAACTAATGACTAAATAGCCAACCCCACAAACATTTGGGCATCTGCATATCTTTAGGCATGAGAGTAATGATAGGAGAATTGAAGGTAGAAACGTATGTTTAAAATCAAACCAGGTTGTGTTAGCAAAATAGAGCTTTTAATATTTCTCTACATAAAGCCTGCATTGCCGTCTAGCTTCTACTGCAGTCAGTTTCATATTTACCTGCAACTATATTTGCCTGTGTACCTGAAGAAAGCACTACTTTAAAGCAAAAATGTACATGGAACAAGAAAGAAAAAGGACAAGATTCTTCTATACTGAGTCAAAAGGGAAAGACGCAATTTATAATTAGTGAAATAAATGAACCATGTATGGGTTAACAAATTTCTGTCTTGTTATGATAATGCCCAGATTTTAAAAACACAGTGTTCTGGGAGTAATCCCAGAATCCAATGCAGAATAACAACACTGTGATTTGTTGTTCATTCATATTAATGTGTTACACTCAGTTTTTAAACTCCATGCCTTTTCTCATGCTCTTCCCTCAGTTTCAAGTCTTATAATTGCCAATAGCTGTAATTGTCATTTCTTTGTCACAGAAGACTCATTGTCACCACAGAGGATCCAAAAACCAGGGCACTTCTGCAGTTTGCTGATGTGATGACCACTGCCAGCAAGATGGTTAACATCATCCACTAACTATGTTTATCTTCAAAATTTAAAAGAGATTTCTGGTGTAGTTCCATAAATACCATGGTGAGTATTTGAAACTTTGTACAAAGAACCAAGAGCAATCTGTGACCTGAATCTATCTTGTTGTTTTTTTCTTTTTTTTTTTTTTTTTTTTTTCTATTTGTGAAAAAAAAAANGCAAGTAGAGAAAATACAAAGATGGCTACTTTACTCTGAGATCAATAATAAAAAAATAATGTTAACTGTAGAAACTGTCTTTTTCTTACTCCTGGAATGATTTGCAAAGGGGCAATCAGTGTTCTCCAGGCTGTGGAGTAAAGAGGAAGGAGGGATTTAGTAAGAACTTTGGGAGTTTCACATCTCTGGGTATGCAGAAAGGATTGCTGCAGTTTTGCAGTATTGTGGTGTTGGGTGGGTTGGTCTGCTCATCTTGTTTTCGTTTCTGTTTCTTATATGTCTTAGACAAAGTTTCCACAGATAATCTCAAATTGGCCATATTTAAGACATCATGGACTCATAGAATGGTTTGGGTTAGAACAGATCTTAGAAATCATCGAGGCCCCACACTCTTCCCTTGGACAGGGACACCTTCCACTAGACCAGGTTGCTCAAGGCCCCATCCAACCTAGCCTTGAAAATTGCATGGAATGGGGTATCCACGGCTTCTCTGGGCAACCTTTTCCAGGTACTTTGATACCCCCTCAGCTGTAGACCACCTCCTCCTACTTTAGACCACAGAGCCATGGCCATTGTGTGCCATATACAGAACCCAAGGCTCCTAGATATTCCTGAGATGAGCTCTGTATTTTTCATGCAGTGCTTTTAATTTTAAAAAGCTTCAAATGTTCAAGTTTCCTTATTTGATCAGTTGAGATATACCTTTTGCACTCACACAAAATATACAAGACATGTCAATGCTGAAGTTTGCTTTGTGCTTAATGAGAAGAGATAGATTTGTGTAAGGTGTCAGCTGAATGAAGAACATTTGGCAAATGAGCAGATACTGATGAAGTATCATTGCTGTGAACCAGTTGTTCAATGTTTCATGACAAATTTACTGAAGACACTTAACATGCCTAATTTTTCTCAGAAAATGTGACCTGGGTGCTGAGGAGTCAAAGGTAGCTGCAGTGGCATAACATGTTTCTTATACACTTTAACGGACTGCAAAAGTATTTCAGATCCTAAAAATTGCCTCAAAAGTGAACCCCAGATTTTATTCATAAAATATGATTTCCTTATATACATCCGGTTGCCAGTGATCTATCTTGCTTTTTTCATGCTTAGCCTAAGCCTGGAAAAATTTGTTCCCTTTAAGAGAAGCAAATGCACAGTAGGTTAATATGGAGAAGTATAAACTGTCCTCTATCGTTAGGATTGTGTTAATTCTTTTTTTTTTAAATCTATCACAAGGGAATGTAAACCAAAGTATGAAAAACATAACAAGCAACACTGAAACAGGCTGAAAACTGAATTTTGCAACTTTAGACTTAATATTCTTTTAATGCCCAAACAATGCCTTGTCTTAGGAACAAGATAAAAGCACTAACAGTGTATCAAATTCCTGTGAAATGATTCCCCTACTTTGCATGGTATAACATCACCTATTGAGAAATGTATTTGTTTAAGATGCTGCTACATCTGATTATGAGATTATGTTTAAGAAGATAATATATACTTTACCAAGCATTACTTTACCACTTATTTAGTGCTGAAGTATAATCCTGTTCTATGTAAATGGCTGGAATACAAAATAGATCTGCCTTGACTTAACGAAAGATATTTTCTCCCCTCAGTTTACATGCTTCTACTGATGTGAGCTTTTCTGAGATGCAAATGCTTTTAAGAGTTCTTCTTCTCACCCTGGAGGGGCAAAAAAGCAGATTAGGATTTTGGGGGTTTGTTGTATGTTTGGAAAAGTAGTTTTTCATGAATACCAAAACAAGAAGTGTAGCATGAAGAATAACTTAAATGGTTTTTCAGCATTGTATAAACAAACCATGGAAACCTGAAATAAATGAAAAATATTGAACTGTGGAATTGGCACTCTGGGTGAAATTAGGTGCAGTATGAATTTCATATCCAGGAGAGATCTTCTATGTGGGATTACAAAGGTCACCTATTAAAAAGTCCAAATTTACCAACAGCTACACTTTGATCTATGTGTGTTTATGTGTATATTTCACATGTTCAATAATTGTTACTGCAGAAAGTTATTCATTTATCTATAGAAAATCATTTGTATTTTGCACTGTGTTCACCAAATCACCCAGTTTGGGAAGAGGCTGGATATCTATTAAAGCACTATAAACTCAGACTTCTAGGCTTAAAATGTTCACCTTAATGAGGGAGCTGCCAAAGACAGCAGCATGGAATGGACAGGCACATTGTGTTGATTCAGCAATATTTTTTTCTTGCTTCCATTCCTATGTGAGTTCACACAGCCTGACATTCCTTCAGCCCTGATTTTCCATTCTCAAATCAGCAGGTTGTGCCCCTCAAGGAGATGATACTCTCATGGCTCTAGTACCCTAAAGCTATATAGCTGTTCCCTGACAGGGACTTTACTGATGTCAAAAGACAGTCACATCTAGAAGTTATAAAATAACAAAGATTACTTCAGAAAAAATGCTCTATATATATAATCCCTGTCTCACTCCTGTGGGCCAGCTCTCTCTGCCAGCCAAGCTTTCCAAAATCTATGGTTCTCTCGGGGCAGATGTCTGCAGAGCATCTGACAGCTGGGAAACCCAAAGTACTTTTCCAGGTTGAAGTGGTGGTGTGATGCTTTCCACCTGGGACCAAAGGAGCATTACAAATGAATCCATGTAAAAATTCATCCAGGCAGATCCTTTCCTCCTCCTTGGCAGAAGACTGCTCTGGAAGTTCTGTGCTACTCAGTCTGCCCTGAGCATTCTGCTGTCACTTGTGCAAATTCAGTACTTGAACTAAATTGGGGTTAGGTATGATCTGACATAAGCTTTGACAGTCACATGCTAACTGTGTTACACTTCCAAGTCCTGTAGTTGTGAACTTCAGTCATATGGCCTCCATGCCTCCAATTTCCACGTGCTCAATCTCCAATTTTATCCAACTTCACCATTTTTTCCAAGGGGCTTATCCTTCCCAGTTGACAAGGACAGTTGAAATATGAGTACCAGGTGCTAACAGAACCAGTTTATCCCTATTTTGGGATCACACCCCACAGCAATGAAACAAGGTGTGCTGTTATTTGCGTTGAGGATCAACTCAAGAACCTGGTGGATGGTTGAACTCAGAACTTGTTGACTCTTCCCATTTCAGTAAGCATCAAAGCCTTACATACCATCATAAAACATCCTTACATGAGGGACTTTCTCAAATAAGACAATCCATAGTGATATATTGATTATTTTCCTCAGAATGAGAAAATATTAGAAATATATATGTGGCACATATTTTCCTACTCTCTACTCAGTCAGTGCTCTATATCAGCCAGTAATTTATGTAAGGAAGTGCTGAGGCAGGTACCCCTTGCAGGGGAGAAAGATTTTTTCTTTCTGTAATATTAGGAATGTCAGCAGCTTTAGTTTTTCCTGTGCATGACGATTTTATGCTTCTGAGTGATACGTATAGAAACAGAATCATTCAAGTTGGAAAAGACATCTAACATCATTGAATATAAGCACTAACCCAGCACTGTCTAGTAGCACCCCAGGTGCTACATCTGTGTATTTTTTGAACCCTTCTAGGGATGTTGATTCCAACACTTGCCTGCACCATGCTGCAATGTCTGACCATCCTTTCGGTGAATAAAATTTTTTTGTGGTCCAATCTAAACCTCCTCTGGTGCAACTCTTGTCCTATGGCTTGTTCCTTGGGAGAAAAGGCTGAGCCCCTTCCAGGGAGCTGTATAGAATTATAAAGTCCCATCTGAGCCTCCTTTTCTCCAGGCTAAAAGCCCTCAGCTCCCTCGGCTGCTCCTCATAAGATGTGTGCTTTAGTTCTTTCAGCAGCTTATTCTTTTAATAAGACAGTGTTTAAAGGACTAAGCAGCAGATCTGGTTCCTGCTGCTGCTGTAACTGTATTTGAATTTAGACTTGCTAATAATGATATCTTTGTTTTATTCATTTAAATTCTTTTCCAAAGAACTGTGAATTTTTCTATTCCTGACTTTTCCTGATAAGCTTACGTGCTAAAAAATACAATGAGACTATTGGTGCAATTTGCTGAGCAGATAATATTGTATGACATTAAGGTCAGCAATGGTGCTTGCAACAGAGAAAATGGTTAAATTTAAACAGAATATTACCCAAATGTAATTGGCCAGTTACGATGTTTGAAATTATAAATATAATGGAAAATCCTCTTTCTTAATAAATTAATTTGAATATTAATGGAACAGTGGAGAAATATAATCACAGGTATATGCAGCTGGTAGATCTAAAACTAGTGATATTTTATATGGGAGGAAAATGCACACAAAATATTGGGTTTCCTTGTTATGACACCAAGTAAGCCCCAAAGAATTTTAAGAAGAAATCTGGGAATTATTTTACATCAAGAAGACAGCAACTATGCGGACATAGGCTGGATTTGACATGTATCTATCACTTTCATTTCCTTGTATATGCAACACATAAAGAGAGGAAGTTTGTACATAATTTGACACTCATGAAAGAGAACTACTTTGTCAAAAGCTTAAGTCTAAAATTATCTTAACTTTACCTACTGTGGCTGTGCCACTGCTTGACAGCTTCCCCCAAGACGGTTTAGAAAATAGCCACATATAATTGCCATCTCTCTAATTTGTTTTTGACCCAAGATGACAAATAAAAGTTGAACAAATCCTGTTTAAATTAAGATAATTAGGTGAAAATTGCCCACCTTGGTTCTACAACTTTTTGTGAGACAAAGTAGACTAAAGAACATTGATTCTAAAGGCCTACTCTTCTGGAATATGCATTTCTTTTCCACTAGGTCATATTCCTTACAAGACCACATGGATGCATTTGAATTCCTCAAATTTTTAGCTATATATATTATATTGCAGAAAAGTGAGACTGAGAGTTAGTATTTTCTTTCCCAATAGTCAACTTTCCTTTCCTGTTCCTCACCACCAGCCCTAAGGGCTAGTGCAGATTGATTAATGAGCTCTACATTCTCATAGTTGCAGTTTTTATCATATTAAAGCTGTAGGGGTTTTTTCCCCCCTCTGCAATAGGAGCAGGTCAAGAATTATGTATGACTGGTTATAGGCTTTGCAGACAATTTTTTTCTTACCAGAATCCCCTCCACCAGGTACTCATTTTGTTTTAACTAGCTGTTCTTCATACCAGAGCTACATATAGAAGGAATTGCTGTACTCCACACAATGTAGGTGGCATGAATGCAATATATAAATGCAGATAATACACTTGGGAGACAGGGGAAATGCCTAATTTACCTAAACTTTGCTTTATCATGGCTTTTTTTTGTGAGAGATTCTGTTATCAAGGACATTTATTCTGCAAAACAAAGTGCCATTTCTCTAGATTTTTCCCATAACCCATTAAGGCTTTCTTGAAAGAGATCTTTTTGTTATATAACATTTTTTCATAAATAGTCTTGACTTGTATGGAAGTAGAGTTTTCTCTGGCATCAATAGCTTGTGTTGCAATTCTCTGTTTCAAGTTCTGTCATGCTACTGAAGTTGAAGAAAAAATAAAACTGAACCCTCTTAAGCTATTCTCTTTGCCTTACTATGACTAGATTTGCACAGACCACTGTATTTCTAGCTGGGCTGTAACCACTTGCAGTGTGTTCATTTTGTTTAGGCACACAGCTAGGAAAAAGTAAAAAGAGAATAAGCTTCCAACAGCCTCAGAACTGTTCCCTTCTATACTTACAGCAGTGTGGTAGAATTCTGTTTTCAAATGTTTTATAGATCCAGAGTATTTTAAAATTTAATTAATGTTTAAGTTTAATAAAATAATGCACAAAATCATTATTTTGTGACATTAATGAAGTCTCTTTTCTAGCACCATTTGAATAGGCGGTACTAAAATAGCACTAAAATGCATTAACATTAGGTCATCTGCTTTGCATTTATAACAATAAGCTCACATTTTCATAAAGGATAATCTTAAACAATGTTTTTTTTCAATGCAAACTGTACATCTTTATCTCAAAATTCCAAATGTTTCAACAATAGATGATGATTAAAGCCTAGACAATTATTATTCATCTTTCAATGATTTATGGCACAGAGAAAGACCTTTTCTTGAGAGTTAAAGAGGAGGAGTACGTCTAAGTTGGCAGTTCCCAACCTTCCTCCTTATTTACTGGGCACAGAATTTACTTCAGTGTTACCATCATACTAGAAAATTAGATTATTGACTTTATTGCATGTTAGGCTCTTGGTGAGGACATATATATGGTTGAGTTCTCCAGCATTTATATCAGCATATGCAGAAAATGAAAAGGACACACATTCCTTGAGTAGTTAAAACAGGAAGACAAAATGCAACAGTAGAACTCATCTTCCCATAATGGGCTTTAGTATTTATTTGCCTCAACATGCACAATGTGCTGTGTGATTTCCAGGTATTGAAATAAACACTTTGCTTGTCCCAAGGAGCTCAGTATTTAATCGGGGGAAATAAACAGCCAGTAGGAAGAAGAAAAGCAGTAAATATTTGAGAATGTTGACACAACCCTCTGCTCTGTTTTTCGTGTGCATGTAATTTGAAGTTCATTGTTCTTTAAATTTTGAACATACTTGCAATAGTCTTTGGAGTTACTGGCTTCAGGATTTTAGTAAAGTTGTATTCAGTATGAATAAAATAAGTGGGGAAATTGAGTGCAGTTTTGTCTGTTTCTCTTGATATTGAGGTCAGTGAACATTCTTCACTTACTTGAAAAGGACTAATATATCACCTCAAAATTCTAATTGAATAAAAAAAAGGAAAATGAAAAGCAAAAATCTGATAAGATTAAGTAATCTGCCCACCCTCTGAAATAACAACCACCAAGCCGAGAGTATTTTAAAAATTACTGTTAATATCCTGTGTATTTCCTCCACCTACTTTAGTTCCTGTTGTTTCTTTTCACACGCCATTTCTAACTCAATAATCTCCCACGGTGGTTGTCATACTGAGGAAGGTAGTTAATAATAACTAAAATCATGCCTGCAGCTCTTAGGTTCCCTGTTAATAAGTTGGTATATGAGCTGGCTACAACACCTTAGGCCAAAACTGTCAGACCTTCATCAGTTTGAATTATACAAGACATCTCTCTAGCATTCCTGTGTGGACTGGCTGTTGAAGTAGCACAGGACAGTTCCACCCTGATTTTCTCTGACTTGGTGTTGTATTGCATATCAGCCTGTGTGGGAAGGCTGGGGCAGAAAACACACACATGCACTGGCCTCGAAAATTCTCATCTGTTTAACACAGTTATCTAATAAAGGATAATAGTTTACATGCAACTGCTGAGTTTGCAATGGTGAGTAGTAAATCAAAAGGCATTGAAGGACATATCTATGCATAATCTATGGGGTTAACCCAGTGAAGCAGTGTCAGAGTAATCCTTCCCATTCTTCCTCTTTTCATCCCATCCTTAAGGAAGCTGTTAATGGCTTTTATGTATTTCTTTTTATTCCTTTGCCTTCTTGCCATAAACGTGATATTTTACTTCTTCAGTTATTCCCTAAAATTGCAGCTCCTACACTGAACAAGAATTGACCACTTGTGTTAGTACTCTTAAGACCCCTGTTACCTTCTTGGATTTGTGTGCCCAAGCCCTCTGATTCTAGCCTTTCCTCCTGTGGGCTTTTACAACACCTATTTGCCCCAAGGATTAGTCACTATCACATGATGTTGTGTACATAAGGAACCTAACTTTCACAAACTCACAGGCCTCCTTTTTTTTCCCTTCATGATTTTTGCGTCCCAGCATCTTCAAGAGCTGTATCTGTCACTGGGATTTCTGGGAAGAGTTGGGATTGAAGAGCTATTCCTGCTTTTGTTTAGATTTTGAGAGTCATTAATACAGCCTGAGGTGGACAAGAGGGCATTCAGATGCAGTGCTGCTCCAGGCAACTTCACAACTCGACCAGTGTGCTGGCAGAGCTGAAACAGCTGCAAGAGCTGAAACTGATGTCCATTTCTGCAGTATTCATCTCTCTCAGAAGAAATATAACTATTCCGTGTGATTTGGGAAAGAAGATTTAGGAGATTTTCCAAAAAATTTCCCAGCATATATGAAGGTAGTCAGGCAGATCTCCTAGGCATCACTGAAAGATTGTTATAGATGCATATTCTCAGGTGATTTGTAATCAGTGCCTTTTATGCATATCTGGCATCAAGGATAGAAGTACAAAAAGAATATAATTCTTAAATTGTATTAAATGGACTGAGATCGTTATTATTATTATTATTACCAAAAAGATTTTGTACTTCTATTTTTAAACACTGTGTAATTCTATGATGCTTCTCCATTTAATTAATGTGCTAGTACAATAAAATAACACACAAAATCATTATTTTGTGGCATTAATGAAGTCTACTTTTCCAGCACAATTTGAATAGGCAATTGAACAACAGTGCACTAAAACACATTAAAACCAGGTCATCTGCTTTGCATTTCTAACAATAAGCCCATACTTCCATGAAGGGTAATCTTAAACCACATTTTTTTTCAGAGCAGCCAGTACATCTTTATCTTAAAATTCCAAATGTTTCAACAATAGAAGATTGTTAAGAACTAGACAATTATTTTTCAGCACCCATTGATTAATGACTTAGTCTATGACACACAGAGAAAGTGTAGAACAAAGGAGTGCATTATAATAATGCACAGGCATTAAACCATCTTCATTAATAGGGTCTTTTTGGATTCTGCTTAGCATGAAACAAAGTATGCCATAAAGAAAGTGAAGTATTAGCTTTAAATATCTCTTTAAATGCGCTTGATAAAAATAAAGCCTACATTTGTGTCCTTAATCCTAAAAATATTTTGTTTTCTGGGATTCACACATTCTCCAAACTAGGTGAACGGCAGCAGGTTTTCTTAGCTATGAGTTGAGTTCAGTTCTTATAGGCTACATTCTTCATATTTCATATGATACATTAGGGCATTGCAAAAAAATTTGACTGTGTCATCCTTCCTCTGCAAAATAGAGCTTTAAGGTACTGCTCAGCACTACTAGCAGGAGCAAAATCTGAATATTTTAAATCAATTCACCTGTTTAGATTTAGTAATGCAAAACTATTAAATGGCCCTGATAAGAAATGAGAATGAGCATAATGAAACTACAGCTTTAACTATAAAAGACTCAGAATTTTTTAATTCTTTTTCAACTAGAACTCTGCAAGTGCTTTCAGTTTTTAATCCATGAGATATTTTGACTTCTTCTTTTACAAATATCTGTTTAACTCTGACATCATCCCTCCTCCCACTGATCTTGTCAAGGTTGCTATTTGGAAAGCACATGCCCATGTTTGAGAGACTGGGACTTTAAATATGTCTATTGTGCTCTCCATTTTTTCACACCTCTTGGTACTTAGGGCATGTTTGGTTTTTTGTTTGTTTGTTTTTAAGCTTTTAGGTTAATTTTAAATAAAATAATATTATCTTTCCCCAGTGCTATTGTGAGTCTGTGTTAGTAATCTACATCACACATAACTCAGAGAATGAGGCTAAAATATGAACTAGGCATAGACCATGTTCATAGCACTTGGAAAGGACAGAAGAAGATGGATTATGAAGAGGTTGTTGGAGCTAAGTGAATAATTCACAGTGAATAATTAATTTGACAAACTTAGCCTCTTTGTGCGTACAGACCAGATAACAGTCTCTTTCGTTCACTCATTATTCAGATTTATTCAGTAAGTATCTTTTGAATAGGGAACAGTAGCTAAGGCATCTCATCATGGATCCAAAAGCACGAATTAAAATTTCTCTCTGGATTCATATTTCATTGAACTCCTCTGAGAACTGGGACCTCCCCATCTGGGACAAGCAGGCAGCCAGAAGAATTGATGTGGTGTGGGTCAAAAGCCCATCCAGCCCAGACCATGGAAAGCTCCACTTGTCTCCAAGCAGTCCACATGAGGGTATTGGGAAAACACCCTCACAAGGGAATTGCTGCTCAGGATGAGGCAGGCTTGAATGGAGGATCACAGTTCACCCTGGATGTTTTAGAGTGCCAGGCTGATGGAAGAACATGGCTTCTTTTCCAAGTTTTTTAAAGTTTTTAATGTATCGACAGGCCTGAAGGATGGAGTCCTGTTCACATGTGCTACCATAGACATTTTTTGTTGTGCATATTTTCTACACACATCTACAGCATGCAAGACTTGTTTACTGGGCTGCTGCTTTGGAGGGAAACTTATTCTCTTGAGTTGAGACTCCTGACATTCAATGGGAAGTGAGAAATACTGGGGATCACCAGCTAAACCTCTACATTAGGTGGATGACAATGAAAAATGTAATTGACACTGACTATAACTTTTTCAGTTGCATTCATGGGCCCAAAATAAAAGTTTTCTGCTCCAAAGACCTTATAAACAGACAAGATGAGAGAAGTACAGGGAAAAAAGTGAAATATATGAAACCATTATGTAGCAGGAAATGTGCCAGGCTAGCTTTAATTAATAAAGCTTTTGTTNCATTTAATTAATGTGCTAGTACAATAAAATAACACACAAAATCATTATTTTGTGGCATTAATGAAGTCTACTTTTCCAGCACAATTTGAATAGGCAATTGAACAACAGTGCACTAAAACACATTAAAACCAGGTCATCTGCTTTGCATTTCTAACAATAAGCCCATACTTCCATGAAGGGTAATCTTAAACCACATTTTTTTTCAGAGCAGCCAGTACATCTTTATCTTAAAATTCCAAATGTTTCAACAATAGAAGATTGTTAAGAACTAGACAATTATTTTTCAGCACCCATTGATTAATGACTTAGTCTATGACACACAGAGAAAGTGTAGAACAAAGGAGTGCATTATAATAATGCACAGGCATTAAACCATCTTCATTAATAGGGTCTTTTTGGATTCTGCTTAGCATGAAACAAAGTATGCCATAAAGAAAGTGAAGTATTAGCTTTAAATATCTCTTTAAATGCGCTTGATAAAAATAAAGCCTACATTTGTGTCCTTAATCCTAAAAATATTTTGTTTTCTGGGATTCACACATTCTCCAAACTAGGTGAACGGCAGCAGGTTTTCTTAGCTATGAGTTGAGTTCAGTTCTTATAGGCCACATTCTTCATATTTCATATGTTACATTAGAGCATTGCAAAAAAATTTGACTGTGTCATCCTTCCTCTGCAAAATAGAGCTTTAAGGTACTGCTCAGCACTACTAGCAGGAGCAAAATCTGAATATTTTAAATCAATTCACCTGTTTAGATTTAGTAATACAAAACTGTTAAATGACCCTGATAAGAAATGAGAATGAGCATAATGAAACTACTTTTATAGCTTTAACTATAAAAGACTCAGAATTTTTTAATTCTTTTTCAACTAGAACTCTGCAAGTGCTTTCAGTTTTTAATCCATGAGATATTTTGACTTCTTCTTTTACAAATATCTGTTTAACCCTGACATCATCCCTCCTCCCACTGATCTTGTCAAGGTTGCTATTTGGAAAGCACATGCCCATGTTTGAGAGACTGGGACTTTAAATATGTCTATTGTGCTCTCCATTTTTTCACACCTCTTGGTACTTAGGGCATGTTTGGTTTTTTGTTTGTTTGTTTTTAAGCTTTTAAGTTAATTTTAAGTAAAATAATATTATCTTTCCCCAGTGCTATTGTGAGTCTGTGTTAGTAATCTACATCACACATAACTCAGAGAATGAGGCTAAAATATGAACTAGGCATAGACCATGTTCATAGCACTTGGAAAGGACAGAAGAAGATGGATTATGAAGAGGTTGTTGGAGCTAAGTGAATAATTCACAGTGAATAATTAATTTGACAAACTTAGCCTCTTTGTGCGTACAGACCAGATAACAGTCTCTTTCGTTCACTCATTATTCAGATTTATTCAGTAAGTATCTTTTGAATAGGGAACAGTAGCTAAGGCATCTCATCATGGATCCAAAAGCACGAATTAAAATTTCTCTCTGGATTCATATTTCATTGAACTCCTCTGAGAACTGGGACCTCCCCATCTGGGACAAGCAGGCAGCCAGAAGAATTGATGTGGTGTGGGTCAAAAGCCCATCCAGCCCAGACCATGGAAAGCTCCACTTGTCTCCAAGCAGTCCACATGAGGATATTGGGAAAACACCCTCACAAGGGAATTGCTGCTCAGGATGAGGCAGGCTTGAATGGAGGATCACAGTTCACCCTGGATGTTTTAGAGTGCCAGGCTGATGGAAGAACATGGCTTCTTTTCCAAGTTTTTTAAAGTTTTTAATGTATCGACAGGCCTGAAGGATGGAGTCCTGTTCACATGTGCTACCATAGACATTTTTTGTTGTGCATATTTTCTACACACATCTACAGCATGCAAGACTTGTTTACTGGGCTGCTGCTTTGGAGGGAAACTTATTCTCTTGAGTTGAGACTCCTGACATTCAGTGGGAAGTGAGAAATACTGGGGATCACCAGCTAAACCTCTACATTAGGTGGATGACAATGAAAAATGTAATTGACACTGACTATAACTTTTTCAGTTGCATTCATGGGCCCAAAATAAAAGTTTTCTGCTCCAAAGACCTTATAAACAGACAAGATGAGAGAAGTACAGGGAAAAAAGTGAAATATATGAAACCATTATGTAGCAGGAAATGTGCCAGGCTAGCTTTAATTAATAAAGCTTTTGTTTTTATTCACTTGCCTAAGAAACCTCTACACATAATTTATTTTTTTCTGATTTGGATTCTATTTGGTGTAATATCCTATACTGCATGCTATATCTAACAATGGTAATTACTGTTGGTTTTGTTTTCTACTCAGACGTAACAATGCTTTGATGAACTGCTTTTCACTTTAATTGCATTAATTTAAACACGTGTATCTGATAAAATATTTACTGACAACTTATCTGGCAAGGACATACATGGTTCAATAAGCACAAATCACAGTGTAGTTTGTACATATTTTATAACATTAATTTGTTGGTCAATGTTTAACAGCTTAACTCTAGAACCATTTCATCATACATTCTATTAGTTTATCAGCAAACATTCATATCTTCTAAATGGTAAGCTGTAAAAAGAAAGTATAATCCTCCCCATCTCTATTAGCATGTGACTGATGAAAAATGAAATTAATGTTAATTAAAGTGCATTGATATCACAAAGCAATCATGATTTTGAACTTTTTCATGAAAGAGAAAGCAGTTTTCTGCAAAAATTTAGAAAACGCTTTCCTCATACTATCAGAGATACTCCAAGTAAATTAATTCAGGAGAAGCCCAGAGCCAAAGGTATTGAGTTTTCATCAATTGTTTTGATGAAAAAGAAAGCTAAAAGCAACAAGTAAGGTTTTTTTCAGGCTTCTAGGCTTTAATTTGCTTAATTTTATGTCATATCAATGACAAGCTCAATGATTTTGAGGACTTTAAGTAATAACATTAGATATTCCTATTTGGGTCATCAGTAGACAGGGTGACAGCTCCACCAGCTCTGGACACTGACTGTCCTTTAAGTCTTGTCTCCCCCAGGTGCATACTAGAATTAAATCCAAACTGAACCTTTAGAATCAAGGATTTGAAGGACATTTTACTGCATTCTGGGTCAAGGCTGGTGTTCCTGCTCTCCTGCCTGATACTCTGAGCCTTATGGCCAGCAGGAGCTTGTCCTCACTGCAGCACAACACGGGGACACTGCAACAACCACAGGGCAGGATTTGGTGTTACGAGTGGATCCCACCCAAGGCTCACAGGTAACTTTGGAGTTTGATTTCTGTCACAGCCACAATTGCATTGCCCTCATCACACAAACTTTTTCTGTTCGTCTGAGTTTCTTCCTTAGTCATCTCACTGCAACTTTTTTCTTTTTTCTTCAGTGACAATTAGAGGGAGCTTAGAGGAAATATTTTTTTTCATATAACAGGAGATGATTTTAAGAACTGACCAAAGCAATGTATCTTTTACAAACTATGAGTGTTATTATTTACACAGAAAGACACCACCTGCAAGACACCTGCATAGAGATAGCTTATCCAAATCCCCCTCAACTTTGGCTGGTTGAAGACAAATTAAGCTTTGATAAAGATTTTTCTCTTCTTGAACAGTTTTGCCATAATGTTTTTGTACTATACACATATTTTCATTATTTATTTTAATGGAAAATAATTTTATTAAAGTGTTTTCACATATATTCCTTGGGCAGGAGAAGTGTAGCTACAAATGCCTTTTAGTGTCTGCTTTGAAGACTGAAATCCACTCTCAGCAGGTTGAATGACTTCTACACATAAGCAATACATGGTCCAGGGAATATTTGACTTTTACTTATGCAGCCCAGAGGAAAGCAGAATGAGGCATAATCTACATGCTCAGCCTGTGCCTTGTTTGCCTTCCATACTGTCATCTGCTGGGAAAAAAACAATGTTTTTACACTGAACTGTAACATTTGTCTTGTCTTCACAACATTGCTGTTTGTAATCACAAGAAGAGTGATCAAATAACGAAAGGTGCACCAAGTCCTGAAGCAGTAATTTGGAGGTCTTGGAATTCCATGAAAAGTCATCCTGTTCTAAGGTTGGGATAGGGTTAGAATTTTTTTTCCCTTTCATAAATTGACATTAATTTCTCTTCTTTTTAAATCCTTAAAATCGCATTTTTTTTTAAATTCACATGGTCTGTTGCTGAACACTGCTGGCCCCTTTCTCATCCAGTAGATTCTTCCCTTCCTTGGAGTATTTGAAGGGGACTGCCTGCCACAGCACCTCTTTTACAAAGAAAATATCCACTGCTGATTTGTTCCTCTCAGCCAGCCCAGATATCTGTGTGATTTCATTCATTAATGTAGGGATTAGTCCATTCATACTGGGTGCTCTTTTTCAGGAGGTAATGGCAGTGCCTAGTAAAAATGAGTGGTGATTTATAGTGGATTCTGTGACAACAGAACTCAATCCTGACTCTCAATTCAACTTGTGAGTTCTCTTCATTACAGATGAATAAATGTCCACAGCATGAAAACAAAAATAAAATGGTCTGAGTAAATTTCTAACATTTAGCCAAATTCTTGATATTCCCTAATGCACTCACTGATGTCTATTCTTGTCCTGAACAGCACTTGAATTTACAATCTGGCAGCAGTTGTTGAGGCCATTCCCATTCTAGCCTATAGCTCCATTGCATGTCTTCCCTCATTAAAAACATCCATTTTTTCAGGCATTCCCTACATCTCTCTCTTCAATTAGACAGCTGTTTTTGCCATTGGCCTACAGTCTTCCAAATGTGCAGTGCACAGAATCACACACACTACCTGAGGACTTGGCAGTGCTGAGCAGGTCAGAAGGATTGCTTTCTGAGCCCAGTAGATGGTACTCCTGTTTAGATAGTTCACTACAGTATTTGCTAGTTTTGCAGCAGAGTGATGTTGCTGACAAACACAGGCTGATTGAGCCAAAATTCTGCAAACACAAGCCCAGAAAATGATCCTGCAGTAGGCAAAAGAGACGACCTAGACAAGCTCATTGATATTCGTCATATTTTTTCCCTGTATTATGAATACATATTCATTCATATATATTAACTGTAACTACATTCAGTATTAGATCTAATCTTGTTTGTATTAAAGTTTTGCATTAAACCCTTATTGGCTTCAACATCAATGGGTATGGGCTTGTCATTTCTGTTGATTATATAGAGGCACTCAGTTATACTTTTCTTTTTATAGTCTATTTGCAATGAACCATAGATGCATTCATAAAAGATAAGAAGACATCAGACTCAGTACTTTCAATGCCAAAAATATAAGTTGATGCTTTTTCAACTAAGCAGAATGCTGTCAATAGAAATTAGCAGTGTAAAAATATGTCATGCACCACAGGGAGATGCAATCAAGGCGTTCACAGACAGACATCTTGGAATACTTTTTATTTTACATACCATTAAAACTTATGCGAGTTAACTCAAAATTCTTTTCATTAATTTGTAAATATTGTCTCACTGCTGTATACATGCTTCAAAGCATCTCCCTTTCTACTTGTATGTTCAGCTCTCCTTTCCAGCAGGCTACATTAAGCTTCAATGCAATCTTAATCTTTGTAATTAAAAGGCTGATTTATCATTTTCTAAAAAGAATAATCATGCTGTCATAGGAGGACAGTGGGTTGATTTGGAATATATGTCAACCACAAAGGTAATCCTTGTAAACAGTTAAAATAATTGGAAAAATTGCAAAACTATTTACAAATTTCTTAGCATTTTGTCATTACACTAACACAACAATGATTTTTGACCTTAGTAGCTTTCCCCAGCTCAGGCAAACAAGCTTTGAATTATTGTTCTGCTGCTTCATAACAATTCCATTGCTCTGACCCTTGGTGTCTTGCAAAATACAATAGAACAATAATTGTCAATCCTTCCTATACAATGTGCTAGATTTGACAGAGGT
The DNA here is from genome assembly GCA_013397245.1 of Thryothorus ludovicianus. NCBI lineage: Eukaryota > Metazoa > Chordata > Aves > Passeriformes > Certhiidae > Thryothorus > Thryothorus ludovicianus. The sequence goes on from VZTB01000992.1 coordinate 423,575, forward strand.
CAGCATTAGCTACAGGACCTTTGGCTGATGCTCAAAGAGGTAATATCTCTTCTCTAGTTCAGTTGATAAAATGTTAAATAGAATCAATTTTTGCCATGCTTTTGTGGAGACAGAGATAAAAACAGTTTTTACACTGTACATGTTTTTTAATAGACAGAAAATAGATGACAGTATAGCTCAAAGTGCTTTGGTAAATATACTATTTAAATGTCAAAAGTTTTTATTCTTCTAAAGAGAAATGTCATAATTCTTCCTTCCAATTTGCAGTGTGATGAATCTAAGAAGGCTTGGCTGCGTGCAGAAAATAGAGGATTTTGTTGCAGATCTTACATGAGTAATACATGAAGGAAAAGACTGACTCATAGACATTTTGTGTCAGCATGTGATTTGTACAAAGCAAGGATATAATCTGACATGGAAATAAAATGTGTGGTAGATGCTCCTCTTTGGCACCATGGAGAAGCTGGTGGCAAGGTCAGCAGCTACAATGTCTAAGCTCCTCACGTTGTAAGCAGTTGTTAGTTAAAATTTTGCTTTGGTCCTAGAGCCTGAGTCTTTTGTCTGTCATCTCTGGATATTTTGATCTAAAAAGCTTAAGAGAAAGAGACATTTATGGCAAGCGGCAGTACTCCATATCTGTGGGGGAAATCAGACTTCAAGACCAGAAAGAAGAACTGGCATATGAAAAGAAATGAAATATTTCTCATAATTCAATTTAATAACATTATTCCTTTTGGTATATTTCTAGCCTGTGCACGTAAAACTGTCTAATGTTGAAATAAACAGCAACAAAAAAATTCTCCTTGTGATTACTTTAAGCATATTCTCTAGTCTTTACCCATAAAAAACATGAACCACACAAATCTTTTCTTCCCACTTCTGCTGCTTGATGCTCAATATACTATTTTGAATATGCTGTCAGCTGAGGTTCATAAAGATTGGGGAAAAAACCCACCATTTTTCGATCAAGAAGCTGTCTGTTAGAAAACAGCTATTTCACAAGACCATAATTTGACACTGAGCTTCAGCATCTACTGTGATCTCCATGAAAAATATAAAAACAGAATGTGCTTGAATTACAGGAATCCTAGCCTTTGCAAAATTTACCTGCAGTGCATTTGAGAATTTTCTCTGTGCTGGGATGCTGCTGGTCCCAAGAGTTCACTGTTACACAGTGAAGGTATGCACTTCTTCAGGGCAGCAAATGTGAGGGAAGCAAGGTGAAAAACAACCACTTGGAAGAACTTTCATCCTTTGAGAAGCATTTGTTTTATGCTTATTCACACAGAAACTGTGCTGCCATGCTGGTGATGTTGCACATACTAGTAGAGTCAAGCACTAACTGTGCTGAGCCTGTGTAGCAGGATTTAGGTATAACTTCAAATATGTTTGCTTCTCCCATCTCAATCCATGCCTGTCCTTGTCTGTCCTCATCCCCATTCTGATCCCTGTCCTTGCTCCTGCTTCCTTTGTTTTTGTTTTCTGTAAACCCAACAGTGACTGAGGCTCTGTCTGCTGATACAGAAGTGGTTCTACAGCAAGATAACAAAGGAGATAATCATCTAACTACAAAAGTGATGGAGACAAAAGGTCTTTGCAATACTTACTAAAAAATGTTTGCTGGAGTTCAGATGTGTGTCCTTCATTCTCCCCCTTGCCCAAAGCTGAGCTCACCTGACTCTGCCTTGCAACAAACCTCCCAGGCCTTCAGTGGGCTGTCAGTGATGTGCTTGGTTTTAAGGTGGGACCATTAAAATTCTTTAATTATGAGTTTTCCCAAGTCTTTGTCAGGTGGTCCCTGGATGTGAATTTAAAAATTATTGTGAAACGTGTTAGCAATTTTGAATACTAATTATGTTGTCCAGAAATTAAGTGCTGACCTACGACTCATGGGATAGAAGAACAGCAGAAGACTGACCTCCGTGTCCTAAGGAAAGGATTTGTGTTTCAGAGATTCCTGATTCAAACAGGAGCAATCATCCATACATTTTTCACAAGTGAGTTGGAGTGCAAACAGAATTATCCCTAAGCAATTTGATTTCACTTGATAAACAAAAGAAGGGAGGTATCCTTTAGTAGAAGCACATTAGAGGGATCTGGGATGGGTAAGTGAGGCAGAAAGCAGTGAGAAAGGCAAGGGGAAAACTACCTGAAAACCTGCTTATTGTCCCTGGAGGAAAAAAAAAAGCCTACCTCTTGGCTGTTGGTTAGTACTGTGTGGAAAGATGTAACAATGAGCACGAACATTTATTTTCAGACAGTGTGGGAGAGAGGTTTATGAAGCAAAGCAATCTGTAATCACTCCTTTTTTTCTCCTTCCTACATTTCCAAAAGATTAGCCCAATGCCAAACCAGCTATCTATCCTGCCTCTAAAAGAGGCACCTGGCAATTACAGATCTGCAAAGGTGCAGCGTTCCCTTTGTGGCTGTGTGTGAAAGAAGCAAAATACCCACTTTCATCTTTGCATCTGAGTACATTTGTACTACACACGTACATGGGATTTTTCTACAAAGACAGGAAGGCAAGGTCTGTTTTTTCATCATACATTTAAAAGTGAACTCGCTGCAGGCATGGGGCAAGCAGCTTGATCTTGGCTTCACACATTTATTTCTCAAGAACCCAAGTGCACTCAGCAAATATGCACATTTTATTACTAATATTGCTAGTGGTGTACATTGATGGTTGTACATATATATTTGTCCATTTACCAGTACTATTGCTGGAAGGGAGGGAGAAGAAACGTGGAAGCAAAAAAAAAAGTCTATTACCAGGAAAGGTAAAAATTTAGTGACACAATTTAGTAAACTGTATGAAGCATGGCATTCAATGCTCAGGAAAACCCCAGATATTCAGGTCCTTATCTAAAGTATGTCCAAACTATCTGCACTTCTTGAGTCTGCAAAGCTGAACTGGAAATTGGACAAGACAGGCTTTTCTGGTATTGCTGTTTCTGGCTTGGGCAGATAGCAGAAGATAGCATCTCTCTTTACACACTTCTGCAGAGCAGCAGCAGTCCAGGGCTAGCCAGCAAGCACAGTGATGTGCAGGAGAGATAATAAAGCCCAGGATTAACTATGGCAGGCCCTTGATTTTGTTCCCAGTGGAGGTCACGTCCCACATGCCCCTTTGTGTGAAGAGTGCAGCCAGTCTGAGCTCCCAGAATGTCTCCTTCCCACCCAGGGGTGAGGCTGCTGTGTGGTCCTTCTCAGTGCTGCCTCTGCAGAAGATGGGCAATCTGTTTGTGTCCTCATGGATTTCTCCTACATAACCAAGGGAAACAATAAAAAAAACAAAACCAGGGTGTTCCACAGACACCAAATCTACCATCACTTGTAGGTTTAACTCCTGCAGCACCTTCCTGTGTCAGGAAGTGTGGTCACCTGTCAAAACTGAGATTTTATTGTGGCATTTTTCTCACTATTTGAGGATGCAAACCCCACTGTGGACTTCACAGAGTTTGGGAAATACACCCACTCTGATTCACCTGGAAACTGTCTGGCCTGAATAAACCAGAAGATAAAAAGACAGGGTTTGTTCATTCTACCGACAGGGGGAAAAAAATTTAAAAATCAAAAGCTTGATTTTTTTTGCCTTGAATTATTTTCATTTGTAGGTAGGTTCATTTGCAAGAACCAAACTGATTTGATATAACCATGAAAGCAAGCAGCCATACTGAGTGATTAAAAACAAGGTTACAGAATAAATATCCATCTATGTTTGCAATGTATTAATAAATACATTGGACAAGTGTTGTACTTAGTATAGCTTTTACTTCAATCAAAAAAATGTACATTTCAGGGCTAAGGTGAAGAAAAACATAAATAAAATTGCCTGGTATTATGAAGAGGGGGGAAGGGATGTATGGAGTGTTCATAAATAGCTGAAAGTATTGATCAGTGATGATGAAATATCAGTGAACTGTGCAGAGCACTTTGAGTTACCTCCTTGTCTTTGATTAGGTTCAAATGTTAAACTTAATCTGTAAACCTTTAAATGGGATTCTGAGCCAAGAGTCTTGGATAACTGAGGTTTCAGAAAACAGCTGCTGAGTTTGATCCAAATGTCAAAACAAAATGCAGAGAAGGACTTCATATTGGACTTGGAAATTAAATTAAAAATCAATGACACTTTTTAGACATTCTTCTCCCCTTGAATATTAATGAGAAAGTAAGAGGAATAGTAACATCTGGACAATTGCCTGTATTAAGACTATCATCTGGTCAAAAGCTTTCTTCCAAGTTAAAAAAAAAAGTGTAAGTATTTTTTTTTTAACATAAGAGCAAGAAAATAAGATGATTTTCTAGTTTATATGTGTGATTTTTTGTTTCCTGAAAGACAAGGCTTTTTTCTTCTGCGTTTCTTTGAAAAAGAAAACAAAGAAGTTTCACCCTATTTCTTACAGGACACTCTCCGCTGTTGCACGTGGTTTCAAGGACAGCCTTGTTTTAACGACAGCCTTCCTAATTCTCAAGTAAATTGAGTTTTCACTGTTTCCTTGGTCCACTTGGGAGGTGGGCACTGACACTCGGGATCAGCTGCTGGCGGCGAGGGCTGCATTGTAATGCAGAACAAATGAGGGCTGGATACGTGCCCTCCTCGCATTCAGCCGCCGCTGCTGCCACTTACAATTACAAAGGACAAGAGCAGGAGCCACTCCAGCAGCGGGGAAGCGTGACCTGCGAGCCGCAGCTCATTTTGCACTGCACTTATTCAATACAGCGCTGCCCTATAATTTCCTATAGCATTGTTATCTGCTCGCCGCTTACACACTCACACCTTCATTATGTCCCCGGCTGCCGGCTGCTTGTCACAGCTATTGATTGCGCCGCGGCTGCGATTTGCATGGATCACTCGCGGCTGTCCTCAGCCACACCGGTACCACGCGTGGGACCGACATCCCTGCCAGGAACCGAGCCCTCGGACAGGGACCGGTACCTCAAACAGGGATCGGTGTCCCCCACAGCGACCGCTGCTCCTGTCAGGGCTGACAGCCCCGCGGAACTGTGACACCTCTGGCGGTGACTGACATTCCTGCTGCGCGGCGATGGATGCTCCTGAGAGGCACTGATGCCCATTGCAGGCATTGATGCTTCTTAGAGGGACTGGTACCCCTGCCAGGGACTCTGCCAAGACTCTGCCAGGGAATGATGTCCCTTTCGAGGGGGCAGCCAGCAGGGTCTCGCTGAGGGCTCTGAGCATCTGTCCCCAGCAGCTGGCAGCCCCAGGCAAGGGTCCCGACACCCCCACGGGAAACCCGACTGAGCATCTGAGAGAGGCTGTCCTGGCTCTGCAACAAGCACCACGCTTGGGTTCAAGTCACTGCGATTGTCTCCTCAGCCACGAGGAACTGGACACTCAAATCCCTCCCTTAATTTCCACAATTATTGGGAGGTTTTAGCACAGCAGATTGAGGAAAGATCGAGATACAGGAAACAAGAAAATGGAAATTGTATTAGAATAATGCCAGTGTTGTCTGTACTGCACTAGGTTTTCTATTTCCCTGTCGTAATGAATGAGCCTATCGGAGGGTGTAAGTGTGTCTGTGAGCCAGAGGGTGTCTGCTGCAAACACAAACTGGTGTGCCAGCAATCACAGAGGGCACATGCAAGGAAGAGAACACCCCGCAGCTGGAGGGCTGTGAACTTGTCCCGAAACTGGGATGCTGTCCTCTGACCACGTCTGTAAATGTACAAACCGAGATGCCAGCATTTGCTGGGGCTAATGATAATACTTAATCCCATTTGTGTTTAAGTCAGTAGGACAGGTCTGATGCCTTTGGCTGGAGGCAGGACTGGATCTGATATCAGAAGTAGCTGAAGATCTCTGTCTAAAACCTGTTTAAGTGGTTGCACAAGCAGAAGACAACAAGGTGATCAGATGGGGCTAAGAAAAGCACTAATTGCGGTGTTCCAGGCGGAATATAAATAGCCTCTTGAAAGATTTGGTGAATCATTTGCCCTTTCTCTTCTGCACCTTTGTGTTTCAGGGAGAGGTTTTGTGAGATTTTGGCTGCACAAGGAAGGAATCCAAGCTATCTGAATGGTGGTAGCTCAGCGGGATAACAAAATCCTCACATTATTGCAGAGCAGGCAACTACGCAAACCTTTTCAAACCCTCTCCACAAGTAGAGTGCAGATAAAAGCAGGCAGCAAAATGTTTCTGAAATTATCTGTGATGGAGTAAAATCATGCATCATTTCATGAGGGATGCTGAATCAATGCTTATTACTTACAAGTAAGGTGTTTAAATCTTTCAATGGGTATGGGAAGAAAAGAAAGGAAAGGAAGTATCTGAGATGAGCACAGTAAATTGTACCATGAATTTAAAATAAATCCATCCTAATTATTCTTATTTTAAATCGTAACATATATATTCCAGATCATTCTCTATCCCTTTCAGTTTATGACATTGTTTAATGTACTGATCCATTTGATTCATTTTGTCTTCTTTTCTCTTGCTGTCACACACAGCATTTTAAAGAAACTACACCAGTGCATATGAAAGTCACAGCTTGCAGGAAAACAATCTAATCTCACTAAAATATTTGTAAATGAGAATTTTTTCTTTGTTTTCTGGGTGAGAAAAATCAAGTATCCATTCCTAAACAACAAGAATTATCACAGCTATTTTCGAGAATTAGTTCTGAAAAAAGGCAATCATGCCTCAGCTTGATGTTAATGATTTCAAAGTTTCAACATTAATACATAACAACTCTCAGTTCAGAAATTTGCAGTATCTATGGTAATGCAAAGCATTATAATTTTATTTATTATTGCATCAAAATAGATGATACCAAACTACAGCTTCCTACACACAGCAGAGTCTGGAGCTGTTGTTATGGCTGTATTTTTTGGTGAAGTACTACACTTCTATTCCCAGTCAGAAGGTCGTGAGAATCATAATACACCCAGACATTTACCTTTCACCATTCCTGCAGTAAAGAACACAGTGTCACTTTAAAAATTTACAGCTGAGGTCAAGGCAACAAGAATCAAACAAGCCCAGGCAGGCAGGGGCTGGTGAGGAAAGGTCATCCATGTGTCAGTGGGACTGCAGGAGTGCAGGTGGCGGAGGCAGGGCAAGCTGCTCACCTCTGTTTTGAGACCCCACACAGACAATGTTGTACATGGTGGCCTGAATTTTGATAGTCGCTAATATTTGTATTTTTATAAGGAATCCAAAAATAGCTAACTCGTGACATGATTGGAAAATGTGCTGTTAGTGTGTGTGGGCTTCTCTGAGTACAGCAGAGTTCAGCCTGATACAAATCAGGGCTCCATTTCAAACTTTCTGCATGGGCAGAGTCACTTCCAGAGATTAAAAGGGAAGAATCCTGCTAAAACTTCCTAAAGACCTGATGGGCCATGTTTTCTATCCAAATTGTCCACTGAGCTCAAGGAAACGACACTCCCAGCCTTCTACCTCAGTATGATTAAGGAGGCATCCTGTATAACAAAAAACACTCTAAATTATGATTTTGCAATATTTTTAGTTTTTCCCAGAACTTTTTATGTGACTTGTTTAAATCCAGGAACAATGGTGAAGATAAAAGAGCAAGAAAGCTTCTTGTGCTATTTCAGTATTTGCTGAACTAATAATTCAGTGTCATATGTGATGATGTAGTAAGTCAGCAAACGTGAAATATCTCTAGGGAGCTCTTTGTTCTGCTATTTTTTTCCTATCCAGTTCTTCTGGTTGTCAACATAAAAACATAAAATAAATTTTAAGATTCTAAATAAGGCATCTTACATATGATCCTAATACTTCTTTCTGGAAAAAAAAAAAAGGGAACAGTCAAGCACTGATATATAATTTTCTTTAACTGTTTCTCCTTTGATAAAGATGTAACGGGAACTGAGCATTTGAAAAAGATGTTTATTAAACTGATTCTATAAATGGAAATATATATTTTAAAGCCTAGGATTCAAGAGAATACTTTGTACTTTATAGTGGCGTCATTTCAATCTAACTTTCCTTTGTCCCACTAAAATAATCTAGGGAGAAAAAAGGCATAGCCATAAAATTTTACCTATTTTTTAAGAGAAGGTCTACTTTTCCTAATTTTGGCTAGGTTTAGGATTCAGAGAAACACTGAAAAATCCCACGTTGCCATAGCTTCACTCAGTGAAGCTATCCAATTCACTTGTGTTTAAGTAAAAAAGCTATTTCCAAAATAAAGTTGATGCTACCATCTGAAGGCCTGTCTATCTCTAGCTGTGTGCCAAGGAGTGCAGGGTGACAAGATCCTTCACTTAGGTCTTCACCTGAACCAAATGTAAAGACCAAGTGGGAACAATCCAGGCTTAGGTCTCCAGCCTCATTGTTAAACAACAGATTTAAAGCTGTACTCCCACTGAATCTTTCCCTACCACTAAATCTGGCAGAGTTCACATCTGCAAATTTTATTCCATAATTGTCCAGCAGTAAAGAGAAGTTCATTATTTTAAAATAACTCTTGGCAGTTTGGCTAAGGTTTTATTTGATACAGTGCTTGTGTTTTAATGCTTCAGTGTCTGCCTGTCATTGACATCCTGGAAAACTGATCTTTACTGGCATGACACACAGAAATTAATGCCTGAATGTAGATTCAGTGAGCAAAACTAAGGGAAGAAGGATTTGGACAGGAGGCAGAGACAAATCTGAAGGGTTCCATAGCTACTACTAATTAACATGGTAAGTGCAGAATCACCAAGTCATTCTGGAGGAAATTGTTATTAAGTACAATGACTTTATCTATTCCTTATCTAAAGGAAGGATTCAGGATTCATCACTGAGATGGACACATTGGGCTTTAATGGGTTTACCCAAGATCTTAAAATAATGCCTTTGACTTACATCTGTATGTTAAGCTTGCACTGAAACTTTTGGTCATATGAATCATCCAGAGATATCAGGTGGTTCTTTGGAACTTCTAGGGTAAGGGAGACACATAGATTAATTACTGTTCTCTCTGTGTTTCTTGATACCCCTGCTTCTGATGCGTGTTTTGGATCTGTCATCTGTCTTTGCTGCTGCTCAAGTTTTTCTGAGCTGTGGACATCATTTCTCTCCAGGATTTCAGTGGTTGTAGAAGACCTACATGCAAGCACCTCTAGGTATCTCTCTTTTCTGCAGACAGAGGCTTCAGCACCTCTACTTTCCTGATGCTTATCTGAGGACAATGAAGGAAAATCAGTTGTAGTGCAGGAGAAATAAAATTAAGGGGAAATTGACGTGGGAGGTAGAGGATAAACCTGTAATAGCATTGACTGCATTGCATTCTACCTTTCCCTCTCTCATGATAATGAAGGAGTGGTGCTGGTATTTGTTTAGATCTGTGATGGTAATCATAGCTCCATGATGTTTCCCTATCCATATTATAACATCACCTAGACATCCCAAGTAAGAGTTGGTGGGTCGTATTTGTAGGAGCTGCATTCAGACACAAGACAAGGACAGTATTTACCTCAATAGTTTACTGACAACCAACGAAACAAAACTTCCACAGAACAGTATGTCTTGCTATCATCTTGACTAACACAAGTACTTGGGTTACTTACCTAAGGTCAGGCCCTTCAGTGTGAGTTAAGACCTGGCATGACACCAACAGTATCCAGACCCTGTATTTATTCCATGAGGATAGTCCGGTGGATTAGGAAAGTGCACAAGAGCAGTCATCAAAGGATGTCCATCTGCATTTACCAATCACACATTACAATTTAGAACAACCCTACAGATGGTTCTAAATGAAAAAGGACAAATCAGCTGCTGAGTGCAACCATCAGGAGAAACAGGAGTCAGAACTTAGAGCTACACAAACACTCTACATCAATTGGCTATCATATAGGAAATAAAATGCAAAGAAGTTTTTTAAAAATGTGAGGCAGCCTTTGTGTTATTTGCTTTTCTCTCCCTGCACTGTGTATCCTCCATGACTCCTGAATGGTCATACTGCACCTTCCCCAGGAAAACCATTGGATCAGATGGTTTATGAGAGGGATGTATGAGGATTAATAGTAATTTTTATGAACTTCACTATAGAGTTTATAAGTTAGTTCTTTCCAAAAAAATATTTTCTTTATTTTCTTAATGACCTTACTCTGATGTCTGTCGTAGGATGCTCAGAAGGGGCTGTAGGGCCTTACAAATCTCAAAAATTTGTAGCTGACTGTTGCTATTGCTGGCCTGCTGTTGGAAAACATGTCTCTACAGCAGCCTTCTTGTATTTCCATACACTTTTCTGCATTTACATTCTGAACTGTTGTGTTCAGATTTGCAGTGCTTATACATCACATAAATCGGAATGTCTTTTGAAAAGTATGTTTAAAAATAAGTTGACAGAAAATTGCAGTGAAATTCCTTCTGTAAAGTGATTGGATATCACAGAAACTTGATTAATCTGGTAGGGGATTAACGTGTTAACCAGAGGTTAATACAATTCAATGCACTTTTCCTTTACTGACTATTATTACACCTTTTCCTCAGCCACTGTCCCTAACAAGGTCAGTGACTGCTGCTGGAGGTCTCCAGGAAAAGGCTGTAACACTAAACATATGTCAGCCTGTAAATGTAAACTTTAGTCAAATTATACTTCCATAATAACTTCTTTAAACTGTAGCACATTACATTACTGAAATAATAGCAATAGCTATGCTGTAGCATTTTTCAGTACTGCTTTAATTCTCTACAAGGAGCTACCGCAAGATTACTCCATAAAACATTTTTAGAGTCCCAGAGAAGTTGGTTAAGGTTTCTCATGACATAGGCTTGCAGCATTCATTTTAGAAGACGGTAGCCTTTCATCAAAAATTCTGCAAGTCTTTGTAATCCACATGGCTGCTATGGGGAGAATTTATTCATCATTTAATTTTTGGAAGTTTTCCAAACTGAAAAGATTAGGGTGAAAAGTATATTGTGTGCAAGCAGCCCACGGCCATTTTAGCTTTCCTTAATCCCCTGACATAAGTATTTGCATCTGTATTTTACTGATGAAAAAGCTGTCAGCACAGAGAAATGAACTGTTTTGGGCAATTCTCTCCTCAGGTGCCTGATTTCCCAACCTGAGGCAACTGCATGATGAGGGTGACGCTGTGGTTCAACCTCTTGGGAATTCCTTGCAGCCAAGCCATTGGGTGGGCTGGGGACCCTCCAGTGACACTGCACCCCTGCTCCACCAAGGGCTGATGGGGTGCTCCTCTCCTCTGTCCCAGGGTGTTCTGCACAGCCACACTGCAGCATGGGGGCTTTCCCCCAAGAGACTCTTTGTTTTAAAGGTTTTATTCAAAGCATGCAGATGACAAAAATGTGTTTTCAGTATTTCAATATCAGAGAATTACTATTTTAAAAGAATAATAGTAATAAGAATTTTAATAAATTAATAAAAATAAATTACTGGTAATGAAAAACTAATAACAATCTGTTACAACTTCATGCATTTCCAAGTGGCTGAAGAAAGTGGATTGGGATACTGGGCACAGAGAAATCCTGCACAATGGGGGCCTTACAGAAGGTCTGTGAACAAGTTAATCTCGTATGAACAAACTGTCTATGACCAGTCTGGGCAGGGATTGAAACATCTGATGACAGAATGAGGTTTCAGATATCTCTACTTTTGGGACATTTTTATTGCACATTTTGGTTTAGTTTATTACAAACACAGGAAACACTATTAAAATCAAAACTGTTTCTGGTGATGAGCTGTACCTCTACTCCCCTCAAGAGTCAGAGCTGCTGAATTATGTCCTAGTATGCCCATACAAACATCTTTCAGAAAGTTTTATCCCCAGTGACTGCCGCTGGTTTGTGTGGCATATACAGGCTTACTAATTACAATGATTTGCAGTCTTTGGCATCTAGGTATTTTCCCCATTAAAGGGACTATTGTCTAAGCAGATTTGAAATGTTTACCTCATGCTCATCAGGGAGTTGGACGTTGCCTATTGCACTAAATCCCCATCATATGGGGTCTTGGAGAAATGAGTGGTAGAGGGGAAGCTTCTCCTGTGGGAGATGAAACTTGGCTGCTGTGGCCTTCCCATAGCAGAGAACACACAATCCCAGATCCCCTCTTTTCTGTTGCAGTTTAGTGAGGGTGCAAATCCTTTTAGCATTGCCTTAACCTCCAGCTATGCAATACCACAGCGTTAACCCAGCCTGGGATATTTCATGTGCAAGAATATGCAAAGCAGACAGGAGGACCTGTCTGCAGTGAGGTATTTTTCTGACAAACTTGATATACTGAATATGGATCCCTACCCTCATTGCTTCATCACCATCCTGTGATGTTTGGCCCCAAAGCTAAAGTGGTTTTTTGCTGCAAATAACCACACTGACAGCTCCTTGTAAGTAGGGCAAGAGTGGATTAGAGCAGGCATTTTGCGGCAGAAGGCTCTGGAGTCTCACCTGCACAGCCACACGATTGCATTCATGTCCTGCTTTAACGCCCTTGAGCATCTTTTACCTTCCAAATTCTAAGGGTTTTTTTTTTTCTTTTTTTTCTCTACCTACACAAGCAGGAGGAAGCAAAATCAAACAAAAACTGGATGGAAAGGAGGGGAGAAAAATAGATGGTGGCTATTGCATCCCTGTCCCCTCTCAGGAGCCTACAGGGCTTGTCTGCTCCCAAGCAGTAAATTGCAAAATTCTCTACCATGGCCTGCTGCTTGCAGTATCCATAGCTCCTTAGGAAAGGGACAGTGCAGCTGCAAACTGTGGAATAAGGCAGCCAGATGGCCTCTTCTGCAAGGGTTTGTGCATATTCTGGGAAGTGCAGAGTCTGGAGTTTGCCTCTCCCACTTGCTGTGCTGTTCCAGCAGGACCCTTTTCCTCTGAGGGGAGTACCCCATGTAAATGCTGGAATATTTAGGCGTGGCATTCCCTGTGACACCTAAGGTGTTCAACATCATTTTACATATTTGCATTTCTGTATGTTCAATATAGCATCTAAATTGTTTCACTTGCAATTTTTGCATTATCATGTAAAATCAAGCTACTCTAAATTTTAAAAAACAGAAGGATAATGGAAAAAGTCGATCTCATATTTATTCTACTTCATCTAAATATGCTTGTACAGAAAAAGTACTGCCCACCCATAATACACATGGACCTAGTACTCAGATTTGTGTAACTTTGTCAAAGATTTTTTCCCTAAAGTTGCTCATCTGAAGTCCTTAGCTGAAATAAGGGTGGACTGCTTTTTCCCTTCATCCATTTTAATTTTTTTCCTTTTCTGTTGATTACTAACGCTACACTATATTGCTTAGACACGGAAATTTAAATGGTAATGCATAATTAAGGTGTGCAACGTGGCATCCAGTTTCACACACTCCTTCCCCGTCATACTCTCATAGTCATCATCAGTCTTCCAGTTAATAAACTATTTAGACTGCCCTTCAGCTCTCCTCTTTTGAGAGAACCTGAGTGAAGTGAATTGTCACAAATCCTGCAAAGCTTGGACTTCTTGCTTGGGTACCTCAAGCACTGAGAGAGACCTGTCTATCTCACAAGAACAGGACAGAGGTTTTTGATGCCCTGGCTGGGATCAGTAGCTGTGACGGGTTCACAAGAGGAGTCACAGCTCCCAGACAGCACAGGGAAGAGGCATTCACATCAGGACTTACATCTTAAACTCTCCTACCTGGCTGACTCACCTAGGCCTGAATAGGTGACTGTGCATTGGTATGATGTGCATTTCTTCACAGGCTCTAAGTCCAGGTGTGTGAAGTTATGCTTTTAAAACACTCTGAATTACTTCAGTTTGAAGATAACGAACAGTCTGAATTACTCCAGTTTGAAGGTAATAATCACAACCTCCATAGGTTGTTGGCCCATGGAGATGAAAAAAATCCTAAGATGCCTTACTCAACAAAAAGGAGCATGGAACATCACTAACAATTGTTACCAGGGCACTGAGGAACAGCCATAACTTCTGTGGGATGATAAAAGTGTCATGTGCATTGGCTAATGGTAGACATAAGCACATAACTGAGAGAGATGGTGTTATTTTATAATTTAGCTTTTCCCCAGCCCATTGATACTGGTTTTATATTTTTTAGTTTGAGTTTATGTCACTTTACCAAAGTGCTTGAAAACATGTACATGTTTTTCTGAGCAGAAAGACCCATTTGAGTGACACTGGTTATCTTGCATTCAAGTTAAAAAATGCTGTTGAAACAGGGCACTTCACTGTGTGGAGAAGCCAACTCCTTCCATTGTGGGGAACAAGAGGAAAAAGCACAGCACATTTTAGGAATTTTACTGACCTTGTAGCTGGACAGTATAAAAAAATGACTGCCTTTCACATCTTCTTGATGCCAAGGGGAAACTTTCCACCAGCATGACTTCAGCTGTCTTCATGCCTTCTCCAGTCCTGAAACCAGCCTAGGAGGGAGCTATACCACCAGCATAGATCTGTCATTGCTAATGTTGCCTTGCTGATACTTTCTTAGAACTGTGCCTAGAAATGAAAGGCAGTTCATGAGTCTGTTAGCACTGAATAAAAGTTTCTGAGCATTGGTGGATTTACAGTTTGGTAACTTGACTTCTCTAGGGACTGGCAATGCCAGTCTGTCTTCTTAACATGTTAGATTCATGTCATTTTGAGAGTATGTTAACAAAATATTATCAGAAATAAAGCCTTCAGAAAATTTAATGAGCTGAGCTTGAAGCCACTCCTAAAAATGAATTAATGTCCCAGGATGCTCATTTTCCTTTTAATTGGATCTGGCTTCTCTTTTAGATACATAATGGAGAGAACGCAGACTGGTACTGAAATACAGAAGACACTTTTCTAAATCCAGTTTCTAAACTAAGTGACTTAAATTCCAGACTGGTCAGAACTTTGATAGACAGTTGAATATGAAGGTGTGTTTTGCTGCAGCAGTTACTACTTCACATACAACTACAAATTCTTGCCATATTAATAGATGAGAGTTAGCCGTGGTCAGAACAACAGAAACCGGAAAAGAGGAGAAAGGTTAAAGGCTGAAGCTGAAAATAAAAATACTGATTGCTTCCCTGTTTTCCTGGAGACAAGTTTTTATCCCTGAATTTGACAGAAGCACTCTAAAGAGATGTTTACTTAAGCTATATAGCAGTTTGGGTGATATGTATATTGTAAAAAAAACTCTGTCAGTAACCTGTAAAAATTAGGCAAGTAAAAACCTACTTTCATGCAGAGCTTCCTGAACTACATCTGACATTCAAGCAATGCAGGTCTGGATTCTCAGGCTCTCTTACTTTAGCTGTTGAGATGGGAGGGCACTTTACCCCTTATGTGCTGTGCCACATAGCTGAAAGTGAGGGTACATAGGGCCTTCTTACCATATGTGACCTGCTTCGTGGAGCACTGAGGGTCCAAGAGGTGACATCATCTTGGCACACCTGAGTTATCCAGATCCAGATTTAACAAGCATCTTTAGACACTTTTATGGAAGCGGTTTTGTTTATTTAATTTGAAAATCTGTAACTTGTAGCTCTGCCTTATCCAAAAATTACAGAGGCCTATATACCAGCCAAACACAGAGGGTTTCTAATAGCTGGGAGGGTTGCAGTGGAAGTGGTTAGCAGCAGGAGCCAGGTAACCTACATTCCAACAAGAGGAAGTTTTAGATTTGAAGGAATTCTGATAAACAAGGGTTTCCTGTGCTCCTTCAGCCAGCTGCAAATGCAGTAGACACTAATGATGACATTCATTATTTAACATAATTTTTCTTGATATCTTCCATTTTCCAGTCACCATCTAGCTTTCCAGATACGTGGTTTTAGATTAAATAATAAGTAAGGACAATAGAGCATACAGGCAGTAGGTCTCTCGTAACTTAAAGCAGTATCTTATCTGCTGTGTACCCTGGCTTTTTGTAACGAGCATGTATGTAATGCTTTGTAGTGAAGCTTTTCAGAGGATTGCTGTTGTCATCCTTCCTCTCTGTAAAAGCCCCTCTGCTCCCGACACTTTAATTGCACAGTTGCCTAAATGAGGCACTGCAGAGTGTTAATGTGTGAGCCTGAGCGACAACACACTCCTCTTTTCACAGAGCTTTTGCCCTTGATCGTGAATGTAACAGAGCACGTACCTTAAAAATAACTGGAGATTCAAGGGGAATCGTTACACTTATCCTCTTGCATAAGGTTTGTTGACACAGGGATCCTTCAACAGTAACTCATATTCTTTCACTAGGAATAATAAGCATCGCAATTAGTGAACTAGTTAATAACTGCATGGTTGGGGAGGACAGTAGAGGCATTTCTGTATATGTGGAAGCGGAGTGTTCGGTGTCCACATGGTCTAAAGCAGACAAAAAAAAAAAAAAAGAAAAAGCTTGAAATCCTCCCTTCAACCTCCCTTCTTGCGAGCTGCCCCTCCGAAGCCTCCGAGGCGAGGCGGCAGGATGTTTTTATTCCCCACGGGGCCATTCTCCCTCGCTTTCTCCCGGGAGCCGGGCACAGCCGGCAGCCCCGGGGGAGCGGAGTTTGGGGGCGAGGGCTGGCGGAGCTGATGTCAGCGCCGGGCGGCGGGAGCGATTGGGCTGCGGGAGACTTTGCAGCAGCAAATCCGCCCCCCTCGCCCCCCCCCACCCCCGCACCATCGGCTTCAAAGCGGCCGGTGCCCAGCAACTCGCAGAGGTGCAAAAAGTGGGCGCGGGGCCGGCAGAGCCGCGGCGGCG
>VZTB01000992.1:440686-473603 GCA_013397245.1 Thryothorus ludovicianus
CGGCAGCCCGGCCTGCCCCGCCCGGCGCGGTGCCCTCCGGGGCCCGCGGGCCGGAGGTGCCGCTGCCCGGGC
The DNA here is from genome assembly GCA_013397245.1 of Thryothorus ludovicianus. NCBI lineage: Eukaryota > Metazoa > Chordata > Aves > Passeriformes > Certhiidae > Thryothorus > Thryothorus ludovicianus. Next base: position 440,759 of record VZTB01000992.1, read on the forward strand.
GCGGTGCGGAGCTCCGCGGGGCTGTCGCGCCCTCCGCACTACCGCTTCTCTCCTTCTCTAGACGGGGTCTCCCAAGTTTTTCTGTCTCGGTGCTGTTCCCCGTCCGCAAGCGAGCCCTGGTTAGCAAGGCGCTAATTGCCGTAAGCAGGAAAAGTGAAGCTACAGGATGTCATTGCGAACAGGGAATATGCCCTAGATAACAGCTCTTCGCAAGGCTGTCTTGCTTTCTCCTGTAGAGGGGATGACACACTACCGCCTGATTTTTGATGTTTTGCCTGAAAAAGACGAAGTTAACGGGCTGTGAGTGCATTAAAGTAAAATAAACTGATACGAGGAGCCGAGTGCCAGAGATGCCCAGCTGCAAAGGCATTCAGCTGCAGAGATGTGAAGTCTGGGTGTTTATCCAAGCAGTAAATATAATCTAACATGTAGTTATGATCTCTGTGTGGTACTCACACAAGTTTTAGTCAGCTAGCACTCAAGCTGATGCTCTGGATATGCTGTTTCTCCTTCAGATTATAGAAAACCAAATTTATAGGTGCCATTAGCTAAGTGTCTCTTAATTATTGATTATGTTGAAGTCAGTAAGTGCAGTATTTGATAACTTTTTAGAAAAGTATCGGAGCAGCTTTTGTATAGTAGCTAGTAAAACCGGGCCAAATGCTAAATTCAAGGCTGTGACATTTAATTGTCACTATTTTTACTTTCATCTCTTAACTCTCTGTATTCAAAATCGTAAGAACAAACAGTGACCTGCGCACAAGTAGAAACAGCAGACGTGAAGATATATCAGGACTTTGAGTAGATGTGCAACCTCAACTTGTTACTCTGGGTTTTTAGCACGTTATAACACCCGGTGAGAAAGGCTGCCTTTTGCTTGGCATTACAGAATAAATTCTAAAACTCTCAGAAAGGAGCGCTTGCGTACTCAGTTCCCTTTAAATTTCCCTGTAATCAAGTGGTGCTCTGCAGACTTTTTTTATGCTGATTTGTTCTAGCAAAACTACTTTTCTATGGAATTACAAACTTAGCCTAGCTTTAGCGACCTGTACTTGGCCAGGAGAAAAGAGTAAACCATTAATCTATGCAGTGGAGGAAAGGTACTTTGTTTCATTTTGTTTGTTGGAGTCTTTCAGTAAGACTTTTCTGATTCATCCTTTTTTGCTTTGTTTTACCAAAAAAAGTTGAATGCGTTTAAAAAAAAAGAAGCAAACATGAAAACTTGCTCAACAATAACTTGGTAGCTGGCAGCAATTTGCAGAATGCACAGCTGGAGGTGGATGGCATTCTAGAAAGTGCTTAACTGACCAACATCAATAAGAATGGGCACTTGAAGTGTTCATTTTTTGTTCTTCCAAATGTGCTATTTGTAACCACTTTTCAAATAATATAGTTGATTATTATACAAATAATATAGTTGATTATTATACTAATTACAGACTTGTGTTTGTATGATTTTGTTTGTTCTTTCATTGTAATCACAGTATACATTTGTAAAAATACACATTCCTATAAAATCGTGCTGGCCAGAAAATTCCTGTAACTTAAGGCATGCCCTGTATAAAACCTGTTGGATTTTACCATTACGCTATTTTATTTAGTTACCATCTTTTTTTTATTATTATTACTTTTATGATATCTCATAAGGAGGTGTTGCTTAACAGACTACTCAGGAAACTGGTCAAGGAAGTGTTTATTAGGCTATTAAATTACTATTTTTTAATGAGAGTTATTGTAGGCTCTACTATTTTGCAAATTTGATCTCTTTAATAGATTGTGAGGAAGTCTTTGCAGAGAGTTAGACCGAAGACACTGGGCTTTTAACTATTCTCCAGCACATATCATGTTTATAGCAGGAGTGCTTTTAGTAGCTGCTTTAAAGTATATAACTAGACACATCCATACACAGGGATATGTATGAATACAAGCAAAAAAATTCTCTATAGTCCTAAATTTAAACTGAGTATTTGACAAAGTGAGGAAATGAATTTATCTGTTACTTCCTCACTCCTTAAGGAAATGGACTCAACAAATTATTTATACAGCTTGCTATATTTTATTACAGATGTTACATATGAACTGTGCCTAAAACCAGGTTGAGACATTGCCTAATAGAATATCTAGGAATGTACAGCAGTAGTAACAATTATTATTCTCTTTTTAATAGCATAACACAAAAGGATTGTGTTGTGCTTTTTAATAGTGTTGTTTATCCCTTCTGTTTTCCTTTCCATGTTTTCAGTTATCTTTTTGCTCTGGTTAGTGTAAATTACAAATTTGTGTGTGTGGATATAACACTCCATTTCTTTTATACCTGGATGCTCTGTTTTAGGGGTTTCCTGGGGGCAGAAAGCAAGTTCAAGCAAGGAGAGCAAACAGCACTCTCTGAATAGCTGAATATCCTTGTGCCTTTGGCCTAAAAAACACCCAAAAAAACCCCACATGCAGTAAGAGTCAAAGAGAGAATTTCCATATGTAGAAATCAAACACTGAAAACTGTTCCTACTACTGAAAATTATTCCAGTGTACAATATCATTGTCCAGTAATTAATTTTTATGCATCTTATTTTCATGCTTATGAAATCCAGCAACCCTTTCAGTAAGATCCTGCCTTAACCATAAATGTCTCTGCACTGAATGTTTAATTGCAAACACAGACTTAGAGTGATTTTTTCAGTTTTGTACTCTATGCAGAATGTGTGTTAAAAAGTTAAAATGTGGATATTTAGACTTATTTGTTAAATTAATATAGGTAGAAATATTTTCATTGTCGTTTAGAACAGTGTGATAACTCCCAGTGGGAAGTAAATATCTTAATTTTTCAAAGATCTAATGAAAAATAAATATGGATGCTTGACAGATTATCTGCATACTAATTTCATGTGGTAGCAGTAATAGATATTTTTTATTTTCCACTCTTATTGCTTGGTTTTGAGTTGTTGGGTTTTTGTTTTAATCGGTGTGTGTAAAATTACCAGAGAAGAGAAAATTAAGCCTATTGATTTAGAGAAATCCATTTAAAAATTTTAGAGGGTTTATAGGCAGTTCCTGTGTTTGTGGGTTCTTGTGTTTTCTCAGGGCTCTGGAATATGGCAGAGAACTGGCAGAACTCAGCACAGCTTGTGCCCGTTTCATAGCCTATGGTATAGATTTTGAAAAGAAGGCTTGTTTTCCCAGATAACTCGTTACAAGTAGACCAAACAAAAGCAGAGTTGCCATTTACTGATAATACTAAAAAGGCCACACTTCAGCAGCCTCCAGAAACTTCTCAGGGATCAACACACAGAAAGTATGAAATAGGGGATTGGATAGATAACCCTTCTGAGTTATTTTCCAGTGTAAGACAACAAATAAGCCACCTTATTTGCAATGCTGTTCGTAGGGCTACTGAGTGAAGTTAATGACTGAAGCAGGAGGACATCAGGTATCCCTGATGTGGTAGAAATCCATGGCCAGGGTCGCTGCTGATACAATGGGACACGAAATAAAAGTTGACAGAATAAACTAAAGGGCAGCAAGTGGGTGAGAGAGGCACAATGATTGTGAAATGAAATTCCATGAAAAATTAATGAAATAGAAAGATTGTGGTGGAGATGAAGGGAGGAAACCAGCTTGGTTCTTCATCATCCTGCAATGCCAAAGTAATAAATGAGCGTGTTTCATCTTGATGAGGTTCAGGGACACTACTCCTTCCCCACAAAAGGATTGTGTTGTGCTTCACGACGTGCTCCGCTTATCTCGTGCCCTGACAGCTCGAGAGGAAGGGAATGGATTTGGTGATAAAATTAAATTGATTAAACCTTTATCCATCATCTAATTTGGTAGCTTTCTTTTTTTCTTTTCTTTTTTTACTATTACCTCCAATTTCTAGTGATCCGTGTAATGACAGCAATTTGAGATAGCATCAAGGACATTAGCTACGATGACTGAACTTAAATTTAGTATAAAAATATGGGATTCATGAGTCCATATCTAAATAACAGACGATTAGATTATAGCAGAGTTGTAACTTCCTAGCAACAGCATGTAATTGTGAGGACAATAGAATGGTGTATTTTACTTTCAAAGAGAACAGCATGTAATTGTGAGGACAATAGAATGGTGTATTTTACTTTCAAAGAGAACAAAATACTTCAACTTTATCTCGAAGTATTAATTATATAAGTAGAAAAAGCACTGGTATGAATATTGACCACGTCTTACATGAGCAATAAGGTATATTGTAATTTTTACCTCTCTGAACACAGATATTGTCAGATGTTTTGCTTTCCCCAGTGGCAATACACAGGCATATAAAGCTTGTGTGGCAAAGAACCCTACCATTGGAAATCACTTCATATTGCTTAAAAATTTTGTAGCTTCTCCTTGGTGACCTGCGTAGGAAAATTCTCCTGTAAGGTGAGAGCTTTGCTTTCAAGTTCCAGTTTAAGTGGTATTAATGGAGTTTTTTAAAATACTTAAAGGCAGCCCTTTCTGAAGGGATACCCTACAAATGGAAAATGCAGCACTAAAAATTAAAGGTCAGATGAAATTGCCTTGTGAAATACCAAAGTTACTAAAGGTCTGTGCAAACTGTATTCTTAGGTTCCTTTAATGCCTTACAGGTTAGCAGGTCTTAAAAAAGCGAACATGAGGATATCTGTCTGATCTCTGTTAATTGTACTTTTGAATTACTGCTGGCCAATATTGTATAGGTTTTGCGAGTAGTAATGAACCTGAATTGATCCCTGTGTTTACAGCTAACTATCTCTACAACCTTTCAGGCAGTTTGCTGTTTTTTTCCGTGTAAGTGATTAGTTATCCAGACAAAAAAGGCTGATATGCATCAGTAGATAGATCATTCTCAAGGCATCTGTGATGAACTTGACATCTGCTGTGTAAAACAGCTTGTTTTGCCTGCAAATTATGTAAGTTCCAATAGTAAAACGAAGCGCTTACCTTTCTGCTGTGGCTGACCTTTGTTCCCCGCTGGATGAATTTGAAACGAAGCAGCCAACCCGGAGGAGTTTTAACAGCATATTGTGATATATAACATATTAAAAAGACTGCTTTGTTAACTGGCGGAAGCAGCTTGTCAACCTGTACTAATAGGCAACCCTCCCTGAGTCATAAAATAGCCAAATTTAATGCTTTAACAGAAAGCATTAAATGGATGGAGTTATTGTTGTTCAATCAGTCTCGAATTTCTTGCTTCTTACAGCAGATTTGAAATACGAGGATGTATTTTTGGACCCTGAATTAACAATACACACTCCGGACTAAGGACTGGACATTGCCATGGCAGGTTTAATGAAAATCTCTGCTAAGCAAAGCGTGATAACAAGGGAAGCACGGCGCAGGGCAGAGTGCGTAAAGAGCAGGATGGCTAATATTGAAAATATTACCGTGACATTAATGAATGGAAGGTGTATTTTCGCTGAGTTTATTCTGTTTCGTTCTGGCTGTTCTAGCTCCCAAATGCGTACTAGAAATAGTGAAGATTCAGAGACATATGGCAAAAGGGATTAGAGATGTGTAAAATTTCGGTAGAAGAAAATTGATAAGATTTATATTGTTTACTTTGGAGATAAACATAAGAAAGGATCCAGTAAAATCATATTAAAGAAGAAAGATTATAAAGAAGATAAACAGGCTACTCTAATTTATTCCTGATTTTTTATTTACTGAGAGACCTTTAAGGAAGGAAAATTTCTGCATTTTTAATAGGAGTGGAAGGACTTTTTCTGTTGAGACTGTACATAGCTGGCTCGGGAAATTTGTTCATTCAAGGTATGGAAAAACAAAACTTATTTGTAGGGAGTTTGAGGTATTTTATTAGCTCAGCTGAGACTTGCGCTACTAAGTTTGATGCTCAATTCAGTGACTGTAGGCTTTGGGTCGGATGCATTGAGAAGGATTTAATTTTTATTTTTTTTAATACGAGATATGAATCCTCTTTTTCAGGAAATTATCTGAGTCCTGACTTGCTTGGATTAGGTGGGAAGGTGATTTGTAGGCAGTTTAATCTCTCCTGCTGGCTGTGAGGCTCCTTGCACTCTGCCGTTTCCCCAGCCGAGGCCGTTCCGGGGGTGCCTTTCCGCTCGGCTTGGCGGCGGTGGGGATGCACATCCTCCAGCCCTGTGCCTCCCAAAACCAGCAACACAGCTGGGAGCAAGGCAGGCACACTTCCCTGGAATACTCCCCACGGCTTTTTGAATCGCCCTTCCTCTCTGTTCCCACTCAACGCCCTTCATGGTGTGTGCAAAAATAGACCGAAATTGAGACTGATTCCCAGGCTCTTTCTTTGATTCTGTAGTGAGGTTGGGATGATTACAAAAAAAATTGATTTGCCCCACCCATTTCTTATTCTCTTGAAAAAAAGAAACAGAAAGGTGGAATAAAAGGGGGTGAAAACAAATTTTACAAACACACGATGATTTGTTAAGCAGAAAAACCCCACAGGTACTGGCATGACTGCCAGTGCATCGTCATCAGATGAATATTGTGTCATAGGGGATTACCCCTGCAAGCTCATCTGGGTTTTTGAAAGTATTTCTGCTGGGTTCAGGTTTGGTCTCAATGCTAAACCAACTGCTGTGTGTGATTTTGGAGCTGTGCCACTTGTGAGTGCTGCTTCTGAAACCTGCACTCCGTGCTGGTGGCGTTTTTTGAGCAAGTCTGGAATGAGGAACAAGCAAAAAGTAGATGTCAGCCAAATACTTCATGCTAAAGTGTGACTTTTTTCCCCCCATTTTTTGTTCATTGCAAGAGAAAGGGTGCTCAGAATTAACAGAAACACCTTTCTCTAAATGCTAATGAAACATCAACGTGAAGAGTCAAAGCTGCTGGGAAGTGTGGGAAGAAATAAGTAGAATTTGACAGATATTTTATCTCCATCTTCTTAAGGATTTACACACAACTGATTTTATGCAATTGCTTGCTTCTTGCCACTTCTCAGAGACTGTGAAATGGCTATTTATTCCTTAAATAGTGGGATTTATAAATGTAAAATGATGGCTTTCAAGCCAACTGTAATAATGTGTTACCTTTGTATAAGGCCTAATTCTGCTGCTCCTACTCAGAGTAGAATTGGAATTTAAATTTCTCAGTATCAGTCAGGGTTGCAGAACTGTGTTTCTACATACATTTATGTCTATGCCTTAATGTATAGATACATATACATTTTTGTGTGAAATATAGTTGTCTAGCTGTATGAAGTGAATTACTATAATAAACTCCAGGTTGTATTAGACACAGGGTCTTAAAGCCTGTAGAGTTCAAATTATATGAAGAATTTTTATATTCCATTGAAGTATTTTGTTTAATGATGTAAAAATAAAATATTTCTATATCCTCTGTGTTTATTCGCATTCATCCATCCAGACTGTATGAGTTTGTAATTTTTAAAATATATGTATAAAAATTCTCATAGTATTTGTGTGTGATTTTTCTCTGTGCAATAACAGTTGTCCTACAGACAAATCACAAAGGCACAACTGCACAAGGATTATGATTTTTATTTTTATTTTTTTTTAGAGTGAGAAATAAAGAAATTTAAGACACCTCTTATAAGCCAAACTTTTTAGTATATTTCTATATTCCATTTGTGTAGGTATGTTTTTTGAGCAGCTAAGTAAATTCAGCATGGTGAAGACAAGTTTGTATGCTGGAACCTGTGATACTCATGTCAGGAAACCACAAACCTTTACCATAAAGGTGGATGTATTCTTAACTTTTTCTGCGTGCTTATCTTTTTCCAGCTGAATCCTATGGAAGGACTAACAAAGCAGAAGCCAACTTTGAGCTCGTGCTCTCTATTGAATCCATGCCAGCAGCCCTGCCACAGACCACTAGACAAAATGCCCAGGGCTTCTTGAACATGACTTCCCCAAAATTAACTTTCATTAGCTGATTTTCAGGTTGTAATTTCTTTCTTCCTGTCAATCAGGAATTGCTATTTACATGTGCCATATAAATGGTGATTTTGGGAAGCAGGCTGCAGTGGTCGGCAGTGCCTCATTGTTGAGCAGCGCAGACAGTAATTAAATTGGAGCTCAGCTCTTGCTGCTTGTGGATTTAGGAGTTTAAAAGAAACAGTACAAAAAAAGAGTGTTCTTTAATACCACTGACAGCAGGTTTCTTCCACTTGCAACTGCTTCAAAGATTATTGATTGACCTATGTTTATAATTTATTTATGCTAAAGCATCTGATGCGTGTCTGTTGTAAAATCTGTTGTTTCTAAAATCAAGATACTTGACTTGTTTGCAATTCACGTTTATAATGATCAGTCTTTACAGCTTTATAACAGAGAATTGCTTTATCTGGTGCTGTGCCTACAAAGAGGACTTTTTGTGCCTTCAACTGGAATCCATAAGCATAAGACATTTGATGCTGTGGATTTTTGTTTGTTTTTATTTTTTTAATAAAACTGCTTCACTGTGCAAATCCCTTAAATTTCCTACACAAGAAGAGGGAATGAATATACAAGAGTGTTCAAGGATAAATGTGAAGCATTTCAGATTGGCCAGAACAAGTCAAAAGCTAGTCTTTTTTGGTTAACTTATACCCTCTTATATTCTTTTTGAAAGGAGACTTTATCTCTGCATTCATTTTGTTAAAAAAAAAATAAATTTTGAAATCTTTTCATGTTAGAGCACAAGGTGTAAATTGCAAGGTAAAAATAGGGAGTAAGTTACTAACAGAACCAGTTACCAGAAGATGGTTATTAGGTGTGAAAAAACCCTGAGGATTTAAAAATAGTTTAATAGTTACAGTTTTGGAGTAGTCAGAAATGAAATAGTCTTTTGCAGTTAGAAGTCTGGTTTGTATCAGAAGCAGTTTAACAGAACGCTGCTTTATAGATTGGTTAACCCAGGCACATTTTTAAGCAAGTGATACATTCTGCGTAAATGTGGCGAGAAACCATAGACAAAGATGCTTTGTCAGATTTCCTGAAGGCTAACACTGAATTCCTTATTAAATTTATGCTTTTATGATGTAAGGCACATTGGGCTATTTTTCCCTGACAATGGTAAGATCATCCTTCTCTTCAGATACTTCCAACTCATCCCAGACAGCAAGGATTCTTCCTGCCCAGAGTTAATAAAAGCGCATCAGTGTAATCATGCTAGGTACAGGCTCAAACTCCTTATGGAAAGTTATTAACTCCCACGGGCAGCCAGGCCCTGTTCGCCCAGTTTTCCAGAGGGAAATTGAGCCAGACTGGTTAATCTGTTGCAGCATTAATTAGCAAGAGGTAGGATTGCAGGAATCTGCTGCTCCAGGTTCAAGTGTCCGGCGGGCTGGGCTCTGTCCCAGGCCTTGGTGCAGCTGTGGGTGGGTCTCAGTGCTTGGGTCTGTCACTGCCAGGACAAGGCTGTTCCCTGGTGAGCCCTGTGCCAGGGCTGGCAGGCAGGAGCTGGAGCAGGCAATCCCTGCCTGCAAGGCAGCCTGAGCAGGGCAGGGCACAGCAGTTCTGCCTGCCGGTGCTGGAAAGAAGAGAGTTTTGTGTTTACTCATCTATTCTTTGTGTAAACAAAGGCATGGGAGCTGCTGCTTCTGTGCTGTTACATCACTTTTGCTCTTCAGCTTCTCTAGGGCTTTTGATTTCTCCCAGAGTGGCTGGTTATAGGTGCTGAGGGTGAGGTTTCTGTGTAGCAAAGTTTACATTTAAAAGGCAACTCATTCTTCAGCAGCACATTGCGGATGAGTCTGCAGAATAATCACAATAACTCCAGTTTTGTAATACACATTACTTCCGTAAGATGCTGCAGGAATTTGCTTATGAAATTCATTGAAACTGTTACAGATTCCTTTTTCTTTTTTTAATGAGATTTATTCTTTTAGATGAATCACTTAGTTTCACAAGGATTAAATAGTAATTTCTAAATTTCATCACTTTCATTTCATTAAAAAATCATGGTAATAGTCTCTACATTTGTTCCTTTCCTGTAGTTCATCAATTTCGTTTATGCACAAGCTCTTCAGAAGACCAAAAGACTATTCCACTTTAGCTAAAACCACTTTAAATTCACTCTAGTCTTTGACAATAATTCTTTGACTAATATGTTGCAGATACGTCTTAAGATGAAAAAAAGAAAAATCACTCATTTCTGAGTTCAGGAAAGTAATTTATAAAATTTTTTAAAAAAAGTTTAAAAAAATCTATTCCTCATGCACTAGTATCTTGATTTTGCCTCAAAATAATTGTCTCTGAAATTAACTGAAACCAAGCAGCAACAAATTACACTGGTTTGGGTCTTGCAGGATGCTGTTTTAACAGGAGAATGAATTAAACACTATGGAAGCCATCTCAGTAAAGATAATCATAAATGTTCCAAAAAAATCACATCTAAAATAAAAGTTCATGTAACCCTGAAAATCCACATATTTGCACTTCTTCAATTTCTTATTCACCAAAACACCTATCTCTTTCCTCCCCTTCGTTTGACTGTCTTACTTCCCTTGTTTGTATCCTCACCTACTGAAGCAGCTGCTGTTCATACAAATTATGAAAAGGAAAGTATATATGAGATTGGTGCCTGGAGAGGACCAATATATCATCAAAGGTCTTTGGGGTAACATATGGCCTTGGTTCAGCAAAATCACTTCTTCAGTCATTCCATTGCTGCTCAGAAAAGCAGTAAATAATAAGTAACAAGATCTGCATACAGATGTGCTGGTGGTTGGGTTTTTTTGTGGCATCAGAAGCTGGATAAGAAGTTACTATTACTTTTCTAAATGTTTTCTACATACAAAAAAAAATCATAATTCACCTTCTTACAGTATTTCTTAGGACTTGTTGTGTTTTAGCATATCTAAACTGGTCTTGTTCCAGTTCCTGAGCTGAGTAGATGTTTCTCTGACTCTGGCACATAAAGTTGGTTCCTGTGCTCTTTAGACAGAAAAGGGAGATGACAAAAAGTCAAGTCAAGAGCCTGAGACTATTATTTTAATGGCCATTATAGCAAAAGCAGTGTGTGCGTCATAGGGAAGAGTAGCTTGTTAATCCTAGTTAGTTTTACAGATTTTGTTAATCTTGGTTCCCGGTACCTTTGCTGTTGTTGGTTTTCCCACACCAGTCTGTTCCAGCTGCTGGTGTCAGGCACACACAGCCCTGTGCAGGCAGGCAGCCGAATTTCCATCAGGAATTCCCAGAACCCCAACAGGTGTCAGTGAGTTTGCACGTTGTAAAAGAGACAGTGACTCACAGAAACCCACATGGCAGAAAGAGACTCCGGGGCCATGGTCAGCTCAGGCTTTGCAGGGAGGTGCAGAGCAGGTGGGCAGGCACGCCAAAGGCACCAGGGCATGGGATGCTCTCAGCACACCTCAGGCCAAAGGCATGGCTTAAGGGCAGCACAAAAATACCTCCCTGACCAAACGTAGGAAACTGTTTCCATCAGCCCTTTCTAGCAGACAGCTTGTCTTTGCTGAATGTTGACAACATGTTATATAAATTTCTCTGCAACAGCTTGTTTCAGAAACTTTCCCCGGTAATATAGATTAAGATAGAATTTGTTTTGACTGCTGTAATGCATATTCATTAGATAAAAGCCCAGACAATTACTATGATAGTTTCACTAACAGGTGGAGCATGTTTTAGGATTTGTTGGGCATGGGATTTGCTGGAATAATCTCAGACAAATTTGAGGGATTATTTTTGTGATGAAAATAATTTTGTATGAAAAGTGAGAACGTAAGCAGATTTGAAGGTGATTTCATTATGTTTTTACATTAGTTTGCTCTTACAGTTTTAAATCTAGAATAAGTTCATACTTTGAACAAATACAGGTCTTTTAGGGCATGCAATAAACCGCACAAATAAATGGTATCCTCATAATAGAGTTAAAAATTGCATAAATGGTAAGCAAAGGTATTTCTAACAGGATATTACTACACTGCATTCATTTTCCAAAACTAGAAAAGAACTAGAAATTATTCTTTTTCTATTTCACTTGTATCATATCCACTTTCATCCATTAAAGTTATAGATTAATTTCAGTTGAATAGGTAATTTTACAGCAAATATGCATGCATCAACGTTGTTGAGAAATTGCAAACTGAAGCACAATTCCCTTTTTTGTTTCCACTAGAAAAAAGAGAAAGATTGAAAGCAGAATCAAGATGAAGAGTATAGGAGCCTAATCCTACCCTATTACATGGGAATCTGGTTTTTAGGGGAGCACCAGGCCCTACAGCTTATGGGACCTACATCCCATAGGACATTCTCATATGGGCAGTCACACTGACTTCAGCACTGATCTTGGTGATAATTTTTGTAGGGATTTGGGTCGTGCTAACTGGCATTATCAGGAGTGGATCACTGCCAAATTGGTTTAATGAAGTAAACAAGGAAGTTAAAACTGCACACTCAGGAAATCTTAGTTCATCCCTACAGGACAGCATGAGAATTTAAGGTTAAAGGAAGTTTAAAAATACACTTGCCTGGCACAGAAATTATCAGTCTAGACTCCCCATCTGTTGAATGCCTTGTATCAGTAGCACTTCAGTATCTGACTTGGGCAGAAATCATCATGTAAAAATGCTGATAATTTCTCTATGCTGTTCTGCTACGAATGGAATTTCAAAGCTATGAATGCATATGTTTATATTCAATTTCTATTTATATACTTAAGCACAGATTCTCTAGTACTATGCATATTAATGTGCCAATGTGTGCTCCAGCAATGCCTGTATTAATGTACATTTATATTTATTTAAAGGGCTGGACTCAAAGGAAGTTTTGTCCTAGGCTTCATAAGGAGCTTGGATCCAACTCTGCATTTTTTTTTTGAATAAACATTGCAACAAATTACCAGGAGTTTATTTAATTCATAACATTGTCTTTTTGTTGTTGTAGTTGGATTTTAATTGTTAAGCACGAGTTTTTTTATGATCTACATCATTTTCAGCTGCTTGTGTCGAGATGGTTCTCTGTTGACAGAGCTGCTTCCTTACTCCCTTTGCCATCCTCCTTTGTCTTTCTTGTTTTCAGTGTGTTTTAATCATGCTCTGTAATCCCCTATACGATTATAACTGATTAATTAGCAAACCTTCACTTTCAGGCTCTGAATTTTTCTCTTAGGCTCAGACCATTTATAATCTCAGCTGAAAAGACAAGACTGAACATCTGCCTTGTACTTAATCTCTTTGCATCTTGTACCCATCATGATTATTGTTTGTTCTTTATTATAACTGGGAGGTTTAAGGGTGAAATGTTACGTTCTGCATTATCTGGGCTCTTAGCCTGAAAATAAATCCATGCAGATGGGCCACGGGGAAATACAGAAATCAAGGAGTCCACAACTTGGTTTTTGTAGAATTTTGGACCTCAGATGTCCATTTTTTTCAAGAATCAGCTTAAAGAAACTGTGGGTAGAAAAAGACAATGATAGATGAATTGTTTCTTTTACAGAGCTTTCAACACTTTATATTTTCAAAATTTTCTTTGCAAAGATTTGGGATAGAAATACACACATATTTGTATACTCGCAGTAAGTAAGCAAATCTAACATTTTCATTTAGTTGTCAGATGCCAAGATCTGTGCTTTTCAGAAAATCATTAAGGGGTCTGCAGCTGTACCAGCTGCTGGTGAAAGTGAAAGGACCATCCTCCTTCAGAAGCTCAGGTCTGAGCTCCCCTCAACTCCTTGTCAAGATTTCCAAGTGAAGCCTGTTTGCTCACAGCTTCTGCAGGGAGCTCTTTTCCCTGCTGCACTTGCTTGCATGTCTTTTTATATAGTTGGGGTTAAGATTTTGAGGGATTGAAGGGAGATCAAGTACCTGTTTGTCATTACCTATTTCCAGCTGGAAACCTTGGATGGCAAGCTTTCTCTTCCCCCTCACTGACTCACAGCATGAAGAGATAGTGGGAATTTTCCCAGCACATTGTACATTTGTCAGCACAGGTAGAAGAGTGGTGAATAAAATAATTTCTTTGCTCATCCCTCCTACTGTCCTAGTCACAATCTCAAACACCAGGTAGCATCACAGAGGAGGTTTGTTTTTTTCTCCAAAAGGAACTATCTGTCTCCAAGTGTCACATAATTTATGCAGAATTGAGTTTCTTCTTTCTGCTGCAGAAGTACCCATGTGTCATGTCCATCCAAAGGACCTTGTTGTCTTTGGCCTGAACTGGGCCTTGGGGTCTATTTAGGCCTCTCCCATACATAATTTCTTATATTAATTAGATGGTGCCACCCAGCTGCTGGTGTCTCTTGCAAATAGACTTTTCTGTAATTCATGCTATCTAAGCCTTCCAAAATCTGCAGCAGCTTCAAACACTTTGCAATAGTGTTAGTGCAGGGTTTGGAATGATGCTGTAATATAATATAGTTACAAATATTTTCATTCTGGAATTATAGGAGGAAATAAAACAGTTCATGTCAGTTACTTTTGAACTGTTTTTTTTTTTATTTCTTTCAGAACTCTCTGTGATCTTTGTAGGTATTAGATTAAAAAGTAATTTCAAACATGAATAAGAAATAACATGCAGAAAGCTGCATTTCAGCTGGAATTAGCAATGTGAAGCACCTTTCTGGGGCTGTGGCTCCAGTCTGCCAGTTTCCCATGGAGCACAGAGCAAGTGTGGCTGAGACCAGCAGAGCCCTGTTGCATTTTGAAATAGTCTCCAGAACTCATTTCTTTCCCCATGAAGAACTACTTTTAAATATTCCAGGATGCCTCACAGGAGAAATGGCATGTTCCTCTTCTGACTGCCTCTGTTTTTAGAGCTCTCTTGCAGATGTTTTTTCACTTACAACTTTGAATTGTTCTCTTCTCACACAGGTGGAATCTGGCTGTTGCCCTTATCTTTGGATATTGATGTGTCAGCAAGAAGCAGATGGCTCTAATGTGACTTCATAAGGTTGAATTTTGGGTCAGGTGTTTCTTCAGAAGATGGCTTAAGAGTTGATAGGACTTAGGGGAGATGCAAGACCCCACCTACAGCAACCTGTCCTCCAGCAGGAGAGCTGATGTGATACTTCCACCTGAGACCCACACCTGTGTCACCTTCTGCACATGCTTTCCGTGGCCAGGAAACTCTGTTTTATGAAGAGGTCTATGAAATGAGTGTGTGTCTGTCCAGGTGCAAGTCAGAGCCTTTGGTTTGGTGTGTGCTGGAGAGCTGTTAAAGGCTTGGGATCAGGATGGTCCGAGCAGCAGCCAGTTCTGAGTGTGCTCACACGGATGTGTGAGAGCTGCAGTTGTGGGAAGTCACACAGCCATGGTTCCTCTGTCTCCTGGGGCAATGGTAGGAGTGTAGGGGGCTGTTGGTCCCCCCAGCCCTATCAGCAGGCAACACCTGTATCTTTCCTGATCATTTTCTGGGCTTTGGGGGCAGGTTCCCACACTTGCAAAGTGGATTTCCTCTAAATGAAGCTCTGTTCTGAAACTGGCAATGCTGAAAGTTAAAATTAGCTTCTCCTTTATTACTAGAACATATTTTTAGGCCCTAATTCATGTCTCATGTGAACGCAGTCCTCCCACTCCCACATTGGGAGTACTGAACTGGAGTCTGAGGGCTGTGCATTACATTTTCCAGAAATAGGTGCAACCTAAGATTTTGAACATTTACATTCTCTGCCTTTTAAAAAATGCACCTATTGGTTTTAGGTGCATATATGGGTTTAAAATAGTGAAAAACTAAAGTAGTACCTGCTATCCTCTGGGTTTTTGTAACTCCATCCTGTTTTTGTTGTGGTTGCATGAATGGGAACTTATTTAGTTTGCATCTAGATGCTGCAAAATGCAAAAAATCTTCACAGAACATAAGTTCAATTCCTACAAAAATATTTTGGATGTCTCCTATTTTCTCCCCTCTCCTTTGGAGCTCTGGAGCCTCTCAGCCCAGCCGCTGGTGTGAGCCCTGGTCCAGCAGCACACTGACATTGCCTTCCTGTCAGAGCATCTGCAGCTGCTGTTCACAGAGGTCATCTCTGCTAAAAATGTTCTGGTTGGGAGCCCTGATGTGCAGCAAGGGCAGGGCCTGGCCTTCAGAGGAGGTTCCAGCTGGTGCCATCAGGCAGAGGGAATTTCGGAGAAATTTCACCTGGTCTCAGCCGGGGTGGCAGAGATGGCCAAGCAAGCTGGCAAGCCATGGGAAGGAACTGCAGCTGCCTGTGGTGCTGGAGCCCCTGCCCTGTGATGTCCCCCTGCCCTGCAAGGCCAAAGCTCCTGTCTTGTTGTGTGACTCCTCGCCAGCATGCCTGGGGACATGGGCAGGGATAGCTGGGTCAGCACCAGTGGCTGTGAACAAGGAGTTCAGAGGAACCCTGCCCATTTAAAACCCTACCAATGCCACTTAGAAAACTGTCCAGCAGGATGATGAACTCCAGTGAGGAATGGAGTTTATTTACTCTGGAAACATGGCTTCTGTTCCCGTTAGGGCTGGTTTGAGGGGAGAGTCTTCACCTGCTTGCTGGTGCCTTGCTCTGCCCTCTCCAGTGTGTTCTGTTCTGTGTCTACCTCTAGGTGTGGATGACCTGTCCTGAGTGTTTCTGGGGTTCATGTACTGGCAGACAGAGTGACCTTGCAGCCTGTACCAAGAGCTGCCCTTAGGTGTGCATGCCTCCCATCCAAAGGGGTGTCTGAGCCCAGGTATTGCAGGGATGGGCTCTCAAGGCGACAGCAGAGCAGCCACAGGCTCTTGATGGAGAGTGCTCTGATCTTGGACATTGTCTGTGACCCTGTGTTCTTACTGGGGACATCCATTCTGAGGAGCAGAGAAACAGGATTTTAGCAGCCCCTCATGACAGCTGTCCCAGCAGCTCTGTGCTGAGAAGGCAACCAAGTCAAGAAGATGCTAAATACTGCCACTCCACAAAATACAAAAAGTGTAAAATACCTATGTATTGTCACCATCAGGGATGGAATTATACATCGCATAAAAGCTAAAGTCATTATTTTCTTCAAAGAAATAATAAAGTCTCTTCTGTCAGCATACTCTGCAGATTAATGTAATCAATCCAATAACCACTGTCTTGAAAAAGAAAAGAAAAAAAGGTATGTAGAGTTTGGAAAATATCTGTTTCATACTATTACATAAACAAGGCAGAAATAAATGAGACATTTAGAAAATGCAAATCAAATCTCGCCTTTGTTTTTATCTATTATTATGGGAGCTTACAATAGGTAGGATTAGAAAATGATCACTGAGAAATATTGTTGGCATACTGAATATTTCAAGTCACTGAGGACTCCATTTAAAATAAAACCAGCTATATCAATATATGAATGGAGAGGAATCAGATATTTCTGCTACTGCAAAAAATTAATAACGTAAGTCATTAGCATTAGTGCAACTTGCTTCTCTTTCTAATTTACAGGCACATATCTAGATTAACCGTAAAATATTCCTGGGTTTAGGACACACTGTCCTCCATTGAATGCTTAGCCTGGAAAGGTTATTAACATTGAATGGGGACTGTTCTCTCAGGAGAGCTGCAGATAAAATGACCAGGGAAAGAAATAGCACAACTTCTCAAATTAGCATAATTAGTAATTATCTCTTAATAGCCCCACTTGGCTTTGGAGACTTGGCACTTGAAATTCCGCTTAAAGTTCAGTGAGGAAAAACAAATTTCACGCTGAAATGTCTCAATAACACAGCTGAGTTGCTGAGGTAATCGTCTGGTTTAGGTAAAGGAAAGGAGATGAACATATGGATAGGAAAGATCTTTGCTGTAAGCACTGTGTTTGTGTTTGCATATGTAAAGCACTCCAGGCTTAATGGTACAATTGCCACTTTCTCTGGGGGTGAGGGGAGGGCAGGAGGATGAGTGGGACTTTTCTCTCTTCTTTAGTGGAGAGAAACAGATGAAGATAATAAACGAAAATGAGCAAATCCCATTCATTTTACACTAGAATAGTGTAATTTCTTTTGCAATTCTAGCTGAAATAAAAAGCCCCGAGACAGACGAGCCAAGCAGTGGATAGAAAAGCAGCCTTTATCGTAGCCAGTGGTAGAACTAAAACCTTTGAAATGGGGACAGTTTTCCAACATTTAACTCAAGGTAAAATTGGATGAATAAGCACAGGCAGCCTGGTAACCCTAATGTTTTTTTTCTTTCTGTGGCAGCGAAACAGATGGCTCTCTTAAGATGCTTTTGGCTGGGAAAGAACAAAAGCAGAAGAGAAGTATTTACCATTTTTTACACACCTAAAGCCCAGTCCTCTTTATCCTCAGGCAGAAAGCAATTTATCCATCCATCCTGATGGAAACAAGCCTTTGTTATTAAGTAGGCACATTTTGATTTACATGTTGCACAGCTGGTTGGAAGTTTTCCACTGGGAAACACATACACAATTGATAAGCCTTCCTCAACTAGTTTGAAATAGAAAAAAGAAGTTTCACTCTTCCCTCTCTGGCAATTCATGTTGAGTGCCAACACTTCAGCAGTGGATTTATTGCAGTGATGATTTGGGGAGCTTTGTTTTTCGTGTAGGTTTATGTTTTGGTCTGGTTATTTTGGGGGAGTCGGGGATCTTTTGGTTTTTTTTTAATGTTGGTTTGTTTTGGGGGATGTGGGAGTATATATATATATATATGGACATATAAAAGCATATATATTTTGAAGTGCCACATTGCCATATCCTGAAGGTGCAGGGTGTCAAGGCTTGCAGCAGTTCATGCCACACATGGCCCCTCCTGGGGTAGAGTCAGGTGCCCTCCAGAAGAGGCACTTTTTGTTCTGCTTGCAGAGTGAAGGACCCCTTGGCTGCAGGGAAATTACTCTTTTGGTACTGTGTCAACACATAAAATAGGAAAGATGAAGACAAACTAGTCAGAGCAGGTTGACAGCTGTTATAAAACTGATAGGCTGACACACTCATGGTCAGAGGAGGAAAGGGTATGGCTTAGAAACTCTAATTAAGGCTGGCCAGGGTCCATTAGCTCATCCTCACTAGTAGCTTTGCAACCTCACACCCTATGTATCACCCTTTTTATACAGGCTCTAGGTGAGAAATGTGATTAAGCAAGCTGCTATACTGTGTTTCCAAGGCCCAGTCTCTGAAAGCAATTCAAATGCCTCTATCAACCAACAAAATCCATTTCAAAATTCAGAAAGGGCATGAAAGCAAAGACGGAGAAGGGAGAAAAAAAATGGAAGCAGATCAAAAGAGATGAAATGACATTTGAAAAGTATGGAAATGAGGAGAATATTGAGACTGAATTAATTGCAAAAAAATCCTAAAAGATGCAGAAATCCAGCAGGTCTGATGTAAATATTTGCAGGCTGACAGAAAGCAGTGAGATGGGCCAGTATCATGATGAAATGAACACATTTCTCCCTGTTCCCCCCAACCAGTCCTACTCCCAAATGAGCACTTGACAAATAAATTAAGCTCAAGCACCAGCAGTGGTGAGAATGCAGAAGAATATTCTGATGGACACCTGAGATATCTCCTGATAGACTGTATGTGGGCAGCTGCTGAGAAGAAAATGCTACAAAAGAAAAATACCCACTCCCTGACAAGCCTCTTTGTAGAGTGATTGATATGTTTCTGCTTTCCTCCTTCCCTATAATATTGGGAATGTGAGCTGCTGCTTTGAGGCCAGAACTATTAAAAAAAAATAGTGAACACTAGCCTGACTTTTTTTTTTTCTTCCCCCAGAGCATGTAACTGTAGGTAGTGAGTGTTGATTTTTCTTGATACCTCAGACTGGATTTTTTAGGGCAAATTTTTCAGAACAAGTCGTTTGTCATTTTGCTCTTAAATTTCCTCTTTATAAATGTAGTAGAACCAATTGGGTAGTTGCAGATGTGTCTTGTTTGCTTGCAAAGCTCATTAGAAAGATGATCTTGTTAAACTGAAGAACCCTGAGCTTGATTTCTGGCTCTGCTGCCGCTGTTTTTGTGACTGTGGCAATCCTCTTGCCTCCCCTCTGCACCGGGTCTGCCAGGACAGACAAACTGTCATCACAGTTATTCCTTCTGTCTTAGTGCTGTGAACACTTTAGGGACCATTAAATTATGCCTGGGATGATGTGATCCTGGTCTCATTTGGGATCTCCTGGCTGCTGTTGTAAAAGAAACAGCAATATTCCTACAGCATTAAGTGTTATTTTTAGGCGTTGCGGAAGCTGAGCGTGCAACCTGCAGGTGAACTTCCTGAGGCTACTTCTGTGACATTCGGTCTTGTCAGACAGCAATTAATTATTTGGCCTAACTGTGATTCTTGGCAAACCTTAGTGAGGTGGTTAAAGGGCATTTCTATTCTGCTAAAGCCAGTGCTAGAGAGGAATGCTCAGCAGTTCAGTCAGGATTGGACCTTTAAAATTGGACAGCGTGAAGAAGAGAAAAATGCAAAAATTACCTGAGCAGAAAAATGCCTGAGGGTATTTCATTCTCTTAAAAAATGCCATTAGGTTATACTGACTTCATAGGTAGCATTTAATTGTGTCAAGCTGGTGATCTGCTGCCTTGTTCCATTTTTTCCCTTCTCTTTCCAATTTTTGGAACCACCTATTTTGGCTATTTCTTGAATTGCTGGTAATTCAGAACAGAGAATGAATAAGAACATATTGTGTATTATATTTGTGTTGCTTTCAAACAGAGTTAAGCATAACCTGTATATATAGATCATGGCAAGGAAATATCAGTAATTTTCAGTGGAAGAGTAAAATGGACAATCTATCAGGCCTATTCTCCTTCATTTAACAAAAGTAGGTCAATGTAGGTTTTATGTTGTTCACATTAGTGTCATTCATTTTGGCTTTACTAATAAAAGTGAATGGCTGGTTGAGCATTACTGGAAGAGGATATCAGAAAAGAAATTAGAAAAAGAAAAATAGGTAAAGAAACCTTACAGAAAATAAAGCCCTACATCATGGAGATGTTCCTATAAAATTTGTTAAATAACGTCAACTCACACTCTGGTTTTGAAAATCCCATTTCTAAATTACTAAAATACAAATGAACTGGAACATGAGAAAAAATATATCTTGTGTAGCATGTTTAGCTTCAGATCAACAATTAAACACTCAGTAGGTGCTGACAATGGGCTTCATACAATCCTGCCATGATTCCCATTTAACTCTTGGAGTGTTTATCAGACAGTTGAGAATGCCATGATCTACTCTGGCCTCTGCAGTTCTTCTTTAGCTGTGACTTGCTGGTTTGGTTCCTATTAATTTCCATGGCCAGGTGCCTGCCTGAGGGGATCATTAGTGGCACAAGGAATGCTGGGTGGTGATTAGAAGATAAAGACAGGGACAATGTCATTTTATCTGCTGTTGCCAGCATAGGGCTGTTTATTGAAGCAGATCAAAGAAGTATGTAAACATACATACACATGTGCACACACATAAATCCCATTGCATTTCTTTTATTTTCCTTTTACAGTTTTTAATATTGCAATTTTTCATGTAGTTAAGAATCAGTCACTTAAATATTTCTTATACAGTGCCTTGGAAAGTGGTGAATGAGAAGGAATCAGGATTCTTTTTATTTGCTTTTCAGCTTTTATTTAAGGCATAGGCTATGCTTTCATATCTTTCCTGAAAGAGTAAAAACCTTTCAAAACCCTTCATAAAGGGTGAATAAGTAGTTCAGCTTCACAGAAAAAAAGCACACAGATTTCCTTCATATTCTGCACCTTAAATCACTCTTTTTTTTTTGTAGCCATTTTGTAATAATACTTGAAAGAGACCATTTTGATGTGTACCTTGAACTGGTTCATATTAAAATTCTGCATCTATCATTACAGTATTTGAAGAACCATTTCTTTTTTAGAGCATTTGTTTTAGACTCTTTCCAGGGTCTTGTGAACAGTCCCAGTCTCAGATCACAAGTTCTGTTTGAGTTATAGTCTGGCATTGCTGCAGGATGTGAGAAGCCTTTTGGTGTCTTCCCTGTCCCTTCAATGCCCTCCTTCTATAAACCACCCTAGGCTTCAAAATAAAAAGGAAAAAAAGAAAAAGCACATCAGCTTAACAAGATCAACTAACAAAACAGGTTAGCATAAGAAGATTTAAGGTGTTTTAAATACTTGACCTCTGAACACTGTTTCAAGACATGCCTTAGATTCAGTTTGAACCCATACAGGCATGACATACCTTAGGCTTTACTATTTTTTTTTACTAAACTAAGAGGAAAAAAATTCCCATTCTTTTACATTTAACAAAGTCAAATTCCCCACTGCATGCTGAGCTAAGGATATCTCTTCTCTGTCCCCAAGCAAAATACTGTAGTATCAACTAGAAGCCTTATAATTAACAGAAAGTGAGAGAAATGAGTTATTTCAGAAGGTCATACCCTAGTAAGTGGAAAACTACAAGGCCCTCTGTGCATCTCACACAGTGCTAAATTCAGTTCAGGTGCTCTAGGCTGTGAGTGGTCAGGAAACCAATGAGAACACTTCTCTTAGTCTGCAATTTGCTATGAAACACAGAAAGCCACAGGCAGATGTCAAAAAGAGCAAGTGGCATAATTTCCTACAGGGCAGCTTTGTTGTAGAATAAGACCAGTCCCTAGGTAGGAGTCATCAGTGGCTGACCTGAGACATGGTTCAAGGTAGTACATGTATTTTATACGAGGTACCATGGAAAGCAGAAATGATGTTTCACATGTTGGGAGATGGCAAATTTTTGAATGAGCTAGAAACTGACTGGATTCTATTGTAAAATGGGAAAAGGCAGTCTCTGAAGGAGTAGAAGTGGTATTAAACACTATTAGTGGTACTGTAGAAGGCTGAATTTATTTGACAATCAGTGAAATAAGTCATTTTAATTTTACCCCTCAGTATGACATTCTGTTCTAAAAATTCTTTGAATTCAGTTTTGAAGAGAAATCCCAAGCTTTTGCTCTCACTTCTAAAGAAATTGTTTTATTTTACACTCACATTGATTTTATTTTCAGTTTGGGGTTTTTTGTTTGTTAAACAAAACAGAGAATTCAGTGGAGTTCTCTTAATCCAGTGTATCAGTTTAGTAAGTGAGCCATTCCTAAAATAACAATTTTTATGCATGATTTCAAGGAGATGCCCAACCACAACCTGGTCTGCATCAAAAAAAGCATGACCAGCAGGTCAAGGAAGATGATTCTGCCCTTCTACTCTGCTTTCAGGAGATCCCACCAGCAGTACTATGTTCGTCTCTGGAACTCCATGTTGTAAGATGTGGACCTGCTCAAGCAAATCCAGAAGAGGGTCACAAACATGATCAGGGAGCTGGAGCACCTCCTGTGTGAGGACAGGCTGAGAGAGTTGGGGTTTTTTTTCAGCCTGGAGAAGAGAAGGATCCAAAGACATCTTATAGCACCTTCCAGTGTTTAGAGGGAGCCTACAGAAAAAAAACATGGGGATTCTTTATCAGGGAGCATAGTGATAGGATGAGGAATAACAGTTTTAAACTGAGAGTGTATTCAGTTTAAATATTAGGAAGAAGTTCTTCACTGTGAGAGTGGTGAGGCAGTGAAACAGGTTGCCCAGAGAGCTGTGGATGCCCCATCCCTGAAGTGTTCAAGGCCAGGTTGGATGGGTCTCTCAGCAGCCTGGGATAGTGGAAGATGTCCCCACCCATGGCAGGGGGATTGGAATGAGATGATTATTTATGTCCCTTCCAACCCAAACCATCCTATGATTCCATACACTGATTCTGCCATTCAGTGTATCTCTCACATATTATGGTCTTGAAGGATACACTAAGTTGTCCACCAGCGTTGCAACTTTTCTCCAGGCTGGCAGCTCACTGATGAATTCTCTGATGGCCACGTGTAGCTCTGGTTTCTGCAGCACTGTCTGAACCATCTAAGGCATGATGCACTTGTGCCTACACAGCATAACTCCCAGATTGCACATACCTAAGCTTAGTCAGCAGTATTTTAAAAGTGTATTTATCCTGATTCCGTTAAAAGTTTTGATAATGAGATCTATTTCTTCAACAGTCAGTCCTTTGCTTCCCCCCACCTTTCCCCCAGACATCTGTGGTCATGCAGAGGATTTGGTGTCATGACAGAGATGGATTGTCCTTGCACACTTAACTTTTAAACATAGCACTTCACCTTAATTCCCACTGACCCCAGATGGGTTAGTGCGAGACTTTATGTGGTTTGAACTTGAGATTAGTTCTGTCCTCTTTAAAGAACAGGGGACAAAAAAGCCTCAGTTTTAAAAATAAGAATCTAAGAAAAGCTTGGGAGAGGGGATCAAAACCCAAAAGATTTCAGCCTAGATAATTATATTGAGGTTTTAAAACCAACAGGTTGATGCAGTCACAGTGAAATGAATCAGAACAAATAGTAGTTCAGCTTGCTGTGGCATGAGCTGCCAGTTTTCCTTCTGTCTCCCAGAGAAGAAAGAGCTGTGATCTGCTTTAAATTCTGACATCTGGTAAAGTGTAGTGATGTATGATTCGGCACACAAGCTCGTACATTGCACAACAAAGTATGCCATTTATGAGGCTCTCTAAATATAGGGAAGCAGTTTATTTAAGTAATGCAGTAAATAACAGAGTAGATATTTCAGTTCAAGGGAATATATAAGCCTTGAGGCTGAATTCAAGCAAGGACATTTTTATGTGGTTACACATCTTGGATTATTGAGACTATATGCCTATCTGTCTATAGTTTCTGTATTACCCAGTCATCACTACTGCCTGGCACCTTGCAAGAAATGTTCATAATTGTCTAGAGATGATGCAAGAAACAAATAAAACTCATTTAATTTAGCCTCAAAATTCTGAACTTTCCATATGAGGACTTTCTTATGCAAATGTTGCTGTGGGTCTGTGTTGATGAAATTGGTGAAAATTAGGAATTTCAGGATCACCAAACACTTTTCCTTGTGAAATCTCAATTAATTTTTTTTTTTCTCATTGGCCATTGGTCTTAGGACTTGGATTTAGATTCTTCACTCCAGAGTAATACTTGCTGTGTTGGCTCAGAGGTGGGAGCCAGATGGCTTCAAGTCTCCAACAGCAATTGGCAGCAGGTCGCATGTTTAGGAAGGGGTCAAACAATGTACAGGGTGTGCAGGAAATCTTCCCTTCCTGTATGTTTAAAGATGATTATGGGAATGCCAGAACCAGAAGTTACACCTGAACTGCTGTGTTCAATGACCACTGAAGGGTTCAATCATGAACTGATGAATCAGTTCAATCCTTTGGAACAGGTATAATTTAATATATTCACAGTCTTACTTACGTATTCACTGAAAGGTAGGTGCTTGCAATTATGATTTTCCTGTAAGTTACCTTTAATAAAGGTATAATGATGATGAACATCTATAATTAACTGTTCAATTCTTTATTTACCAGAAAAGCATACTTCAATTTTTGCCACAAATGTGGCACAAACAAAAAAATATAATAAAGACCACATTCTGAACCCGTCTCCTTTCGCCTACAAGCTGAAGCCAGCATGTGGGAGCTCTTCAGGTTTGGCCTGAGATATCCACTCTCCTTTACCTCCCATCATGGAAGGGGTGGCATCCTTATTCCCCCATGTCATTTATTCCCCCAGGTGCCAGCACAGAAACCCAGGAGGAGGGTCAGGGGTGTTCCTGTTCACCAGCGTCCTCTGGGAGCTGCAGGGTGCCCCACACCGAAGCTGCTCTGTCCTTCTGCCACAGTGACAGCCCCAGTCCTGGGTGGGTTTCCTGGGCAGGGAAGATATCTGCTTCTCTTCCATTTTTCTTGGGACCAGAGGATTTAGGTGAGGAATCGATGGGATCACAGAGGAAAAGTAACCCCTGTGCAGTCAGAGGATTGTATTGATTTATGTCAGTGTTGAGGTTACCCAAAATGCCATAATTTTAAAAAGAAGCTCTAACTCTAGTTCTACCATTAAGAGATTTTAACTTTTTTTACTTTACTATTTTACCACGTTTAGCTGTTATTTACTATTATGCTACCTTGTAGTAGGTTTGCATATATTCAAAGGCACAATCCTATTTACTCTAGGAGTTACTGCTCTCATGATTCCTATTATTTAATACCATAACATAGTGAGTGAGGAAAAATAATACATCTATTTCTCTTTTTTATATCAGCTCCAGAGTTTTACAATCCATCCAGCTGGCAAGGCCCAAAGAAGTCATTTTCCCACAGAGCACGAGCAGCTCAGAGTCTGCAGCTCACAGTGTCAGGGGACCTGGTCCCCTGTACATGACCCTGTATCCAATTATCCTCATAACCTGGCTGCTCAACGTTTCCATTGCTGATTACAAGTTCTCCTTACCTTGAAACTTTTTTTTTTTAAATCTGTTGGACTGGAATAAATATTTTGTTATTGCCAAAAATCTTAGATCAAATGCAGAGAGTTGGCTATGACCAGCTGCATGCATGCATCCATAGGTGCCATAATGTGCTTTATTCTTACCTGACTACATTCACAGACCTACTAAGATAAATGGTACACTGTGAGTTTAAAATATGTACATTTCTAACAAGCTGTGGTGGTAGACTAAGGTTTATGGATATGCCTATTGTTAACTCAGAGAGCCCATGTGCATCTAAGGAAACATTTTTTAACCTTTTCTCTTTAAAAGTATAGTATTTTCTATTCTATAGAATTTGAAAGATGGGAACTGGATTTATTGAGTCTTACTGATAAATCATGGCTTGCAATTACTTTTAGTCCATTTATGCTTTCATATTTTGGGGGAAAATGTGTTTTCTTTTCAAAGAAAAACACCTTATGACATTTATGGTGAATTGAAAAACTGGAAAAAATATGTTTCTGTTAAGAAACTGATCTTGTAACTGAAACAAAACTTCGTATGGAGAATAAAATTATTGTTTGCCGTACATAAGACTGGCACAAAATTTAAAAATTTTAAACTGAACACTTACAGGTATTTCCATATCTGTAAATACAGTTGTTTTTGTCAAATCTGTATGTTTTCAGCAAAGAAAACAAGCTCTTCATTCTATTCCCTCCAGGCTAAGACTATGTTTACTTCCTTGTTTTCCATGACACCTACAGCTTATCCAGATGCATCCAAGAGGAGTTGTTGGGGGTTTTTTGAGTATTCCTAGCAGCATGGTCCTGATAACACAATGCTTTAACACAGCCATGAACACAGGGTGATTTACCCTTCATTTGGTTGGTTGGTTGGATTTTTGTGTCTGAGCTCTGTTCTGCTCCAAAGACTTGGGCTGCCACCTGTGATAACTAGTTTAAAAATAAATGGAGCCCATCTGTGACTGCAGTGACATCTGTGGCACTGGATTAACATCCACCACATTGAATGTGGGATGCAGCACATGGACAGGGTGGATGCAAGCTCTCCTAATGGCCACAGCTGATAAAAACACAGATTGTTTTCCTGAGCACCTAGCTGGCCTTTGTGCTGCAGGCAGTTCTGCATGAAGCCCCAGAAAAGCAAAATCAGACTAAACTAAAGCAAGTGATGGCATCTTTCAATGCCTTGCTGAGTTTGCTCAGCCATTCCTGCACTGCCAGGGGCAAGGAGGAGAGTGAGAGGTTTAACACAGTGTTGTATCCCCTCCTTATCCTGCTCTTTCAAAGACACTGTAGGCAAAGCACAAGGTTGGAGAAGGGAAATGTGACCTTTGAGCTTTCCATTCCCTTGCTGTTGTGGCCACATAGTGCTCTGCCAAAACCACCATGAATCGCTGTGAGAAGTTCCAGCATGTTGCAGTAAAGCAGTGGAGACACTTTGTGCATTCGCTGCAGACTCCCACCCTAACCCAAACACCATTAACTTGCTTTCAGTTTCATACAAATGAGCTGCTCATCAGCTCTGTTATTACACAAACGTGCAGCAGCTGCACTGCAGAAACAGATTGCTGAGAAAGTGCTTCAATTCAGCAACCTTCCTATCATTTTACTCAATTGATTAACTGCAGTTTTATCATTAATTTAATTTCACTGTTGTCAAAGTCCTCATGTATTTTTTCACATTTGCATCTTTGGGTCCTGGCTGTGTCTAATACACCCTTAAATCAATTATTTAAAGAACTCTGTTAGGCCTCAATAATTTAAAATGTCATCACAGCCATCAAGTATCCAAAAATATTTTGATATATAAAACCTGCAAGTGTAATGATATAACAACATGCCATTGTTTTTTCACTCATTCAAAATTTTATTTTCTAAGTCTTCTTGCTATATTCAATAAAAATTTAAGATGGCTTGTGAAATGCTCAGAGAGCAAATAAATAAATAAATAAAAATTAAGGCTTAAAGAACTTAGAGCCAGCATCTGTGACAACAAAAATTGTCAGTTATTGTGAAGTTTGTCTCTTAGGTCTGATGCGTTCTGGATGCATGCACTCAGCAGATGAAAAAACTTATCTTTTTCATTTGGGAATGAAATGTAAGTCAGTTCTCTGTACACTTAATTCAAATTAATTCAGGCTTACAAAACCTGTCATACTGGTCATCACTATTTTATGGCTGAGAGAACTATTTTTCTCCTTTCCTACTTAATTTTTTCTGTTCCTATTGACCATCAACCACATAAACGGTTTTACATAAGACTATACCTTTTGAAATTATTCTTTTCCAGATTCACCAGCTTGTGTGTTACGCCTCCATCATCCATCAAACTTGTTGGTACCTGGCTGTTCCCTAAAGGGCAGAGTGTTTTTCTATCTTATTTATTTCATCCTAGCAACAAATATGAGTCTCAAAGCAACGAGACCTCCAACATCTATGGGGGAGCATTCAGATATTCTTCCAAGATGCTGAGAAAGAGTCACTGCTGAGAGGCAGAACCCTCTGCAGGGGATGGAAGGATTGAATTGTCTGTGGTGGGGGCACTGGGAATGGGGGAGCTGGGCACTCAGAAACTGTTTAGTTGCCAAAATAAATATGCCATTATGCTGCTTGTATAGATCAACAGGTCCCTGTCTGTCTAAAGGAAACACTGAGAGTCTTCTGGAAGTCGGCAAGGGCCAATAATGGTGAAATAGCCCATGTCATAAAATCATGGAGTCCAGTTGGAAAACACTGAAACATCACTGAGTTCAACTGTTAACCTAGCATTGCCAGTCTAACTTGTCAAGAGATTGTACCAACACCCTTTTGACACTTCCATTTGTATTTGTCATCTAGTATAAGGCTAAAGAAAAGAACTTCTAGCTAAATGTTCCGTTTCTTTTTCTGTTACAGCAGGAGACCTGTACTTAATTACAACAGTCCCTCTGATTTTGTCTCATCCTGAGGCCCTTTATTAAGTAACATGAACGATGTTTTTATATTAAATCTCTCCTATTGAACACAATTAATGGGCAGATAAGTGAGAGATTTTTCCACTCTTGTTTTCTGATGGGATATGCAGCAAAATTGTCATGCCCTTAGGAGTTAATCTTGTTCTTACACCCTTCTTGCCTTCTCTGGGGAAGAAGTTTTCTGGGTGTGAGTTTCCTGGTTCTCTAACAAGTCTATGAGCATGACAGCCATGCTCTGTCTGCACAAGACCTCAGACACAAGCCTAGCTTTTCTGTTTTGTATTAATAAATGCCTATCATGACAGATTTCTTGCATTATAATGCAATATAAATGACAATAATAAAGTATGAAGATTATTTCTTAAGTAAATCAGCAAGCAGTCAGTTCTAATACTATACTGCTATTTGTTTAACTTGTTCTGTGTGGATAAAACCACAGGTGCTCTTTTTTTTCTTATGAAAGGTGACTTATCTATAAAACAAATAAGGTGGGCACCAGCTGCCCAAATTGCTCTTTAATGCTGTTCAAACAGTGAGCTTTGTGTTTCCAGGAGAAAATCCTTCCTTTTTAAGTCTATAAATGGCAGCATAAGTTCACTTAGGTGCACAATAAATGTTCTGCTTAGGAAAAAAGATCGTTCAAATTATTGAATGGGATAAACAGTATTTTTCATCAGGCACCACTACCATGGTCCTGCCATTAGAAAAGTGCTCATTTGGGGTTTCAAGTGATGAAGGTGTAGATAAAACAGAAGACTCTAAAGGGCCCAGGAATGTATTTGAGCATTACTCATATTTTGTGAGACATAAGCCCCTAATGTCCTCTGTTCCTATCCTGTGACCCATGTAAGAGTTCTGAAGAGCCCTTCTAACTTCATGGAGAGCCCAGGCAAGTGCAAAAGGGGAAGTTTTGCAATAAGACCTCTAAAATTTTTGGACTTTCTCGGGACATACAGGGATATCTTGGGAAGTTCACTCTCAGTTTCTGTAGTGTGATACTTTAGCTTACAGGTCATACAGACATATACCAAATTTTAGTTTTTCTCAATCAAAAAACTGTTGCTTTTTCTTTCTAGACTACTGAATCTTGCTTTTTCTTGCCCCTTTCTTCCTCTTTCTTGCCCCCTCCCCTGAGGATGCAAGAAAGCTGAGCAATAGGAACAGATGAAATGCTGACAGAATGTCCATTGCAGAGGGCAATTTTCACTGATGGATGATATGTCTATAACAGGTGGATCATCATTCTCACTTCTGTCTTTGAAATGCATTAGTAACTATTAGTCAGTGTTATCACTGGACTTGCCTTTGCAGCAGCTGCACTGCTCTGACTGCTCCACTTTGTCACTGTCTTTGCCCCTTTGCTTGCCCAGCATTTGACTTTACGGACATTGACCTGCCTTGGCATCCCTCTTATTGGTATAAATTATGCTATTCTAATCCTCTGGCTTCTTTTCTCACTTGTACCACTTTTGTTCTTGTTTAATTTAACATATTTCAATTTATCCAGGCACTTTTGGGTAGCTTGGATCCACTCTATATATTGAGCATGTCCAGACTGTGAGGGAGTTGTAGCCAAATTCTGAATCTTCTGGCTCTTCTCATTAGATGCTCTTATCTCTTTATAGCCCTTGAAGGGTTTGTCTGTTTTTTCCTAGAGGGCTCTTTGCTTTGTTACAGTATGAAATGGTAATCGATAAGGAAGAAAAAGAACAGGAGCTAAACAAACATGGTAAAAAAGTGATCATCCAAATATCTGAAATTAAGGCATTCAAAATCATCAGCTGTCTTCACTGCTTTCACTAGGTTTATATAAAATGCATGCATTATATATGCTAGGCTCTCACAGAGTAGGAATGACTGGGATCAGGTATTTAGTAATGTCAGGTTCATTAAAGTTTAGTACTTAGAACTTCAGGTGTACATGAAAACCTTTTTCTCACCTCAACCAATAATAAAGATATAATAAGCACACAAAAAATTAAAGATAAAATGAAATTGCATTTCAAAGAATCGTTGGTGATGATAGTAAAAGAATGATTCTTAGAAATCTCAGGGCATAAAATTCAACAAGCATCAGGATACTCTTCTCCCCTCCTCATCCTTGAGGCTTTTGTGTTCCAGGAGCTGTGGAATAGAAGCAATAGAAGTTGTACCAAAAGGATGCAACACGGTTGAAGCTTCTTCTCTCTTTGGGTTTGTCTGTTGCCTGCACTCCTAAGTAAATAGCCAGATCACAAAGAATTAATCTTGGAGGGGTCACAAGTTACCAAGCATTTGCCAACCAGCCTTTCAGTGTGGAACACAGATTAAGCAACCACAATAGAGAGGGAGCCTGGTGAAACTGATCATTCAGCCTGGGAAAAATCATAATTAGCTTTCCTGTAAAGCAGCTCCACAGGAATGCAGCTTCTAAGCCTCCCTGAGACTCTGAGAGATCCCTTGGAATCTGGTTTACTTATCCCTTTTGAGATTCAACTCTTGTCTTCTGCATTATGAGCATGAGATCTGCGAGTCCAGGGTGCTGACAGGCAGGGTTTGAAGGGTCACGTTCTCTTGTAGTTACCACACAAAAGCTCCTTTCCTTTTCCCAGGGGTAGCCCCATACTGTGCAGTGAGCAGAGAGGCAGGAAACCACCAAGGGATCCAACAAAGAGTCCACTTTTAGCTTCTTACTTCCCAAATCTTTCCTAGTTGTTCTACACTGCTGCACTGTTCCTAAGCAGCAGGAACATTGTACTTGTTGTGGCTGCAAGAAAAAAATATACTGACTCTCATTCCTGCACCAGTTACTGCCTTTGGTCCTGCTGTAATAAAAAATTATTTCCTGCAAAGTCGCTTACACTTGCTGCTAACTTTATTGTAATAAACACTGACCTTTTAAACCACTAAGCCTATAGAAAGCTAAATTATAGAGTTTACCTCCCTAGATGCTCCTTAGCTGTCATAATGAAGGAAGTTTACAGTGGGAAAGTGAATGAAGCAAGCATGTTTTTAACCATATGGTAATTATCTGCTATCTGTGCAAAAGACATAAAGTGTTGTTTACTTGATGTGAAAAGAGCATCTGAGAAAGGATTCCCTGGAGAGGGAGTGAGGGAGATTTGGCACAGTGGCTGCTCTTCAGATGGCTTGTAATAGACCCTATAAATTTGGGATTTGCTATTGTTAATCAGCAGGGATTGGAGCTGCTTGGCACATAATGTTTTACTTTTAAGGGGCAGGTAAGTGTCTTGCCAATGCAGATGGGTTTTTTTTAAACTGTAACTGAATTATGAAAATGTACAATCGTTTGCTCAGCTTTAGAAGTAAAAATAATGTGTAAAATTACATCCTTAGCTCTTTGCTGTCAGTAGCACATTAAATAAGAAGGAAAAGTTACTTTGGCAGTAGAGACCAATAAGATATAGGCTATGTTCACTCCTAAAAGTATAATTTAATTTGAGTTCTCTTTTCCTGCTTCCAGTACTAAAGTAATATATTATTTGCTTATTTAAAGAAAAGAAGGGAGTGAGGGGCAGGGGGGAGAAAGGAGAATCTATCCTAACTGCAACCACACATGATTGCAAATCATTTAATTTTCAGTACATTAAGTTACCCAGAATAACTGCCAAGGCTCATTTGCACAAGCGTACTTAAACTGCTTTAGCACTTTAATACTAAAAAATTAAAGTTGTGAAAATCCAGCCAAATCATTTGCACTATAGTGGCTGAGTCTGGTGCAC
>VZTB01000992.1:473647-562038 GCA_013397245.1 Thryothorus ludovicianus
CTTTTGGGAAAACTGATATGCTGAGTGCTAGATAAGGAACTTTTATTTCATTATTTTATTTTTTGATCGATGGTATTCAGCTTTAGTCAAAAAACCAAACTATTTTACTGTTTTTTTCTGTGCTGTGTGGCAAAAAATATTCACTACGTGGTTGATGCTTATTTTTAGTGAAATTTTCTTTGTATTCAGAAGGTTTCAGATTTCCAGGCTAAGCATGCCAAATTTAAGCAGTGAGACCTTCAGGTGGAGATTTCAGAGATGTAGAATGAGAAGCTGAGTTGTATTGATGGAATGAGTCAGAAATAAAGATACAGGAAATATAAAGAAACAAAATAAATCATAAAAGAATAATCAGAAAATTATATGATGAAATGGAGGTAATATCCTCTGAGTATGATCCTTGGAGAAGAAATGAATGAGCTGGACAAGGAGGGTTTAAGAGCAGAAATCTGGGAAAGCTGTGGGAAGTCAGGCTCATGACACCTGCAGGTCCAAACGCAGCAACAAGGAAAAGCACAGCTAAAAAAAAAACCTTTTCCATTACATGGTGTCTTTCAGCAGCTCCTGAAGATGTAGGATGTTTGCCTTAAAGTCCTTACTTGAATGAGAAGTCCTTTGATATCTGTCAGACTTCCAGTTGTGTTAGGCACTTGAGTAGGTATTTCAAGGAGCAAGTCCTTAAGGTATAAATTTTTCATGGCAATTTTTCAAACCAGGCTCTAAAGCCCAGTGCACATTTATGGTACCATTTAAATGAAAAACAATAATATATGATATAGCCTGAATATTATACTTAATGAGCTATATTTTCTTTTAAAATAAGGTTACAGACTATAACCAGAACATTATGCTGCCATAAATTTCATGAGACATTTTTCTAAACACCTCAGTCTATAAAAGTCAATGACTCACAGAGTAGACATAATCTAAGGGAAACTTTGACCTTTTGCATAATAAGAAGCCTTCCAGCTTGTCGTGTCAATGCTCTGATTCCTCTGAGTGTACTCTGAAAGCATCAATAAAATAACAGTTACGGCAATTTCCATCTGGAACTTGCATTTTAATAATTCTGTAATTATATTGAAACAGTAATCTCCTTTGTGCAGTTCCTTTCTTTTGCCTTGTTACTCAATGGCCCACATGATTATTCACCCCTGAACTCACAGCAGATCACCTCGTAGGATTTGAGGAAGCAGGTTGCAAGCCATAGGATGGAGATGCTGTTGTTTCTTATGACAGTCAAAACAAACAGGATGTCTTTACCTAGATGTGAAAAGTGTGACAATTTCACTGATACACCTGGCTGTAGGTTATTTAAAGCTCACAATATTCAAAACCGCCTGGTTCTCCCTGCACATCAAACCTCTTCAGTTTTACACAGCTTCCATTCACAGTATTTTTGGTCAGGTACACAGAGACTCAGCTCAGATAACTTTTTTTTTTACTTGGAAAGAGAGATGAGATGTATTTGTGCCTATGAATTATCCCTCATCACTTTCCTCATGTCCAAGTTTTACTTGATACTTGCAAGAATACGATGCCTGTCCTTACTTCTCAAGTTGTTAATTTTTATTCTTCCACATTTCCCATACTGTAGAGTTTGTTCTGTTCTCAGGTGAAAACAATGTATGTGGCTTCACAGAAACAGTTTTGGGAGATTTGATGTCTGTCGATATGTTTATGTGATGAAAAAAGCAGCCCTTGATTTCACTGGGAGTAATGGTGGCAGAGGAGCTGGGCTGATCTGCCAAATAATTTTGCCCTTTACCTTTCTTAATCTCAACAATCATAAGCCAAGACTCTCTGATATACAGTAAACATTGGTAAAATCAACCTTCAGTTAGTAACATGGCATTCCACAGGAGCTGAAAATGAATTTTTGTGACTATTTTTGTTGAAGTCCTTGTGTTTCTTGAAAGTGCTTTGTAAGACCAGACTGAATGCTCCTCTAAAAGGTCAGGCAAGCAGCTTCTCATGTCCTTCATGATGGAGAGCACCCTGCTTTAGTAAACAGTTTTCTTACCAGGGATCTGAAAAGGAGCTGATCAAAAGGTTATTAAATAAATAAGTTATGCAAAAATGTGGGTTGAGCACTCCAAAATACTTAGCAATCTATGATAATTCTATCAGTTAGTTGGGGATAAAAGGAAAAGGATGAGCAAAGAAGGAGAAAGAAAGGAATTTAAAATTAACTAAGTGGATTATTTTGAATGATTAGTCCCCTGAAAAAAAAGAAAAACCCACAATATATTGTTTTGTCTACATTTCCTTGTTTTTCAGAATTTGTACTGAACTTTTCTTCCTATACTGGGTTACATGTTTCACTGTATTCATGGTTGTTTCCTTTCTTCAGAGAACAATTTTTTTTAAAAAAAGTAGTAATGTTCTTTTCTGTAGAAAGGACACACACAAAAAAAAAACCATTGTAAATATCTTTTAGAACTGATTTACCTACTAAACCCATTATGGAACTGAGAACAGTTCTAAAAAGAATCTTGTGGTTTCCAGCGTGTCATTTCTTTTGTATTTGGGTTGAAGACATGAAAGAACTCCATGAGGAGGGAATGGAGACCTCAGGTGGCCTTTCTGCTTGTTATGTACTCAAGTACCTGCATTTAGATCACTGTAGACAATCTGTGAGCTCCAGCCAGCAAACATCTGGCAAGGTACATCAGCCTCCACAGTCTTGGCAGAACTTGAAGTGACTTGAGATTGGGTTCAGTACTGTCCTATCTTGTGACTTGTGGTGTTTTGAGGTTGATAGAATGTTGTGGTGTATCTCAGACACCCCAGGCCCCTCCCAGATGATTCCCTGCCAGGTTTGTCCTCCCTTCCACATCCTGACCCCTGATGAGTGCTGCCTGTCAACCCTGGCATTCCAGAAGGGCATCGAGTGGTTGGCAAAAAAGATGCTTCCCACCCCTGGAAAGACACTGGGCCATCCAAGTGTCCTCTGTCCCTTAGAACTTCCCCCCCGTACCTGATTGGTGTCACCTGTGTTCCTTCCCTCCCCTCTCCCCTGGTTAAAAGGGCAAACAGACCATGCAGTCAGGAGTTCTGCTGGAGCAGTTGCAGGATTCACAGGCCTCTGGGCCAGGAATAAAACTGAATCGAAACCCTCCATCAGAACTGACTCCTTTCCTTCACCTTTGCCTTGAAACCTCTCTGCCAAAGGTAACCCTGAGCTCCTGCAGGCCTGGACTTGTCTCCAGTGCCCAACTGCAACATCCAGCGAGCCTGAGGCACCACTGGGGTGAAAACACCACAGAGCTGCCAGACAGGCAAACAGCAAAGGCCAACCTCCTGGGAATATTGGATCGAACACCAATAATAGAATAAAGTGGACAACTAAGAGCAAGGTTTATTACCTGTCCTAATTCTGAGATGCTGACCCTGAAAGCCTGGGAAAGCCTTGTCAGGCATATTGTGGAGCAGCAGGAGACTCATCAGGCTGTGTAACAGTGGTGGTGTGACCTGCAGCAGGACATTCAGACTGCTCTCCTCTGAGGCAGGAAGTGCCTCAGCTGTACTTTAAACTTCATTTATCTATATTCTGCTTGTTACTGTCCTGTGTTCTTTATTCATGTTTTCTGATTTATTTGGTATTTTATGGTTACTGACCCTCATGGTTTCACTGGGAGCCTTTTTCTTTGCATTTGATTTCATTCTATTACTTGATTCTTATCCCCAGTCCAAAATTCAAGATGGTGTTTTACTCCTTGGATGCATACAATCAAACAAATGTCTGATTGCATGCATATTTCTAGTCCCTTTAAAGTCAATGCTACTTTAATTTCAGTGAAACTGATGTGCAAAGTACCTGCTTAAAGTTAAGCATGCAATTGATTGCAAAAAGAGGAAATTTATCAGTATGACTATTCAGTTATGTAAGAATTACTGTAATGTCTGCTCTTTTTACTTTATAATGTTCTCAAAGGAATTACTTCTTTCTCTTATCCTTAATGGACTAACAACAGAAACATTTTATATTTCCCTCTATGCTCCTCACTTCTGCTTTTTCCAGTTTATTTTTGAACATTGTTTTGACCTCTAAATGATGATGTACACAGGTTAGTAACATTTATCTTTTACAGTTCTAACCTTCAGGTTTTGTACAGAACATCAAGTAGGAAGTTGAAGAATGAATACAAAATGTTTAATTCTGCTTTCCATGCAGAGGATTCAGGAAATTGGCATAAAAATAATTGCAGGGGGTTTTATTTTATGCTTCAAGTAAATAAGCCCGACTTTGTGATGTTTGTACTCTTCTTTTCCTGTATAAAGACCAAGTGACTGAAAATACTGGATGGATTGATGGGGATTTATTTTGCAGTAATACGAGTCTAGTGTGTTTTTTGAATGTGAATGTGATCTCATTGGCAGCGTTTGCACACAGATGTGTGGCACTAACACAGTGGATAATTGGATATTGCAAATGAATTATCTAAATGTGGTGACTAACGGGATAATGTCCCTAGCTGATGTATTCAACACTTCTTTAACACCAAAATGAAAAAAAAAAAAAATTATAAGAATAAATGTGCCTCTTTACATTTGATTTTTTAATCAGTAATGGACTAAATTTTCATGATGCAATTAACTATATTTGTGTGAGCACATATATTCTTACATGTGGAAAATATCCTCACAGCAATATGCTTATGTGGATAGAGAGATGTATGTTTATAATATCTATATGCAGTTTTAGTAGATATCTGATATATACATATATATTAAAATAAATATACCAGAGGGCCTTGGCACATTAAGAAAAGGTTGATTGCATGTCACAATGACAGAGAAACTCCTGTTACATCTTTGAGGCTTATGAGGACAATGTTTAGATAAATAAATAAAAAAGCCAGAACAGAAATGCAGCTATTAGGGACATTTTACATTATCAGGTACAGATCAGTCAGGAAAGATGCACTGATCCTACCAGTTAAAAATCGAAACATGATCTTTTTCTTCCACTTTTAAAATATTTAATAACCTTATTTTTGTTCAATCTTATTATGTAGGGGTCTGCCTTCATCAATACTGTCCCTTGTTTCATACAAAACTACATTTACAATTTTTACAGTAAAATACTGATGTCTACTATATTTGGTATTTTTCCAAACTTTACTTTCTTCCCAGTTAAAATTAAATGAAAATATCATGGTGATTTGTCCTTTTAGGTCCTACTGAAAACTAAATCACTTTCTTCTCTGAATCTTTACTGGTAGAGTATTATTCATTTTATTGCCTAAATTATGGAGCCAAAGTTTCCAAAATCATGATTACTATCTGTAAAAATGGTTAAAACATTGCATAACATTATTCATGTATTATGACCTGCGTCCTGTTTCTTACTTGTCTAATATGCTTGCAATGATTATTTCTTGTTATTATTCTGAGGGATGATTTAGGTGTCAGATATCCTACAATACTTGTAATATTTTCTTTGAAATTCAGCTCTGGAACCAATTTACTCTTTATCACTGTAGGTAAAAAAATTGCTTGGTCTTCATTGTTCAAATGTAAAATTACTTTTCTTGTCACTGTTATTGTCTACTGAATTAATATGTTTCCTAAAGTATGTGACTGTGCTGCTGCTACCTTAAAATATAGATATTCTGGCTAAAACTTCGGACATATTTCCCTATAATATTTTTTTTTAAAGTAGCTACAAAACACATTCAGTTATTTCATTTCAAGCGTCAGAGTTTAATTTACTTATGCCAGGAAATAAATTATATATTACCTTGGTCTTCTGCTATTTGTGCTTTTAATGTCATTTTGGGGGGCTATTTAGTGTGGAATTTCAGATCATAACAGTGACATCTGGGATATCAAATCAAATTTTCCTTCACTTTTTAATGGATTAAAATAGTATTTTACAAAAAATGCTTTTCAAGTTTGCTTGCTAGGCTATGCTTCAAATATAAATTCAGAAAAACAGATAACTTGCATTTCTGTCATCTTGAAAACTATGCACAATACTGGACATAAAGGTCGCAACATTTTTAACTATTTGAATTCATAAGATGTTCAAAGCAGACTAAATCCATCAAAGGACTCGCTTCTGGCTGGCTTATGTACACCAGATGGATGTACATGCTGTTAAATTAATTTTAATGGGTTTGCCTTAAAAGGTTTTTAGGTGTGCCAAAGACCTGACATTTGTATGCAATGGGGAATGAATAATATTTTACTTTTGGGGTGTTGTGGTTTAACCCCAGAGCTCGGCCCAGCCCCACGCAGCCGCTCCCTCGCTCCCCACCAGCGGGATCAGAGAGAGAATCAGGAGGGAAAAGGAAAAGGCAGGAAAACTCCTGGGCTGAGATAAGGACAGTTTGATAGGGAAAGCAAAAGTTGCACACACAAGCAAAGCAAAACAAGGAGTTAATTCAGTGCTTCCCATGTGCAGGCAGGTGTTCAGCCATTCCCAGGAGGGCAGGGCTCCATCACACGAACAGTGACTAGGGAACACAAACCCCATCACTCCAAACCTCCCTCCTTTGTCCTTCTTCTCCTACACTTTGTATACTGAGCATGATGTCACATGGTCNTCCCTAGCTGATGTATTCAACACTTCTTTAACACCAAGATGAAAAAAAAAAAAATTATAAGAATAAATGTGCCTCTTTACATTTGATTTTTTAATCAGTAATGGACTAAATTTTCATGATGCAATTAACTATATTTGTGTGAGCACATATATTCTTACATGTGGAAAATATCCTCACAGCAATATGCTTATGTGGATAGAGAGATGTATGTTTATAATATCTATATGCAGTTTTAGTAGATATCTGATATATACATATATATTAAAATAAATATACCAGAGGGCCTTGGCACATTAAGAAAAGGTTGATTGCATGTCACAATGACAGAGAAACTCCTGTTACATCTTTGAGGCTTATGAGGACAATGTTTAGATAAATAAATAAAAAAGCCAGAACAGAAATGCAGCTATTAGGGACATTTTACATTATCAGGTACAGATCAGTCAGGAAAGATGCACTGATCCTACCAGTTAAAAATCGAAACATGATCTTTTTCTTCCACTTTTAAAATATTTAATAACCTTATTTTTGTTCAATCTTATTATGTAGGGGTCTGCCTTCATCAATACTGTCCCTTGTTTCATACAAAACTACATTTACAATTTTTACAGTAAAATACTGATGTCTACTATATTTGGTATTTTTCCAAACTTTACTTTCTTCCCAGTTAAAATTAAATGAAAATATCATGGTGATTTGTCCTTTTAGGTCCTACTGAAAACTAAATCACTTTCTTCTCTGAATCTTTATTGGTAGAGTATTATTCATTTTATTGCCTAAATTATGGAGCCAAAGTTTCCAAAATCATGATTACTATCTGTAAAAATGGTTAAAACATTGCATAACATTATTCATGTATTATGACCTGCGTCCTGTTTCTTACTTGTCTAATATGCTTGCAATGATTATTTCTTGTTATTATTCTGAGGGATGATTTAGGTGTCAGATATCCTACAATACTTGTAATATTTTCTTTGAAATTCAGCTCTGGAACCAATTTACTCTTTATCACTGTAGGTAAAAAAATTGCTTGGTCTTCATCGTTCAAATGTAAAATTACTTTTCTTGTCACTGTTATTGTCTACTGAATTAATATGTTTCCTAAAGTATGTGACTGTGCTGCTGCTACCTTAAAATATAGATATTCTGGCTAAAACTTCGGACATATTTCCCTATAATATTTTTTTTTAAAGTAGCTACAAAACACATTCAGTTATTTCATTTCAAGCGTCAGAGTTTAATTTACTTATGCCAGGAAATAAATTATATATTACCTTGGTCTTCTGCTATTTGTGCTTTTAATGTCATTTTGGGGGGCTATTTAGTGTGGAATTTCAGATCATAACAGTGACATCTGGGATATCAAATCAGATTTTCCTTCACTTTTTAATGGATTAAAATAGTATTTTACAAAAAATGCTTTTCAAGTTTGCTTGCTAGGCTATGCTTCAAATATAAATTCAGAAAAACAGATAACTTGCATTTCTGTCATCTTGAAAACTATGCACAATACTGGACATAAAGGTCGCAACATTTTTAACTATTTGAATTCATAAGATGTTCAAAGCAGACTAAATCCATCAAAGGACTCGCTTCTGGCTGGCTTATGTACACCAGATGGATGTACATGCTGTTAAATTAATTTTAATGGGTTTGCCTTAAAAGGTTTTTAGGTGTGCCAAAGACCTGACATTTGTATGCAATGGGGAATGAATAATATTTTACTTTTGGGGTGTTGTGGTTTAACCCCAGAGCTCGGCCCAGCCCCACGCAGCCGCTCCCTCGCTCCCCACCAGCGGGATCAGAGAGAGAATCAGGAGGGAAAAGGAAAAGGCTGGAAAACTCCTGGGCTGAGATAAGGACAGTTTGATAGGGAAAGCAAAAGTTGCACACACAAGCAAAGCAAAACAAGGAGTTAATTCAGTGCTTCCCATGTGCAGGCAGGTGTTCAGCCATTCCCAGGAGGGCAGGGCTCCATCACACGAACAGTGACTAGGGAACACAAACCCCATCACTCCAAACCTCCCTCCTTTGTCCTTCTTCTCCTACACTTTGTATACTGAGCATGATGTCACATGGTCTGGAATATCCCTTTGGTCAGTGGGGTCACCTGTCCTGGCTCTGTCCCCTCCCAGGCACCCCCAGCCTCCCGGCCACTGTGGCCGTGTGAAAAGCAGAGAAGGCCTTGGATCTGTGTGAGCCCTGCTCAGCAATAACAAAAACAACAAAAACATCTCTGTGTTATCAGCCCATGTCCAGCACAAATCCAAAACACAGCTCCACACCAGTTACACACACTGTAAGATTAACTCTACCCCAGCCAAAACTTCTCCTCTTAACCCCCACGAGGGGAGGGATGGGGGGAGAGGGTAAGAGGAGAAGGCAGAAAGAGTAATGAAAAGCTGCCAGGCACAAGAAAGGTGTTTTTAAGGCATGTGGGGCTGTAAAATCGTGTTATTATAGGAGCCACCTTTTGTAAGAAGCAGAATCTTAAAAAATAACTTTCCTTAGAGATCCTGAACTCTAAGTTAGTTAATAATTAGTTAATTAAATAATTAGTTAGTTAATTAACTTATGACAACAGCTGCATCCCTACAAGTTGATGAAGGAATTTTGACAGTACATGTATATGGCGCAGGGTTAAAATGGAAATTTAAGACATGACATAAAAAAATGTATGGTTTTGCTTATTCCAGAGTGGATAAGGTTACTATTCTGTATGTATGTTTATTGCTTACACATTTAGCAAACTACTAATGCAGATTCCATAAATAACCAAATTATGTACTTCACTTTGACATGAAAGTCAAATTAATTTCTTTACAAAACTAAAATAAAAATTATAGATAAATTATAACCACAAAATATACAAAATACAGGCCACTACTGCTTCCTATTTACAACAGGGTTACAGGCAGAGCGTGCTGAATATGTAAAACAATGCTTGGACACCTTTGTCCAGCCTGAGATTCATGAGAAGCTTTGACTGTGCATGTTGAGTTATGAAGCAGCAACTTCTGTGGGCATCCTGCTCCACTGTACCAACTCCCCCCACCTCTGTTCTGTAAAGCCTTTGGATTTGCATTTTATTTTATGAGAAGGAGTCTCTTTTTGAGGAAACTACCAGAACCATTGCCATAATATAATACTTGTGAAAATATGCTGAGTTTTGAATTGGACAACATAATCTGATGTATAGACATGTAAATCAGGATCTGATTTACACTCATTTCTGATTTGGTTGTAGACTTTGGTTTTGAATATTTTTTTTTCCTTTTGCCCTTTTCTCCTTGAGTCTATCCTGATTTCACCATTACCTGCATGAGTAAAGGACTAGTGTTTTTTTTTGTTATTTTTTGTCTTTGTACTTGTCCTAACACTGTTTAAAGCTCTTAGATTGAAGCCATAATTGTAAAGTGTTAAGAAAATTATGCATAAAACTTAATGGGAAATGAAAACATTTTTTCATTTTGGAGTGGAAAGGGCAATAAGAATTTCAGGAAGCAAAACCTGATCAGAGTGGTGGAATTTCATCTTCCATTATACCTGACCCTTTCATCCTAACCAGCAATTTAAAAATAGTCTTAAATATTAACTCAGCTGCACCTTGATAACATGCTATGAGAGCTTTGCAGTCTCAGAAACACGGAAGAGACCTACTGATGAATTTTCTCATATAATACAGACGCTGCCCAATCCCTCAAAATGTGCTTAAACGAGAAAGGGAAGCAGTGTTGCATGCTGAAAATGTCACCAGAAATGAGAACCATTAGCAGAACATCATGACACATGTCTGGGGGGAGAGATTCAATTGCTGCCACCCTGCCAAGGACAATGGTTTAAAGGGAGTTCTGAGTGCAGGAAAGGCACACAGATGCAAAGCGTGTCTTTGTGGAGATGAACAGGAAAGAATATTACAGTTAGCCAAGAGGCAGCAATTTATATTATGCATCTGAGGATCCTGCAAACAACAGCAGGCTCCTGAGAGGATGTATTTCTCCAACTCTGGAGAAGCTGAATCCTTTCCTGAGACATAAATCTTCTCCATCCAAACTTTGTTGAGAGCAGTCCAGATTTTCACAGAGGAAATGACAACCAGCTACCTAGATTCCCCTGCTTATCCCAAATAAAGGAGCTGTTGTTAGCCATTAGAAGCAGTCTGCAGTTCCCCATAAAATAACCACAACCTTTAATGCCATCTGACTTTAAGGAATTGAGCAGCCACTCTAAAGCTTTGCAGTTGTTTGAGCTAAATGTTGTTCTGGAAGACAGCAGTTTGGAAACGCTGATGTTTGTTAGTAATGTTTAGTAGCCTGTAGACTACAGAAGTTCATCATGTGTCTGATCAAGGTAAATATTTAAGGGAAAAATACAAAAGAACTGACTTTCAGCTCTATAGCTC
The DNA here is from genome assembly GCA_013397245.1 of Thryothorus ludovicianus. Taxonomy (NCBI): domain Eukaryota; kingdom Metazoa; phylum Chordata; class Aves; order Passeriformes; family Certhiidae; genus Thryothorus; species Thryothorus ludovicianus. The sequence continues at coordinate 484,604 of VZTB01000992.1, forward strand.
TTACTAAAGGAAATCAATAGATGGGAATAATTGGACCTGCTTCTTGATATTTTTTCTAGTTGATGAGTGCATTTAAGTCTCTCTAAAGTAATCTTAGATGGATGAGGCAGATTTGCTCTTTATGTGAAAATACAGGAAATTTTTGAACAAAAATTTTCTGTAAATACTATTCATTTTAATCATCATAAAGAAGGGAGGAGATATTATATACATCTTAACATGGTTCAGTCAGTTTCTTGTCTGATGCTAGTAAAGGCAGGATCCTAAGTCTAATTGGCAGAAGAAACCCTGGGGCTAGCCACTAAAGATGGCCATTATCATTTATTAAACAGGTGTTGAAATGAATTGGTCTTTTATCGTAATGCAGATTTACAGTGCATTAGGCAATCCATTTTTCAATTTAGTGTACTGCCTCTGATAAATTAACAGATGTCGATTGATTTTTTTTCCTTCAGTCCCCCTGTTTACACCTGACAGCCAATGCTTTATAGCTGAGCAGTTATTTGAAGTTATAAACATTATAATTAGCAATTTTTTAATTAGGCTGACAATTAACAAGAGATTTGCAAAGCTGCTAATTTGACATGTCATACTCTCCACAGTGTTTATGTTAACCACTACTTGAGTGAATTCAATTGAACAGAACTACAGTGTCTGAAAAATCAATCTCAGAAGAACCCTTTTCCCCACTTGGGTAACATTATGGCACTTCAGGCAGAGAAGTGGGACTTCAATGAAATTTTACAATGTGACAATTCCAATACTTGAAGTTTAAACAACGTGCCCATGTTAGCTCAGAGATGCAATTAAATGTGATGTGCCAAACACATACATGGTCTGGGCTCTTTTGCTATTGTTAGGCTTCAAGGATTTTAAGGACTAGGACCAAAAGAAAACCAACAACCATGCAACTCCAATCAAAAGAGTCTCAGCCCTGAACATAACTTTAGCTCTTCGAGTTGAACAAAGAAAAAAGAAAATATGTCATTCTAGTGTGTGTGGTCATGGATGAAATCTGTGTAGCTTTTCCAGCAGCATTTTGCATATCCCATACAAACTGGGGTAACGTGAACAGAAGCACTATAGAGGCCCTGCTGAAGCAGGTGGGAGTTTCCTGGCTCTTTCCAGTAACCTGACCTTCCTCACAGGCTGTACAAAATTACTTTCTTCCTGATTGAGTTTCCTGTGTGAGCATTACCCACGGGATGTTACTGCCACTGCTGGCACAGAGATGGGTGGGTGCAAGGCAGTGTCAGGGTTGGAGTGCTCAGCGAGAGAAAGGGGCTTGCTGTGGAAAGAGACAGCTGCTAAGAAGCTGCCTGCCAACATCAGGGTGAAGATAAATAGGTGGGGCAGCCTAGGAAAACATGTTTCTGGTTGCTTTGGGTTGAAAGGATGTGTTCTTAGGTAATTTCTGTGAAGATATTCAATCACATGCACTTGGTAAAAGAAGCAAGGCTAGCTTTTAAATGCAAATGGACCTGATTTTGACTGAGAAAGCTCTCTGCCTCAAAGAACATGAGTATTTCCTTCTCTAACATAGGCATTTTCTTGGTTTTATTTCACAGGAGCTTTTTGAATCAGATCATGTACTTTCATCAGATACTTGCTTCCTTTGTATTCTGTTTCTGAATTGTCTCATTCTTTCCACTGATGGCTCATCTGGTGGAAGAACCAGGAGCCCTTTACAACACAATAACAATAAAAAGAAAGAAAAAAATGCAAGTTCTTGCATACCTTTTGAAAATCTCCCTTCTTTAATCCTCTGCAGCCATCCAAACACACCCCTTTCCATGAGAACCTTTCTTCTCTGAGGTCCTGACTTGTAATGGAGGCAAGACACATCCCTAACTTGCTGAGGTACCAGGAGGAAACAGAATATACAGAAAACATCCCTCTCCAAAATAGTCACACCCTGCAGGCTTCCCCTAAGAGCTCAAAAGAAAATCTAGACACAAAGTTAATTGAAATCTTTCATTCTAGTGACACCTCTACTTCCACATTTCTGTGATTTTAGTCACTTTCTGAACTCATCTGCTTTCCTAAAAGGTGCAAGAGAATGAGCTAGGTGAGGCACTTAGAATTCACTCCATTGCAACAGTAATGTAAAGAAAATGTCCTATTTATGGGGTGATCTCAATAAAAGTCTCAGGAGTTGATGGTGACATGGTATTGCAATAATTTCATTTGAATTGTGGAGAGGTTTACTACCTAGGAGTTTTGCATGAAGTCACTAAAGAACAAGTCCTTGGCTGGTACAGGTTGTCGCAGGATCTGCCTCTGAAATATCCTGTTTTCTTACGCAGAGTTAATGACTGGATTTTTCATTTCCTTTCAGTGACTAAATAGACACAGTTTTGGGTTCACAACCCAATATGTTTTAAAACTTACAAGTGTAAATACCGGTTTCTTTCTGGAGCAATTAGACAGTGTCTTAGCCAAATGAGTTATAATTAAATATGTGAAGCTGTGGTGCTAGCATCTTACTATTTTTTGAGTTCAAACAGTCCTAATTAGTTACATGAATAATACGATGCTTGAGATGAGTTATATTGAAGAGTATGCCTAATACTTGTTTGATATAAAATCCTGGCTGCTCATTTCAAACAGTCAAACACTGCTGCCAAGGAGTGCTGTTAATGGGTGAAGTATCCAATTTGTTTCCTGTGGTACCAACACCCACCCCCGAAGCAGCAATTCTCCTCTGAGTAAAAAAAAAAAAATATTTAATCATGACTAGCATTCACAGCAGCTCATCTTTTTTACACTGATTGGGCAGGAACGAGGGAAAGTTCTGGATTGTGAAGATGTCCTTGGGAAACTAAGAATCAAGGAGAATTCAAGAAATGAATAGGCGGGGCCTTTCACGGGGAAATTTTTGAAATGGAAGAAGAGAGGGGAAGAGGGGTTTAAAACCTCAAGTAAAGACTTCTAATAGGATACATCAGGTCACAAGTGAGTCAAGAGGAAAAAAGGTAATATCAGGAAAAAGTAGAGAGGGAGGAAGGATACAGGCGAAGGGTATTTATAAGGTAGGAGAAATACATTCTAGGAAGTAATTACAAATAAAAGTGAAGAGGTTGTCCCAGCCTGGGATGTGAGATCACTATTTGAGGAGATCTGGAGGCAGTGCAGGGGTACTGTGGCACCAACAGGCTCCAGCCCTTCAGGGCAGCAAACTCTACAGTCAGGGTGAAGCTACAACATCCTCAGGGAGAACAAATCTTTGCTGTAAAGTTCAGTAAAATGATGCCTTGGGAGAGGTGTAGGAAGGGGTTTAACTCCTCAAAGCAAACTGGTTTTATGCCATTATAACCTTTTAAAACCCTTGGACAGTGTCAAGAAGGCCCCATCCCATTAGGAAAAAGTCGACAAAGGAGGCACTCTGTTAATGAATATGCCAGAAAAAGACGTGATAAAAACTGTAATTGAGAAAACTATTTATTTTGAGCTGTTTGTTTAAGCACAGGAGGATTCCTAATGGAGCCATCAGACCTCACTCATTGGCTAATAGTTTAATTAGGCCCATCTGGTGGAGGCTGTGGAGAGAACTGTCCCAGCTCTCATATTGGCAGAGAGGTAATTTGTCATCCCGTGGCCCAGTGACTGGCACGCGAACATCTCCAAAGCCAAACAGAAGCTCAGCAATCTGTCTCACATGAGAATAGCTGAGAGCTATTGGAGGCATTTGTGTGGTTCACCTTGGCACACAGAGGAGAAATGAGACTCTTGCACAGTACCCTTCAGATAACCTCGGCAGAGAAATTCAGGCAGAGCCCCTGAAAGCCAAGTCAATCCTGCCATTGTCAGCCAATCAATTACAGGGAACAGATTCTTCCTTTCTTTTTTTCAACATCCCCTCTTCTATGTCATTCTAATAAAACAATAGGGTACAAATGTTTTCTCTTAGTTTCTCTTTAGGAGCATGTATACTTCAGATACAAATTTCAATCCTACTATGTCAAGAAACAAAAGAATTTCCCTTTTGGATAGGAGGAACTTGCAATTTTTAAGAAATCCTAGTTCTACAAAATGCTGTCCAGTGATGGACCTGCAAATAAAGAAAAGCACTGCAGAGACTTCATACAACTGTAACCAGTCTGTAAGGTGAGTTGATAAAACTATGGGTTAATTCAGCTATAGAAAGAAAAGAATTCAGAATGCTAACAGTAACTGCCTTAAAAGCTGAAATCAATATTTTCTTTTCAGTCTAGTGTTACTCTTGGTATTAGTGTTAGAAGACGTTAAAACCACCACTTTAATATTTGAGAAAGCATGGGACAAGATGAACAAAAGTTGTATCTCACTGTGCCTATCCACTAGTACTTATGTGACACTTATTCTTAACCTAGTACAACCTACTGCCTATTCCAAAACTCCTAAAACATTTAATATATCAAATATTTAGCCAGCTTTTTTTTTAACAGGCTCATATCAGGTGCTTTCCTGCTGACCTGTGATCCCTCTCCAAGCTCTGGGAGCTTGGATATGTCAGCTATGGCTCCAGACTGGTAGGAGTGGGATAGACTGAGGTTCCCCTCCCCCAAAAACTATAGTTTAAAGCTCTGTTCACCACCTGGGCATGCCCACGACCTGAGATGCTTTTCCCATCATCCCTGCTTAGACCAGGTTCCTCAAAATGAGTCCCATGGTTTCAGGAACCAAACCCCTGGCTGTGGCACCAGTCCTGTAACCATTTACTGAATTACCAGATTTGACCAGCCCATTCAAGCCCTTTTCCTTTGTCTAGGAGGATTGATGAAAAATTACCTGGGCTCCAGAGTCCTTTACTATCACTCTATGGGCTCTATAATCTTTCTTGATACTCCCCAGACTCTGCTGGCTTTATCAGCTCACATAAAACAACTGCAGTGGGTGACAGTCAGTGGATGGTGTGAGGCTTGGTAGTCTCTGGGTGGCATTCTTGGTATAAACCCCCCAGGTAAGGAATGTACCTCTCTAGAGAGTCTGTCAGGGCAGACATGGGTGCCAATCACCAACTGCCTTTTCTTAGTTGTGCTAATTGTTACACAGGGAGTAGATCCAGCTTCCTTTCTCAGCTCCAGCATCTCTCCTGATGTGCCAGGTCTTGACACTCGCAGAGTCATTAACACTTGAAGAGTCTGAGCAGCCTCAGAGGGACCATCAGAACTTAAAAAAATCTGTACATCAGTAAATCACTAAGCTTTGTATCTGTCAGGTATTTATATATCTTAAGCAAAAAATTGAGACAACACAAAGAACAAGGAACAACTGTTTAAGAACTGAAGGCTGCTGAAATGATTGTTCAAAGTAACTCATGGGCGAACAGTCCATTGTGATCTCTTAATATTAAAAACTATTAGTATCTTTAAATTACTTTTCTGTGTCTGGTGATATACACCATCATTTTCTCAGTGTAGGGGTTTTTTATAGTATGATTTTTACATGGGCTAGACTTTGCAGAGACAAAGTGCTATGTTTGAAAACTATAAATTGAGCTTGAGCAACCTGATCTAGGGAAAGGTGTCTCTACCTATGATAAGAGATTGGACTAGAGGATCTTTGAAGAACCCTTCCAATCCAAACCATTCTATGACTCTGGGAAATCTATGACTCTGTTCTTCTCACCTTGTCTGGCTATCCATGTCATTTCAGATGCACAGACATGCATTCATACTTCATGATTTCTGTGTATAATTCTTACAATGAATAGACACATGTTTTAAAATTCACATGTGAGTTCAAAGAGTCTCAGTCTGAAGTTTCAAATCTACAAATTAATGCAGTTCACAAAAATTCTGCCAGTCTAGTTGCCCCTTTAATGAATTTTGCTTTGTATGCAAGTACAAGCGTCATTAGTTTGTATCATTTTTAGCAACATCCCGAAAGAATCAGCAAGTCAGTTTTGTGCTCAGCCTGATAAACTGTCAAGACAATTTTGCCAGCAAAGCTAACTCACGCAGTGCAAATATTTACCAAGAGATTATCTATTCTTAAAACAAAGTCACTAATCCAGGTTGTCTCTTCCAGACATAATTCTGAACATGTATATTGAGCGAGCTAAAAGCATAGTAACAAAAATGTTTTGCAATGTAAGAGCTTTGTGATCGTCTGCTGCCTCCAGCCAAATCTTTTCTGAAAGCTTGTTGTATTTCTGGCTGCACTGTGAATTCTGCTATGTTTACAGAAATGGAGGAGGCAGTGGGTAAAGTGGAAATATTTTTCAGGTTTTATCTGCTCTTGACTAGTATTAAGTGGTGTTTTTGACTCCTGCAGATCAGATTTCTTCTCACTCATCTGTCTCACTTGTCAACGCCATGTGGAACAAGTGACAGTCTTGTTCTTGTTCCTTCTATTTGAGCTCAAGTGTCTAGATTTGAAGTTGTCTTGGTACTTTTATGATACAAATACTTCATAATAAATGAAATGCTACTAAAACTGCTCAGCCCTTTCCTACTGAAAAAGCACAGGAGTGCCTCATGTAGTTTGCAAATCTTGGAACAGAATTGATCTGCCATCATTTTTGTGCTGGTAAAGATGACACATAGAAAGGAGGCCAGGAAAGTGAGACCAGCCTGAAGCTATGGCATGGAGCTCCATGAGCCACAACAGCCACATCCAGCTTGGATGGTGCAAGAGTGGCTTCCCAATGAGGGGTTTCCCATGGGAATTGCACCCCAGATGAAAGAAGAGGTAAGCAGGGCAAATGCCCAAGACATAGAACAGCCTGGCTGCCCAAAAAAGTGGGAAATAAAGTGACTGCCCTAACAGGCAGTGAAAGGCAAAAAATGGCAGCAGGACAATAGATTGCTTTACTGTGACCTAGAGCAAAGTACTGGATTACTTCAGGGAACCCCAAAGTAGATTAAACGAATATTTTTCTTATGAAGAATGAGAATAAAGGTATCAAAGATTTCTTCACTCTTATATGTTAGAAAAAGGCAATCCAACTGGAAAAGGCTCAAGCTATCAATTTGTCTTTGTAGGAGACTGTATGGTTATTTATCTTTTATAATTATGCTTCAAAAGAAAGATGGTGGTGCAATAAATAACATTAGGCAACAATAAAGGGAGCAGCACAGAGAGCTGCTTGTAACGTGTTCCACTCACCCTCTTCGTTTTAACCTCCATAAAAGTGTGGGGTTTTCCATGTTGTTTGAGGTATTCAAGACGGTGATATTTCTGGAAGCAAGTGAAACACAGCTGCTTGCTGATTAAGGGGATACAGGAGATGGCAGGATTACATTAGTATGATGCATGTGCTGCTACTCAGGGACCAGCAAGCTCCCAAATTTAGTGCCAGATACACACACACACACAGTTGCACCTGAGCACATCTAAAAATGTGGCACTTTCACCAAAGCCAGAGCAGAGTTTATTAACGTGTGTGTACTAGTGAAGAAAAAGACAGAAAAAAAACAAACAAACCAAACAAACAAAAAATCAGCAACCTAAAAAACCCAACCAAAAAAAACCAAAAACATAAAATTCCTGCATGAAGATTGGGAAAGCGCTGATATTTCTTGAAAAAGAATTAGTTAACTCTGAAGGATCTTTTTCACTTTTTAACTCTAAAGATACTATCTAGGAAGGGCATGTGAGCTTCAGCATTTGTGTTGGTCCAGATTTGCTGTACGTGAAAACATTTTCAGAAATAATAACTTCTACAGAGCTTCCTTTGAGAGGTTTTCACTTAGGACCCTTACAAAGAGATTTGCTTTCCAGAAGGTCAAGTGAATGGCACCTATCTGAAGTTTGTGTCTTTCTTAATGTTTGATACATCTTGGGCAGTCAAATTCACTGATCTTTAGTGTTATTTAGTATTTGAAAGCAAATTAAAGGGATTTAAGACTTTTTCTTGTATAACTTGGACCCTAAAGCTTTTTTGTAATCATGCTGGCAGTAATGTAACAATTTATCTTACAGACAAGTCTAACAGCAATGTCATAATTTCAAAAGCCAAACAGTCTTTCATATTTCTTTCAGCAGGAGAGAACTGTTGGGATTTTCATGTATGTTTTGCCTTTGTAAGAATAGAAGTTGGAGTGTGAAGCATAGATCATCCTTCATACTCATTAGCATTTTAATGGCTTCTCAATTGTTAACAGATTTGATGTAGCTACTAGAAAGATAAGACTGGGTTGTGATTTACGTCTACACTTTCCAATCCAGTAGTAGTCAGTTATAATACATTTTACTAAATGTAATGTCAGGTTTCTGAAATAAATTTTCAACCCTTTTAAAAAAATAATAAAGTCAATGATAAAGAAAAATGCCAATATGCCCCTCCAATGTCTTTGCAATAGCCATAGTTCTGATTTGTTATTTTTGAAGAGCACAAAAATTTTTTCCCAACAGAAATAATAATTAGTTCTATAATTTGAAAATTAGAGTTGGTGTATTCTGCACAATGCAACCTGATAGAGTAATAACATAAAGCAACATAAGCATTCACAGCAGAATGATTTGCAGAACTTCTAATACAGAGAAGTTGTTTGAGAGTTCATTTTTCGCTAGATTTTCTATATATGATTCTATGTTTTTATCAAGAATAATATGGCTTATTGAATCAAAAAGTCCCTTCTGCACATGTAGAATGTAGCTGTTACAATTTGCACACATTTTAACTTCTCAGAAGCTATCAGCTCCAAAAAAGAGCTGTCAAACCCAAGGGCACCATGGCATTACATTAGGAAATACTCTTAGTGTCAGGAATGATTTGAACTACTCCAATTAAACCACAGAGCACAAATGCACAGAGCCTGGCTGACTGACTCTCACCATCTGAACACGAGTCATTCATGGCATGTCCCTCTTCCTTTCCCTTCCCTAAAGACAGGGTTGAACTGAACTCTGGATTTAATACAGATTTTTAGGATCTAAACACTGTCAGAGTGTATCTGTCATGCCTCTGTGGTTTGAATCCTTTGGAATCCAACACTCTTTGCCCAGAGTTACATGTCCTTAGCATCAGAGAAGCCAAAATCCAGAGCATCATCAGGATCACCAGAAAGTCCAACAGGAAGTGTTTTGTTGGCAGGAGCATCATTACTGACATTGCTGAAGCAGAGTGAAGACTTCTGAATAAACAAAAGACTCTGTTCAGAGGAGTCAGTATATCAACCAAATATATCAGCTAACATTTTGGATTCTTTTTGGTTTGTTTTTTTTCTCTTTTATTCATTCTCTCTACCATCTCCTTCTAGGCAACTGTCCATAGAGAGTATTGATGGGGAAATAGACATCACTGGCATTTTTCCATAGAATATTAATGTACTAATGATTCTGTTATCTAGGATTTTATTTGTACTGGCTGTGTTATGGTCTAGAAAGTCTCCAGCAGAAGCTGAACAAAACTCCTACATACATGGTTCATTTATTTCAGCAGTGGACTTGTAGTACCGCACATAGAAACTTTCAATATTCTTGTCTGTGCTGGGCTTTCTGGAGGTAGAATATTTGAATTTTCAGGTGTGCTACTTCAGTGTATCATGACTTTTTGTGGACTGGAGGGAAAACTGCAAGTTTTGATTGCTATTTTTAAAAGAAAGTGATCTGAAAGGGTGTCTTTCATGACCTGTCGAGTAGATTTGATGATCTAATGGCTCTTTTGGATGCAAAGATCTTCCTCCAACTAAGAGGGTGACCTGAATGTACAAGATTAGATACTTCAATATTGACTGCAACTGTCTGAAGACAGGTTTTACATACTCAAAAATCCTTCTGGACTTGAAGATCATCAGGCTGGCTAGTGGGCAGGGGAAGAGGACTGGGGGTGCTGGGGCCCTGAAAAATTGGGGAAGGTGGTAAGAAATGAGCCAGGCTGTTTTTCTCAGGGCATAACTTGATATGATATTTGCACAGTGCTGTTAGTAAGGGCCTTGAATGCACTTTACGTCACATGGCATATTAGATCTCTTCCTGTCAGAAAGTTAGACTCTAAAAATGTAAAATGTCTGTGGCAGAGATTTCCAGCTGCCAACAAAAGGCTCACTTTCATGAGGAAAATAATTTAAAATGCTTCTGAGTCATTGTGAAAAATAGAGGCCATGACTGTGTCTGCAAAATCCCATTGAGTCGAGACACCGAAGACAAGAAAAATTGCATTCATACTGCTGTGATCATCATCTGTCCATTCAGCACAGTGCTCTCCAGGAAAAGACAAAGCTGCAGTGACAGCACGAGGAGCGTCCCGCGCCTTTCCGTGTCACTGCTCGCGCTGACCCTGGCACAGGAGTGTGAGAAAGGAAATGGGGCTTCTTCTTCCCCCCTCTCTTTCCCACATCCCTGAAGTCTTGATGTAAACTTGCTGTGATAGATGCAGGTGGCTAAAAGTAGTGTGGGTTTTCTGTACCGTACTAGCAAGTGAATATTTTCTGCTGTAAGCAGGGTGCCAAGGATAGCAAAAACCTGATGGTAATGGCAGGTGAGGTATAATGATGGAGTGCAGCTTCCAGCCCACTAAATCAGTGGCAGGCTACTTGGCACATTTGCCAATGCTGCTGCAGCCAGAGAAAAGCCCTGGGGAAACTTTCCCTACATTTAAAAATTATACTTGAGATACACTTGTTTTATCCTAGGAGTTGGATAATTTATCCTCACAGCATGGCAATCCTGCAGTAACAAGTGATAGTTCTTGTTATATTACTTGTTGCAGCTTCTGCTTCCTGGATTTTCAGATTCTCTGCCTATAGCTTAGAAAATACCACATGTATCTCTGCACAAGTGTTACTGTCTTCAGGCATGAAAGTTTAAAAATTACAGTGAGTGCTGGACAGAATCTAGGAAGAGGCTGTCATGATCTGTTCAGGTTTTCCCTGCTTGTATCTCTCATACCACCAGCACTTACGTCTGGAAGTTATTTTTTACAATTACAGCAGATGGGACAGTTCTTGTGTACAGGCTTGTGCAGTGATTTTTGGACAAGTAGGAAATCCTCTATAAAGATTAACATTTTGAGACTGGTGAATATAAATCCCATTATTATTATTATTTAATGTTCTAATGTCATACTGACGATTGCTAGGAGGAGTTTTCATCATCTGAAATTAAATCCTGACCTTTTGAAGTCAAATGGCAAAATTCCTGTTGACTTCAGTAGGACAGATTGACTCCAGGGCAGTGCAAGAGCTTAACTGATCTGCCACTAGCCAGATCCTTCAGAAGAGGGTATTTTTGTGAAGTCAACCTCATAATGGAGTTGTCTCAGAAAGACTGCTTAGATTCCAGGAAGATGTGAGTGAAATAAAGCAGGTGCCTTCCTAATTGGAAAGTGGGGGAGGCTGAGTTTTACAAGAAGTATTTAGTGCTAAATAAGGAATAGAATTGTTTCCTTGGGGAGCTTGAAATACTTTTAAAACTTTTATAGCTTCCTATTTCTTTGCCTCTCCTTCCCACTGCCAGATGGAGCATTTCATGTATCCTCACCAGGCTTGCCACACCAGGGACCATGGAGGGAGCTGCTGGGAAGCTCCTGCTATTTGAGGGGTGATGACAGTGATGCTGCTCGTGGGGGGCAAAGAGGCAGCGTAGAACAGGGTTATCTTGTCCCACCTGTGCTCAGTGTTATTAATTGTAAGAGTAATGGGCTGAGAATTGGGTCCCTACTGCACCAATATGATCTAAGAGATAAAAATTGTCAACTCAGCACGTTTATTTGTCCCACCATTGCAAGAAAACCAGATTTTGGAGGATACTTAGATCCTTTCCTCTGGATAATGAATGTGGTCTATAGCCACACTCCCTTCATTAAGCAAATAGTTCAGACAAATCTCCCTTCCCTCCATTTCTCTATTTAAATGTGCTTTAGTGAACAAAAGACCTGGTCCCACTGCAAGGACTAGTGTTAGACTGTTCACATCATTAGTTGAGATGAAATTGCAATTACACCATCTGCATTTGGTTGCACTTCATTCAAACCTTGTCATTGCCTTTGCCAAACTCAGCGTCTTCTGGGGTGTTTCTTTGAACACCATTTATCTGTGTTTCCAGCCTATTCAAAGATGCCTCACTGCCTGTAATGGCTGCATTTAATTTCCCTTACTTACACATTGCTGATTTCCTGGGTCTTTATGTCAGATTTCCCGTTCCACATTATTAGTATTTAAACTTGCACCTTTTTAAAATCAGATGATAAATTAACCTCACATTGCTCTTTTTCCAAGCATTAGTCACTTGCTAGAAGCCCTGAAAATTAGCTAATTTTCTCTCATGCCTGACACTGGCAACCAGATATGGAAACCAACTTAATCAGCTGGCAGGGTTCACCATCCAGTGGTTGGCCCTGCTGAGCACACTCAGTGGGACTCGAAGCAGAAGCCCTGTGATCCCCTGGCAGCAGATTGGTGACAGGGACAGCTCCCTGATAGCTGCTAAAGGGAACCATGGACTGTGCTAGTGAGCTGAGCTGCTGGAAGCAGCTCTTCCCACCTCTGCCCCTGCCATGGAATGTGGTGCCACGCACGCTGATGGTCCCAGGGCCAGGTGACACCTGACAGCCTGGGCAGTGCTTGCTCCTCCACTGGGCTGAAGTCTCAGGTGCTCTTTAGTTCTTAACCAAAGTCCTGCCAGTCTGACTGATAACCCTCCACCAGCCTGCTTTGTGTACAGTGGGACATTTCCATGCCTCCAGTTTTTATGTTAATGTTTTCATTTGGTGACATTTGCCTGTCAGGGGAGTCACTCTCCCCACCCCGGCAGCTTTTAGCAGCTGTGCTGGTGGCAGTTCCCCACTGCAGTGTCCTCTCTCAGGTTCTTTCTCAGGATGGCTGAAGGTTGCCAGGCACACCTGCCAGCCTGCTCCTGCTCTGTGCCTCGTCTCAATTCCCACTCATCTGAGGGAGCTGAGGACAGGTCACAAGTGATCATCTTTTGGCTGCTGGAGGCGGCTCTGGTGCCCAGTGATGAGGCAGCTGGGTCATCCTCTCCCCCTGCTCATCTGCCTCACTTCTGATGTCCTTGCAGGGACAACTAAGAGGCTCAGGGAGAGGATGCTGAGATGCTGCTATAGAGAGAAAGAGTCACAGAACCAGCCCTTTGCTTTTTATTTAAACAGGCTGCAGCCACAAGAGCAATCTGCATCTTTCCCCCATCTTCCAGAATAATTTGAGGGCAGCCTGTGAAATGTTCTGCATCATTTCTGTCATCAGAATTAGAACTTTTGATTGTTGCTGCATCCAGGGTAAGGTTATGGCCATGGCAGATTACTAATAGCATGTAACACAGATCATTAAATTTGCATAAAATTGCACAGGGAGGACAACACAAAGTGGCTGCTTCAAAGGAGATACATTAGAGAGAACAAAAGTAGTTCAATTTATGTACATGCAGGAATTAGTTCCTCTGATTTTTCTAAGTCATTCATTTGTTTATTAGAGGTCTAGACATTCAGCATAAGGACCTTATTTTCTGTATATTTTAAGGCTCTGTGTATTGTTAAGGCTCAAGGAATAGCAACAACCATAGGGCACAAAGTTACAACATATCACGTGCACAGTATGCAACAAAAATCTTTTTTTAAAGGGAAAGGAAAGATGGCCAGAGTTAAATTACTGACCTGGGTCTCAGGAAAACTGAAAAATTCCCTGAAGTTTTTTTCATTCCTCCTCAGCGTTTTCAGTTCCCCTAAAATATTGCCCTAAATATTTAAACTGTAAGCTTTGTGTACTGTCTCATGACATAAATATTCTCAGTGCTTAGTTTGGCCAGCTGCAATCTTTTACAGGGCCCCTAGATGCTACTAAAATTTAAATTACAAATCAATAACCTTGCAATATTTCCTGTCACATTCACCAAAGATCATCCTACTGAGGTTTGGAATGCCACGTGTTGATTAGACAAGGCTTTAAATGTCTCCTTAAAGTGTCACAGACAAAACTCACCAAATTACATGGTTTTAATAAAATTCTTTAATTTTATTGACTAAAATTGCAGGTATTTGTAATTGAGAAATTAAAATCCATTTTTAAAAAGGTAGCTGGCATCTGTCTGCATTCAGATTTTAAATGCAAAGAGAAGTTAGAAGATGAGTACAGGATCCTAAGCTGTAGTTTATTGCAGCTTTTGTACAGACCACTATTAAATTTGCTTGTTAATTTGGCTGTATCTAAACAGCATTACTGGCTTTACATGAATGCTTTGCCAACGTGAATACTTAGAAAATGACAATTTTTTTCCAAAATGTTGGACTTCTTGTTATTTTCTAAGGGTGAAATCCATATTTTAATCCATATTTTAGGCTGCTTTCCTCAGTTGCAATAGAGTGCATCATTCTTGCCATTAAATTTTTTTAGAAATCTGTTCACTTTTTTATCTTTAATTCCAAGTTTAACATAGTCCTTTGAGGATGGTAATGCCAGCTAATGAGACTTGTGAAGAGAGTCTTCAGGTGTCTCAAAGTGCCCGTATAGCAAGGAGTGGAAAGCTAAGATTCCTTTATTCTGTTTATGACATGACTCCAAATGATCCACACTGTTGGAGAGGAGGTAATTTAATGGCCATTATTACTGCACAATCCTGCATCTTCTTTGAAGCTGCCAGCTTGAAAACCAGCTTGAGTCGTGTGTGTTCATTTGAAACCTCAGCCGAGCTTTTTATCAAAGCATGACACAGAGGTGATTCCTAAACAGCTTCTCTTTCTCCACACCCAAATTAACCATTTTCTCCTCATCTAACCAAAGGCAGAGATGCTTTGAGGTCCAGGCATATGTAGTAACTGTTGAAACATGGCATAAAGAAAAGGAACATACTAATTAGATTACTGAGGCACTTTGAAAGGTTTTGCTTCCCTTATAAAGTGTGCAACATGGCTGACAAATTAATTCAGTTGTAAAATAAATTATTTAAACTAAAAAATCATTAACTTCACACTTTAGTGAAGTGTCTCATTAAGAAGCAGGAACATGGAAATTTGATGCATTTATGGAAGTACAAGACAAGCACTCAGGTTGTTTGTGAGGTGACAGGTTTGGCTCCTCCTGTGCTGAAGTCAGAAGAGCAGATTCTCAGCTGTGGGGTCGATGTGCTCCACAGGTGTCCTCCAGCCCAGTTCCTTCATCTGCTGACCTTGGTACCTGATATATGGGCACATCACTCACAACTCGGCTGCAGGGGGGTTGGACTACTTGTAAAGCTTTTACAAGCTGCAAGGGAATTTGGTATCTGAAATAATTTCTTTGTGGAAGGACACAGGGGAATATTTTATGACCCTGTGCTTTTTTTATAAACTGAGCTTTCCGCGTGAGTTTAATCTGTCTGCCCTTCCCTGCTTCTCAGGTATGATGGGCACAATGCTAGTTCTGTCTGCTTGGAGCTATTTCCTTTGGATAATGTTGTGGTCTCTGCTGTGGTCCCCCTTGCTCCTTTGGGTCAACAGTGGCCAAGTACACCTAGAACATGGTTCTTGATGGCTGGGTGTCAGGAAATACTGGAATTTTTCATCAGTAGGAAAAAAAAAATTGAGAAAGACTGTGGCATAGACTAACTGTACATTTTGCAAGGAACATGTGCAATCCTAATATCACCTCAACAAAATACATCCAATGCCCGAGGGAGTCAGAAAGTCACCAATGCCCAGGGATGAACCTGCTGGCAAGGAGGTTAGAAAAGATGATAACTTGTGTGCAATAAGAGGGAAATAAAGACTTTGCCAGTTTCTGGATTTCTGATTTTATCTGTAAGTCAAAAGGGCAAAAGAAACTGAAACAAAACAATGTGAAAATTAAGGAAGGGATCCTCACAGGTCCTGTTACTGTTCTCTTGGGCTTCTCTTCCACCTGAATGAAGGCACAAAGGCCTTTATACAGGTGGAATCCATACAGAAATCACCTTCCAGGTAATGCAGCAAAATCAGTGTATAACTTTGGCTCATTTCTTGATGGCTTCAGAGAGTAAATAAGTGTCAGGAAGTCAGGGAACTTTTCTGTCATTGTGAAAGTCGTAGGAACAAGGCATCTCTGTGGATTTGGACTTCAATTTCAAATCACCTTGAGCGTTAGCAAAGCTCTACTGGATCTGCTCTTTCTTTATCATGCTGAAGTCTACTATTAATAGCAGCTGTACATTCACTTCAAGGAAGATTGTTTCTTCATGTGAAATCCTAGAAGAGACGGGGCTGACTTTCAAATTACTAAATAGAAGGAGTAATTGTTAATACGTACCAAAAATGGTACTTAGTGCCTAGTGCTGCAAGCAGAAAAATCTTATAACTGATCCATGAAAGTGAGGCAAATTCTGGAGTCCTTGATAACCAGTTTCAAATATTTGACAGAAAATTTCTTTAGTCTATATATCACTGCTGTGCAAAGAGATTATAAAACAAATTTCAGTAGAAACATCACAGAACAGTAGCCACCTTTGTGTGTGTGGCATTGGTATGCAATTTTTGGTGATAAAGCAATGTTAAAAAGCAGTAAGAGATGGCCAGGTAAAAACAAAATAAAAAGAATGTACTCAGGAAGCTTTGAAAAGAAACTGGGATATCAGTATGTCCTGCCCTGACTACACGTGTGAAAACGTGTGCATCCCTTGGAAATCATACACAGGAAACTCCTCCACAGTCAGCTTTTAGTTAAGTTACCAGTAACTTATGAGAATTTACTTTCCCAAATGTTAGGCTGCAGTATTGGATCCCATCAGTGGGACAGCTGAGCTGTCCTGAGTGCACAATTTGGCACTCAAATATGCTGCACCCAAACTGCACTGTTCACATCAGGGCAGCACTGCATGCTGTAAGGGATTGTTGTCTTCAATTCAGATTTTCAAGACAGCTTTGTGCCTCTTTGGGTTTTAAAAGCAAGCATTTCTTACCTAAGCTTTGCATTTCAGTACTTGTGTAGGAGCACAGAGTGTATCCTGTGCTGATCTGTTACATCCTAGGAAAGTGGCTCCCTCCTTGACTCGAATCCTGAAGTTGCTGTCCTGTTGGTACCATAAATAAAATCTAAATGTTGCTTAGTGTCAAGTAAACTTCACATAGAATTTCTGTCACTGATGATCATTTTAGTGGTCCCTGGGCTCTGGAACCTGTCTTAGAGTTTCCTGGACCAATGGAATCCACAAACATCAGAGAAAGGGAAGCACCAGCTTGGTGAAAATGTGAGGGAGTGTATGTGGAGGTTTAAGTTTGCATATAAACCTTAAGCCAATCTGTCCTGTTTACAAAATTGATCTGCTTAAATTACTGGGAGAAAAAGAAAAATGAGAATACCATTAAAATAAGATCTTGTAGTAGTATCAATAACAAGTCTACTGCATTTCAGAAATGTGTTCGTTTCAGTTAATGAGAAGTGGGTGCTAAAGAAATGTTTAAGCTGTCTTTCAAGGATTTAAATGAAAATTGACTCCTATAAATATCAATTGGTTTACTTAAGTGCATCCAACTGTGACAAAGAAGTAGAAAATAGAAGGAGAAATAAATCGTAAGGAATTAAAATGTATTTGTTTTAAGAAGTGACTACTGATTTCAGTGAAAAGCCATATCAGGTTGAATAAAAGTGGTGAATATTTGCCCTTTTATTTAAGCCATATTCTTTCCATATATCAGGATCAGTTCCACTGTTAATGAAACAAATTCAATTAAATGGGTTCAGCAAAACCATATCAATTAGAAAAATTAAACTGGCAACAGTAATGGTAACACCTAAGTCTTTGATGCAAAAAGAATAATCCCATTGAAATTGATAAAATAAGCACAGAATTAATCCCAGGTACAGGATTGAATATAAATGAAGTGAGGATAAATCTTGAGTGTACAGTTTGTGTGTGTTTCTACTATATGTTATATAACTATGAGCAGCAATTAAATTTGGTAGTTGAACATGGCTATAACTGTTAATAGATGTGTAACTGTTCTTTACAGATCCAGCTAGAAGATGCAATCTAAAAAAAACCAAAAACAAACCAAAAAAATCAAGCCATTAGGGAAGGACAGAATTATACAGCATGGCATGTTCATGTAATATTTTGTCATATCATTGTCTTGTTTCTTTTATGTAGTTTTAAACCTATGCAAAGCTTTCAGTGCATTAGGATTTATGTGTGACAACAAACAGAGACATAACTGAAGTATATTATAGAGTCAAAGATTTAATACAGAGAGGAGCTGATCTTCTGTGTGACTTTCCTGCTCTTTGTCCTCTTCCAGGCTGGAGCAGCCACAGCTGTGGCTGAGGCAAGGCCACACTGAGGAGTGCTCTGAGCAAACAGGTGCCATCCTGTCACTGCCTGAGCCTGGCTTGCTCCTGCCGTGTTTCCTTGGGCACACGAAGGAGCTCAAAGTAAAGTCCAGGCAGTACACAAACTTGTGGGAATTGTGCTCTCAAATTCAGGAAACCCCATGTTCATCCTACGTGTAGGTAGCTCAAACAGCTGGTGGGAAATGTGATTAAATACATTTGTTTTTGTCCTCCAAACTCAGCTCCATAATTCTAGAACACTCCACTAAGCAGAAGCTTCCATGCCAAATTATCACTTTGGTGAAGTTTTTGCAATGAGATTTGTAATTAGCAGAGGGAGTTAAAGGAAACGCATTTTTCTCAAGATGAGGAACATTCCTGTTTTGTTTTGATTTTCATGTGAGATCATTTCTTTAGGATCAAGATATTCCTACTTTGAGAGGTCTCTACTTTGTCTTAATGTAGTTCTAAAGTGCATTTTCTTATGTTTGAAAACAGTTCCTCCAACCCTCTGCAAAAAAAAAAAAAACAAACCAAAACCAAAAACCTAAAACAAACAAAATCCAAACTTGAAATCTGGTTTACCCACTCATATTTTTTAGGTTACTTTCTTTGCTGGGATTTTACCCATTGAGACCAGTGTATGTATTCATCAGGAGATGAAACTGTCAGAGATGCAAAGTTAGGAGCCATAGTTTCCTCTAGTGAACATTCTCTAGGTATGGAATAAGTCTGCAGTTTTACCCCAGGTGAGGAGTAGGTCATAGGTTGTGCTTTGTAATAAACATTCTTCTGCTGCCACATCCCTTTTCCATATCTTAGCAGCTCCTTGCTTCCACAGTGATGAAATAACTGAGCAGATATTAGCGAAGTGCAAGCACATTTGAACTGAGGTCCCTTCACATACCAGAGGAAATGTTGGTCTGTTCTGTAGCATCTTTTCCAGATGGCTACACAGAATGTGCTGCTGGTTTTGTTCACTAATGATTTTATAATGTATTCTAATCTGACACAACAATTGCCTAGATCATTCTTACAGATATATTTCTTAAAAGCCGAATAAATATATCTCGGAGTACCACATCATTGAAATGTAATTGGAGGAAGCCACAGGCTTCCTACCTGCATTAATCAACTGCTGATGAGCTTAATTAATCTCTCAGATCTAAATGGAGGAAGAGAAATGAGAGCTATTTGCTTGAAAGACAGTATAGCAGACTTTGAAAACATAAGAGCTGTCTTGTTTACAGGTAGAGATGTGTAATGATTGGTGTCTTGCTTAAAACTGTTCATCTTTGTGAAAGAAAAACACTCAACCCCTAGGGAACTGGTTTGGTTCCAAAACATAGTTTCTCTTAGAAGGCAGACTTTGCTTTAAGCTCTACTGTGTTATATCATAGAAACATTATAAAAGTATAATATAGAATTATAAAATTCCTTGGGTTAGGGGGGACCTTAAAGATCATCTTATTCCAAATCCCCCGCTATGGGCAGGGGCACTTTTCACTGGACCAGGTTGCTCAGAACTCCCCTGCTCCAACTTGGCCTTGAACACTTCCAGGGATGGGGTATCCACAACTTCTCTGGGCAACCTGTTCCAGTGCTCACCACCCTCTCAGTAATTAATTTTGTCCTAATACCTAATCTAAATCTACCCTGCTCCAACTTGGCCTTGAACACTTCCAGGGATGGGGTATCCACAACTTCTCTGGGCAACCTGTTCCAGTGCTCACCACCCTCTCAGTAATTAATTTTGTCCTAATACCTAATCTAAATCTACTCTCAGTCTGAGACCATTCCCCCCTTGTCCTGTCACTACATGCTCTTGTAAAAAGTCCCTCTCCAGCTTTTTCATAGACTCCCTTCAGGTACTGGAAGGCCACAGTGAGTTTGCTCCAAAGCCTTCTCTTCTCCAGGCTCAACAATTCCAATCCTCTCAGCCTCTCCTTGAAGGAAAGGTGCTCCACCCCTCTTGCCATCTCTGTGGCCCCCTCCAGACTCATGCCAACAGGTCCCTGTCCTTGCTATGCTGGGCACCCCAGAGCTGGGTGCAGTGCTCCAGGTGGGGCATCACCAGAGCAGAGCAGGACAAGATCATCTCCTTTGATCTGCTGGCTTTTGCTGCAACTCAGGATGTGTTTTGAGGTCCGTCACTAATACCTCACAGTACTTGCTAACTTTTCATTATTTCCTAGGAGAGTAGATTTCTACTTTTTATTAATATTTTATTCAATTTATAGGGGCTGAAAGAGCTACAATAGTAACAGGCTGCCCAAATACAATCTCCTTTTAGGCTGCTACATTCTCCAATACATCTGATCGATTGCTAACTGGAATTTATGCTTTAGGTGTAAGGCAAATGTGCTCCTTTTCATAACTTTTTACATTTCTCTCATATTTGTTTATGGGTTAATCTGCCAAACACTGTTAGGCAGTTGCAGACTCAAATTTAGGAAGGGAGCTTTGTCTTCTGCATCTCCTTCCTGACAGAGTTGGTAGCTTCCTCCTGCTAGCAATGCATGAAAATTAATTCCAGGGGGAGAGTTGTTCTGTCCAGTCTGACCAGTCTGTTATGAGCTGTTAGATCCCATTGGCTCTGTTGAGCTCTGTAATGTGTGTTCAGCCAATTCATGCTTTCCAGCAAGGCCTCTACGGTTCCTTGGAACTGACACAAAGACAGAAACCCCACCACTTCCTTTAATAATTTTTCCAGTGGATAGTCAGCCTCACTGTTGCAAATTTGTGCTTTATTCCTAATTAGAACTTGTCTGGCATCAATTTCCAGCCAGTGCTGATGCTCAGCACAGAGCTGGATGCCTCTTAGGTCTCTCACTCTTTCTGTCACATAATTGATTTTTCATGAATATCATAAAGTAAGGCTGAAATTAGCCCAGCAAAGCAATAAGAGACATGTTAGATCAAGAAGTCTTCCTGCATGATATGAAGGTAATTTTTTATCCTATTTATTCTAATATTCTATTGAGCTTTGCATCAAGTTAGTGGATACTCTTTAACCGTGACTTCCTCTGAGGCAGCACATTGTTGATGCTAATACTGAGGAAATATATTAATCATTTGGCCTCTGGCACACTCTGCTTTCGGTCTCTCCCAAGCTCCTGCTCCCATTTCTCAACAGGATGGTAATCGACATGCAATTTCTCTGTATCACTGATGGCTCAGACATGCATAATCCAGATCTCTGTTCCACAAATGTGGGCTTGTAAAACCAGTGCCTCTGGATTGCTTTAGGCTCCTCTGCATGTAGGTACACATCTCTTGTGTGGGTAATCTCATTGTGCAGGCAAAGGGATGCGTATGCAGATGCTCTCAGGCACTACATCTCATTTAGATAATAGCATTAGCTGATAGCAGTTGATTTACAAGGTCTCTTGATGTTTTCATTAAGTGGATCATTTATGCACTTTATTTATTTCTAAATGTTTGCAGTTTAGGTCTAGTTGCAGCTCTTCCCATATGGAGCTGACTGAACTTTTATAGCTCAGAATCCAAGGAATAAAAATGAAACACAAGGTTCATCAATTTGGACAGTAGTTTGTTAATTAATGGTACTCAGTGCCTTCCTGTACACCTGAAAAATTCAAACTGACTGAAAGTCTCTAAAGTCTTTTTCTGGAGAGAGGCCAGTGGGGCTGTAAATTTGATCATGACAGATTTCCTGGTCCAGGATGCAGTTTGTAGTCAGAAGGATCTATTGATAGCATACCAGAATAAGCAAGCACCAGAAAGTCAGATTATGTGCATCCTTCATATTCCAGCATTGCTTCTTTCAGCTCTCCCACACCTAATGTACCTATTTCAGCAATCTCAGTGTGGAGTCTATTTCTTTTAGCTATTGGATCTGTTCCACTTGGTTTAAATAAAGGTCCTAACTCTGGAAATGTTGGCATGTCAGAAATTTCTTTAATTCTGAATCAGAAGAGAGCATATTTCAATGTTTGTGCGGATCAGAATTAAAGAAAAATCATGTTGTGGATAATTTCAGGAGAAATAGATTTAAAAGCATTAAAATATATTTTTCTCTTTTTTAGATTCTTTCTATTATTAGCACTTACCTAAATTTAGTCTTGCTTTTAATTATCAGAGATAATTACTGATACAGATTACTGCAGGGCATAGCAGCCCATTAGCCTTGTTGCACGTAGCACTGCAATCTTGCCTGTTTTCCCCTTGACTGCACCATGGATAAAACTTTTAAGGCTGACCCTTGCAAACATAAGAGCATCAGCAGAAAAAATATGTTATGTGTTTTTTGATAATGTTAGCTTTGAAGTAATAGCATAATGTAGTGCAAGTGGCACATCTTATATCAGCTTTTTTTCTAGTTTGGTACTGTAGTATTTTCTGTCCTATAAAAAGTTCCATGTTCATGAGTTCCATGTCCATCACCATAATAATAATAAAAAATAATGTGGGATAGGTTGGAATTTTTTCCAAGTCACAAGGGATATGCTAACAAAACTTTGATTAAAATATCTATTGCAAGAAACTGGAAATGTGAATGCAACCCTTTTACTCTTCTCACTTTCCTTATGTGCCAGAAGGTATTGCTCTATGTGTGGGTTGATGAAAAACAAAAAAGTTTGAGTGAAGTCTGGATAGGATGCCAAATGCCAGTGCTGTCTTGGAAGCACGATTGAGATCAGTGATAGCTTATCCAGTCTCAAATAAAGCAAAACTATTCAAAACATTAATAAAAGTATCTGTCTTCCCTCTGCTAAAAAGCTACTTATTTATTTCTTTCCTGTGCTATTACAGTAGCAAAATTTGAAATGTTTTGAAAACATCCCTTAGAGCCACACAACAATAATTAACAGCATACCAAGTGCTGAGCAGCAAGTAGCTGATAATGACAGAGTCTAAAGTTGAATGAATGCAATTAATCATTAATACTACCCATAGAGCCTTGGATATCTACTCAGCTATTACAAAGCAATGATGAGGTCCCCTTTTGATCTTTCACAATGTATGTGTTAAGAGTAACTCTTCACCATAAGCAGAAGAAAGCAGAAGAAATGCTTTGAGACCTGCATTTCCCAATATGTTTGCTATCACTCTGCTGTGCAGTTAGTGGCTGCTATTCTCTGAGGAAGGCAGTATCATAGAGGAGCAGGAGCAGTTCATCCCTCTAATCTTTCCAGCAGACAAGACAACGTGCAATATATATGTGGTCCCAAACTGGTAAGATACAGGATGCCTTTACACAACTTACAACCTTTCTTTGTACAGTTTCACTTAGGTTGAGCCATGATCAGGGGTGTATGCATAGCAGGGACTTTATAATTTGTATAAAATCCCTTCTCTGTCTTTTCTGCCATCCAGCTCCACTTGATCATTCCACACTAATGGCTGTTTGGCACTTGACAAGTGACTAGTCTCTTAACCCTGAAGTGACTTCAGAGCAAGTGAAAGGGCACAGTAGTTTGTCATGTTGCAGCACACATCCAGTCCAAAACTCTTCATGGATGATCCTGAAACTCTTCATGGAGGAGGAAGGAGGATCTCAATATTTAGAACTGTATCTCTACAAACTCATTTCAAACACAACTCACAGTCTTTCTCCCCAAGAAAGGTAACAAAGGAAATAGTGACATTTAAAATGAAGGATGCTAGGTAGGCATTCCTAGACCACCCATATCTCCTGTATACGCAAGTCTGCTTTAACTTCAAAATTTAATGCAAAGAAGATAATAGATCAAAAAGATGAGTAATGGTGGTTTACATGGATGGAAGTTTTTTTCAATACTGATTTTGAAGCTGGGCTCTCAAGACTCCTTTGGTGATGAAGACACCACTACTCTGAGTTAGTTCTACTAAAGTCAGAACTCTTTCTTATTGCTACCTCTACTTCTTTTTCAGAGTTAACAGTAAGCCTGTGGAGCATGAACATGAAAAGTTGGCCAAGGTGAAGGCTTAATTGGTGTCCATTCCTGACCTGATACCGCAGCAAAAAGTGAAAATCTTCACTGAACTGTGGAGAGTTTTATTTATTAATTATTAGTTTTTGAGCACATGAAATGAGTGTACTTAAACTGAAAAGGATGTAAATTTCTGGGATTTAAACAAAAAAGAATATCAAATTGAAGGAATGGAAAGGAAGACTCCCTTGTGGCCAGAATTCCTCAATTAAATTTCCTCAAAACTGGAGCATATGATATGAACAGTTGTTTTCAGTAGGATATTCTATGATATTCAACTTTTGTCTAACTTTCTGAGGTAACTCCTACAATCCAAAGCAATTTCATAAGAAAAGTGGAGAAAACAAAGCAAGAAATAAGATTTACAATATTTCTTCCTGAAGAGTGCTTGGGGTTTTTTTTTCTCATTGTCATTTCTCTTTCAAGCCATTCCTCCATACTGCTTTGGAGAGTGATAGATAGCCTTTGCTCTCCTAATGCCTTGCTTTAAGTGAAATGTGATTCCCTTGTGCCTGATTTTCACAGCTAAATAGAAAAATGCAACTCACTGGAAATTCAATTTTCAGACAAGACATAAAACTTCAGAGCATGGGTGGTAATTACGGAGTCTACATAACTTTCCACAGAAGTAGAAAGTCCTTATTCCAATTTCTTAATCATCTTGTATTCATGATTTTTCAGTAGTGTTGCATATTCCAGTGAGTTTCTTTTTATAACATCTTTCTGAATAGAATGGTCTTTTTTTTGCAAACGTGAAACAAAGGAAATAGTTTGTTGGGAAAGTACCATATGACAACAAACAAGCAGAATAAAAAACAACCAGTAGAGAAGACACAAATTTCAGTCTATTGAAATATTGTTTTCACTGAGAAATAATATTTTTAAAATCCCGTGTCCCTATACATAAATAAATAAGCTACAAAACCAATAGAAGTCAGCCAAACAATTAATCAAGGTGTTTTGAGTAAAGAGAAAAATTTGATTGTGCAGGTTTGGGGTTTTTTCAAGGATGGTATTTGTCATGTGTCATTTCAGTCTAATTAAAGTAGAAGACATCTTTAATGCCAAAGATACCTGGAAGGTGAAATGATCATTTCCTTCCTATCATTTTCTGTCTTCTTTGAATTTTTTTTTTCATGGAATTCTGTATAGTACTCCTGAAGACAAGGGCTTTCCAAACTTTTTTTCTTCTATGCATATTTTCTTGATTTTAATCTTTACTGGACTGAAATCTATTAGTTTTGTCATTGATATTACCAGAAGCACTGACGAGAGGTTTTGTCAGATCAAATGTCTATCTATCCAACATGAGCATAGGATTCATGTTTTCCCTTTGTTTGCATATCAAAAAGCATAAAAATAGAACTGCTTGTTCAACACAAGGAGTTGTGAAGTATCAGTGCCATATGAATTTTACGTCCTGGGGTTTTCTTTTGTCTTATCACTTATTATTGGCTTATCACTTATTCACTTGTCCCCATCACAGAGCAAATGCCAGACAAGCATTGGAATTCTGCATTTTTTTCTGCTATACCTAAACCCATTGTCCTTTCACTTCTCTGAGAGTAGCTGCCATGAGTCTGAATTAATGACTCCATATGTGTGTTATGTTCATGATGGACATTTAGTCTTCCAGGTATAATTTCCTGTAAAGAAAAGTAATTTTATTTCCAGCTGAATAGGCACTCTATCATACTACCCAAATCAAACAAAGTTATTATTTGGCTTTTTGCCAAGTCGTACAGTATAAAAGGTCATATTTTTAATAGCTTTGTGCTCCATGGTAATCAAATTTGTAAGCCTGGAGAAATAAACAACTTGAATATTTCAGAGTTCTCTGTGCACATTTAACCATTGCTGTTCTGTTTATATGGCTCCCCCCTATATTAGCTTTGTATGGTAAGGTATAACCTATTCACACAAGAGCAGGACTACCTGATTTGAACTATTTGTTGCTAAACTTGTTTTTGGGGACTAATCCAAAAGGTACTCTTTATCAGGAATCTGCTGACAGGCAAGCAAGGTTTCATTAATGTAAACCTGGATGCATGTAAGCGTTAATAACTTGCTCGAATCAAAAATAATTAGAAAGAACACCTGCTTTTAAAAGTCATTTTTCTTCCAGTTGACTGGGCATTGCATTTGTGGGAAACAGATGCTGATTACATGCAAATGAAATTTCTAAGGTTTCCTTGTATTTCATTTTTTAAAAATAATCATGCCCTGTTGTGCATCAAGAATAATCCAGCTCAGTTATTGTTCAGTAACACCTGTATGTCAAAAAAAAAAGAGCTAGGAAAGATGTGAATCCTTGAAAAGTCAGAAGAAAAGAGAAAATTTTGCATCAGCACTCAGTTATCTGTCTTCCTAAACATCAGATTAACCTGAGGTTTTTGTGATTTTTATAATAGCGTCTGTTATGAATTGGCTTAGAGTCAAGGTACAATCTGACTGGTGAGAGGAGATGAATTATTAACCTGTAACACAAGGGCTGGGAATTGAGGCTGCCAGACAGGACAGTCAGTGCAATGTGTATTGATGGCTTCTTGATGGTGAGCTTTTTGTCTGTCTCAGAACAGCTGAGGCTAATTGCAATAGCCACACTGCTTTGGCAGTGATACCTTTCTTGGTCAATGCTTTCATTGGCCTTTTCCAGTTTCTTTCTGGAATTTTACCTTGCCTTCAGTTCGGTGGTCAGAAAAGCCTACAACCTTTGGCCACATTTCTTGACCTCTAGATCAAGGCAAGACTCCAGTCCTAACCATTACTTTAATTACTATCTCTTGCACTGAATTGCTAAAAATAGTACAACATACCATTTAGGATTTATTCAGAAAACCTAAGCAATATTGTCATGGAGACAGAAATCTTGCTCACCTGTTACAGATTTCATTGCTACAGTGCACTGCTAGAACTGCAATTTGTATTTTGCCTATACAGCATTCACTACAAAATTTGAATTCAAATTGCCTAAAAGTGTTAAGCTGCATTGTTAAAGCATCATGTAACTCCCTTATTCAAAGTGAAAGAGGTCTTCATTGGGTTTAGCTTGATTCACTTTGGAAATGTCCATATAGAATTGCAACGTGTTTTAATTGGTCAGCTTTAAAAGCTCCTCCCGAGTATTGCTCAGACTGTTCTCTGTCTAGAACAGGTTCTCTGATACAAAGCCTTGCTGTGCCAAGCCTGTTTTACCTCTGTTGAACAGTGCCTGCCTCATGACTGAGATTCATTGTGAAATATTGTAGAGCTCAGGACTCAGCCCAGAGTGACAGACCTCGCTGTCTGCTCCGGGGTCATCCAGACTCTTCCTGCAACTCCTTTCACAGGCAGGAGAGCCAGCCCCAGCCCCGAGTCTGTCAGCTCTGAGAGCAGTGGCCAGGGGGCCCTGCTTTGCATTTGGAGTAAGTAGGTCACAGAATAAGTGGCTTTTGTGAGGTGAGCCTGCATAACTTAGAAAATCACCATTTGTGGAGAATTAAGTGGACGCCCCAATCTTTGACAAAGGTTCTTCAGAAGTAGGATCTTTAGTTGTGCATTGAGAAATGAGGAAAAAGTAGTATGTTTTGAATTTTTACTCCTTTTTCTTAGCAGTCCAGTTTGTAGCCATGTTTTTTTCAAATCAACATTTTTTCTTGTCTACTGAAGCTTCTAAAATGCAATGCTTTTGGTTCAGAGATGTTTTTCCCTTTCCTTGAAACTAAATAAATTCTTCCTGTGTCAACTTATTCTAATCTACATCTTAGTTTCAACTAATTATCCACAAGTAACTTGCATCATCACATAGAGAAAATAGGATTTAACTGAACAGAAATATCAGCAGATTCTTGATATTTGAAATAAGGCATCACAAAAATTTAACACATAAGAAATGGAGTCATGAACATGTTACATTTAAAGTTCTGTGACTTCTTGTTGCCAAATTCCTAATAAGATCACCATCATTTTGGTGCTAACTAGGTACTGAGCTTCAAAAATCATTCTTCTGAGATGCAGTTAGAAATATTTACAACACACGATTTTATTTTTTTTTTTGCCTGTAGATAAATTTAAACTTGCACAACTTTGTTCCAACAAGAGATACTAGATTGAAATCTTTGAAGATGTTAGTAATATTTCCATTAAGGGTAAGTTTCATTTTGATGCTTTTAACAGAATGAATTAAATCTCTGAGTGAAGATTTATTTGGCAAAAGGCTGAATTTAAATACTTCCTCTGTTTTGTAGGAAAGGCTCCAGGCTGTGACTGCTCTGCGGGCAGCATGGTTGTGTACAGTCAAACAAACAGCCCATGACACTGACACATCACTGGTGTGGCAACTCCATTCTGGATGAGGTGATTGATTGCAGTCCCCTTTCAAGGGATGCTGTGGATAGACACAGTGTGGCTGCAGACAGGCAATTAAAAAAAAAAAAAGAAAAAAGTTAGCTTCAAAAATTTGTCCTTTTAAGACGTGTAGATTGTGACGTACTGGTTAAGCTCTGACAGAGTGATCAGCACTGGATACACCCATCTTTGGGAGCAAATTTTGTGAAGATAATCGTGAGATACCTTACATTTTCTTATGTTTTGCTGTTCCTCTCCAAAGATGTCTGTGAATCTGTTCCTTACTGTCCCATGTACCAAAATATTACATGATATCACTGCCTTTCCCCTTTTGGTTGCTATTTCTCTTCTCCTTGGACTGGAGATACATACATATTAAACATTGAGGATAAATACATTTTTAATGTATGCCACACAATTACATTAACAATTTCTCTGAATAGAAAGAGACGATGCTGTCAAGTGTCAGGCAAACCTGTTCCTGCTCCCCCAAGCACTGGGGGCAGAGGTTACAGCACCAAGCAGCTGTGCAGTTAATTGTTTGCCTGTAAAAGTCTGATGGACTGCATGATACTGCGAGTGATATGTATCTAAACCAAGAGAGAAATCACTTAGCGTTACCTTAATTGCAGTCATTTGTACTACTAAAGAAATAAGTTGTTCCCTTAAGACTTCAGGCTGCAGTGTGTAACTTTGGGCAGCCCATACAGGCATTTTGCAAGGACACAGGCTCCAGACCAGTCAAAAAATTAGTGTGATATCCGGTGAATGAGCTGTCTTACTCTGAATTAAAACATTTCAGTGAACAAAGGAAAATATTAATTGTGCTCTCATCCAAAACCGAAGTCTAATGTTGTTGTGAATGTGCTTCTAATTGTTTGCATCACAAGGTGCTTCTGGTACAACAGCTATCTGGGAAAGAAGTATTTGTGTTTAAAGGCACAGAGAGTCACAAAATGGAAAGGTAGAACAAAGAGATGAGTGGGGAGCAAGGGACAGGGCAAGGTTTCTTTTGCTTGGTTTCCCTTCCTTTTCTCCTTAAACATTTGTGTTGCAACGGGGAGACAGCAAATGGTTAACAGCCAAAGACAAAACCCACTGTGACCGTCAGGTCTCTGTGCAATCATCAGCAGAACTAGCTATTCTAGCCAATTTAATAGCTTGAAAATGAACTCATTAGTGGTCTTTTATCAGTGGAAAAAAGTCTATTAAATCCGGATGTGTGAAGAAGCAGTACGGAGGCTCATTTCCATCCCACTTGTGACCTGAACAAATCAGAGAAATGCTTTTCAAGGAACAGGGTCAGGCTTGACTGCAATAAGATATTTTCTACGCACAGCACCCAACTTGTATCTTTCCTTCAAGTTTCTGATGCAGTTAATTTTAATTTACAGTCTATTTGTCGCTCTTCACATCTCT
Source organism: Thryothorus ludovicianus (assembly GCA_013397245.1). Taxonomy (NCBI): domain Eukaryota; kingdom Metazoa; phylum Chordata; class Aves; order Passeriformes; family Certhiidae; genus Thryothorus; species Thryothorus ludovicianus. The sequence goes on from VZTB01000992.1 coordinate 514,440, forward strand.
CCCTCTCACCTCCTTCCCAGTATCACCATCATCCATAAACATGTGGACTGTTTATACTTTATAAAGAGAAAATGTACTACAGTCTGTTGGAGTTTTTGATAAGCCTGCCCAGTGATGGCTCTCTGACAGGTCTGGACTTCACTTCTCACTGGCTGAAGGAGTAAGTAAAGATTCAGGTCCTCATCTGGAAGCTAAAGACTGCAGCTGAATGATGCTGATTTAAATAAATTTGTAATCTAGCCAGAGCTGTGGGCAGAGGCAAAACATAGTCCAACCTTCTTTGTGCCCCTTTGGAGAGCAGAAAAGCAAGTGTGAAGGGTATGAGATGTACTTCCCCTAAAAGAGGCAAAAGCAGTGTTTCTGTCAGGATATTGACATTGTTCTGAATTGTCTCAAAATTATCTGTGACAAGCTTTTCTACAGTTTTTGCTTCTGGCATGATACACAATGTTGAGCGGCCTAAGGAACCTGAGACTGGAGTACACATTGCCCTCAGAAGGTGGTATGTCTGTGGGATAATGAAAACAGTCCACAGTGAGTTTTAAACTTTAGCCTTTTGAGAAGACAAGCGTTTAAGGACTGTCATTTACAGAAATATTCAAAAAACATCCCATGTCTTGTCATGAATGAGTTAATTATATTTTAGGACTAAATCTAAAAACAACTGCTTCAAATAGTTCTAAAGGACTGCATTTCCACAAGGAGTGGTACTTTAGTTCCTGGAGAGCTGTAGCTTTCCCTGCAAACATAGTGGAGTAGCACTGTCTTCAACACTCTGTGGGAAAGGCTTTTATTTCACTTTTTCCTTGCAACTATTTGGTCAAAAGTTAAACTCATAATGGAATTAATTTATTTTTTTTATTTAACTGCAGACATTTTATGCACATGTATTTAAACTTACATTACTTAATAATATACTAGGATTACTTAATGGCCTCTCATCCTGCCCTGAAACATAACCCTATTATTCCAGTCTTAGCTCTCTTATGAATAGAAAATCCCAGCTCTGATAAATTCCTTTAAAATGATGCTGGGATTTTACAGTGAGTCTGTGGGCTAGTTTGAGACCACCAAACTCATTTACTGCTGTCTGTTAAGCCAAGCATGAATCACAGACCTCTGGGGTGGAAATTCGCTTTATTAACCCCCTGGGTCACCCAGCTACCAAGGCAACGGCTTTCTGCAATGAGTAACTCCATCACTAAAGCATCAGCCACATGAAACCCAAATCCCTTGATTAGAACAGGGGCTGGTAAACCTCAAACCGGGCACATAAATACTTTCCAGAAGTTTGTTTAGCTCTTAGCAGAAGCTGTTCTCCTTCACTTGGTTTGAAAGGAACAAAATTGAAAATTGTTTCCCAGCCTGCTTTGCCAGCCCAGAGCCTGCCCGATAACTTGATTCACATCTCAGCCTCACAGCACTCTGCAACAATCCTCCTGTCACTGCCTTGTGTGCTCCTTCTTGCATGCCCTGGTCCTAGGGGATGCCCATCAGTCCAGGATATCTGGCCATGTTATTAGCTTGTCTTGTAGATGCTGAGAGAGCCTATCATGCATTTTATTGTGTATGAGAGGATGAGACACAGGGGATGCTTTATCCCATGCAGTCCAAATTAAATAAATTTGGAATTAAGACTAAGTATTTATTTAATGTTCTAAGATAAGCAGAAATCTCTTCTACCTAGGAAAAATGTTCCACCCTGTTAGGACTTCTTAAGTCTGGTTTAATTACTGGATCTCTCTCAAAGGCATAAAAAAGGTCATAGAATTACAAGAATATGCTAGCCAGGAAAATTTTGTTGAACAGATAACTTTCTGTCTGATTTAATGTGTTAAGATTTGTGTCCTTGTGCAGCAGTAGCTGTCCTCCAACACAGGCAGAGCACCCTTGAACAGGTACAGAGCATTGCTCAATCTGCTTTCCCACTGAAGCTTTTGACATGCTGTAAATTTGTTTGCAAAATTCCACTGTGCTTTACTTAGCACATCTATAGACTGGCAGACACGTGCATTTGTGGCTGAGAAGTAATTTTATGTTATCTGTACCCCCATTTTAATGTTTCAGTCTTTCTCCACACTTCACTGGGAATGTTAAACTCTCACAAAGCAAGGAGAGAGAGCCATTTAAATAACATGCATACAGATAACATGCTGGCTTTTATTCTTTGTTCTCACAAAGTATGTTCTGCACAAGAAAGGAACATGGTCACCTATCCCCTTGCTGGAGAAACTGTCATTTCTAATTCATTTACACAGGGTGCTTAAATGCCTTGAGCAAACTAAAATAGCTTTAAAGGAAAATTAATCTAGTTTGACTGGAGAAAACTAGTAATTTTTCTGGAAGTGTAACACATTTGTTAAAGAAAGAGGTTGTGCTGCTTTGTGCAGGACTCTTAACAAAATCTTTTTCCATGCTTTCCCCTCCCCATGGTGCATGATTGACAGCGCAGGCAGCACCAAGCACCATCCAAGCCACAGTGATGAACTGGATGCTCCTGATGCTCATTTTGGATCTGGACTGTCTAGGGCCATGCAAGGTGACAGGTGATGTCCTTGCCCACTGTCCCAAGGGACACCTGAGCCACCCAGCCCGATGGTGGCAGGGCAGGGGTGACAGCTTTGGATGCCTCCCAGAGATCTGACTGGGAGAAATGCAGGAGCAGGAGCTCTGCTCCCGAGGGGAGGACTGGTCTGGCAGGGTGGCCACTGCAGAGAGGCAGAACTGCTCAGGACTGAGCTTCCCATGCTGGTTCCACAGGACAGTACCTGTGCCCCTGCCTGAGCCCGGCATGCTCTAAAAGGGCAGAGAAACCTCTGCTACAGAGTTGTGTAAGAGTGAGTGTTGGGTGAGAAAAACTTCTCAGTTCTGCCTGCTTTTCTTCTCACATCTCAGGGCACCCCATTTCCGTGTCTATTTGTGTTGAAGGATTTTGACTTTGCTGCTCTATGAATAGGAACCCAAAGCAGTGGTTTTTCTTAGGGCACAGTGAAGTACTGTGTAGAAATTAACACACTCTTTTCCATTAAACTCACCAATTTACTTTTTTTTTAAAGGAGAGAAATACAATATTGTTATATTCTGATATGTACTGCTCTCTGTCAGTGTGGTTGCAATGTTCTTGTGCTGTTCCTCAAAAAACCAATTTAGATTGATTAATGACTAATATATCAAAATAGCAACTCTTCTTTATGTGGATGAATACTTCCAAGAATACTGCAAGTCTTTCTAGTGGCTGTATGATAGTATTTAATGCTGTTTATTATGACAATATCACTATCTGTAGAGTATTTTTATCATAGACTCATAGAATGGTTTGAGTTGGAAGAGACCTTAAAGATCATTCAGTTCCAAGCCCCTTGCCGTGGGCAGGGACACATTCCACTAGAGTAGGATAATTTTTAAAGTGTTTCTAAGCGCTGATTTCTGTCCTTTGTATTCATGGACTTGGTGAACTTAAAGGTCTTTTCCAGCCTTAATGAATCTGTGTTTCTACGGAAAATATTTGAACTTCTCTCCTGAAAATGTATTCCAGGGAAAAGTTAGGGGCATAGTCAATTTTGAAATTGCAAATGTGCCTAAAGAAACCAACCAGCCAACCAACCAAATCCCAGGATGTATGATTGGGGTTTTTTTGAAAAAAGAGAATTACAAGCTCAAATGATTTTTCATAGAAAAATCTTGAGATGTTACTTTGGTTGTATATAAAGCTTTTTAGAAACAAGGTGAACAGACTTGAATTTTTGTTTATGGATTACAAAAATATTCTAAAATTTTGTCCTGGGTCAATGAAGAAATATTATTTGGAAAATATTAAGTTAGCAGCGGTTTAAAAAAAAAGATAATTTCTCTATATACATATTCTTTTAAAAATCTGTACTTTGTACACGTAGCATCTCTTAATTTTCTTTATAGCTTTGCAAATCACCCCGTCATAGAACATATTTTGGATATTCAGAGCTAGGCATTGCTGCATAGCTAAGATATTTATATAAAAATACAATATGAAAATACATTAAGGGAACCCTCACAGATGTCCATGCCAGCACTTATCCCTGTGATGTTGTCTGTGCAAACAGAAGTGGCCTGTGTGTGCTAAAATAGCTGCACTGTTACACTGGCTGCACAGCACCTGTTGTGCAGGTTAGTGTGTGTTACATAGCAGCAGCATTAAAATGGATATTTTCTAGGCAGGAGTCTTTCTGGGCTCTGATTTGAATTCTCTGAGATAACGATGTTTGTGCATCATAGTTTTTAGAGCATGAGGCTCTTAAAGAAACACTTAGGTCATAGGCTAGTGTGGTCACCCAGAAGGTCACATCCCCATATTTAGATTACTGATGGTGTATGCAACCTAGCACTGTTGTAAAGTGGTTATTATTAGGTGTGTTTATATTTTATTGTTTTATTAGAATCTGATTATTACCGTAGTACATTAGATTCAGATACCTTTTGCCTGTTTCCTATTCTGCTGACCAACTGCAACTGAACTGCAGTTCAGGACATGCTTAAAAAAATGTACCTTTCTGCTTTGATGGGTAGTGAGGAGAAAGAATTAGTCTGTCTGATGAGATGGGACTGAACTGTTGCAAGAATTCCACACAATGGTGAATTCTACCTCCTTAAAAAAAAAAAAGTGCATCTCATTAGTCCTCTGCTGTCATTTCCTGCAGGTTATCAGCTTTAGAGAACTCCTTTGAAGTGTCATATAGCTGGTTTTAAAATAGGAAGAAATTATCTTGGAACTTTTGAAGAATATTGGCATTTTTCCTTTAATGAATTAGAAGCTGAAAGAAGACAATAGAAAAAAAAAGTGTCTTGTCTCGCCTCCCTGCTCCATCAGAACGCTGTCCTTTAGGCAAGATCTTTCAGGGATACACTGTCTCCTGACTGTTATGGCTTATACCATAGAGAAACACCTATGAAAAGCTGAGAAAAGCAATGTTGTACCACCAGTCTGCAGACTACTGTAAGTATTTATATGGTCATGTAAAGATTCTGAAATAAATTACAATGATACTGAAAAGATGACAGTAGTATCTGATAATGACTTATATTTCTGAGACCCCAATGTCAAAATTTTCTTGTTCAGACAGATGAAATTCATGCAACTGTTATAGACAGACAGAGAAAATATAGTAGCTGTAACTCTAGTGTTGCTCCTGTCTAATAAGACTGAGCTTTGGCAAAGTGATTGCATGATTATTTTGATTTAAAGGAAAGAAAGGTTGTATTTTTCCTGAATAGAATTGTGTCTATGGAGGGACATATTATGTAATGCTGCCTGCATTTAAGGACCAAAAGGGTCTTAAGATAGTACTGATTTTATCTGATGAGTAGGTTTTCTGTTGCAGCTCTTATTAATTGGAGTGATCACTACAGCACTGAATGTTCTCCTTATTCCTGAAAATTATTCTGGCATAATTGGTTCACTCTGACTTCAGCCTACCTTTTTATAGCCACTGTGAGTCCTGGGCAGCAGAGTCTGAGAGGTGAGAGGTGAGACCTGCTCACAGACATGTATCACTGTAGCAGAGGAATACACAAAGCTCAAACATTAAAACATATGTGTGAGTGACAGGAAATTGTTCAGGCACTGTTTGAGCTGCATCTTTCAGCATCAGAGTCCAGCTGGTAAAAAACTCACCAGGGAGGACCCATCTCAGAGCTGCTGGGGCTTCTGCTGCTGCTCTGGGCCACGAGCAGGGGCAAGCACAGCACAGCTTTGGGAGAACTCTCAAGTACTTTCTGTTCATTCCTGTTGTGCTCTAGCTCTCCATTCTGTGTTTCCCACCAGAAAATGTAATGGAATCTCTCTAGGACTATTATAAATAAGCTTTTCCCCATGATTGGAATCCCACAACCAGTTCGTAAGGTGCAAGAACAGACAAAGTATGCTTCACTTTCTATCAGGCCTTTGTTCCATTTGTTCTCTTTGCTTTCTTTCTCAGTTAACTTTTAACAAGAGTGAACTCTTTTCAACAAGCCCCTGTTCATTCATTTTAGTACTTTCATTTATCTCCTGATGCTCACTGTGGACAGGAAGCCTAAAGATATTTCATTAATGAAGCATGTGAAAATGAACCAAGTGGACAGAGAAAGTTATTAATTATTTTTCGTGTTTCTTGGGTATCGTGGTTGTGCAAAAGAGTGGCAGAGTAGGAGCTCATTTTAACCTTACACCAAATACTAACTGAATGAACCTGGAAGTCAAAGTATTAAACAGCCTCTGTAGCACACACAGCTCACACCTGCGAGTTGAGAGCAGCATAAGAAGCTGGATTTTGTCTCACAAAGCACAAGCCACAAACGCTCATCTGAATGGGGAATACTCACTTGCAGTAGAAGAGTGTCTGTGACCCCAGATACACAACTGTTAGCCAGCATAGTAACATTTGAACTGATCTTTTGATGTACAAAGCACAAAGGAAAACTCCAGTAATACTCCTTTGTTGTATAAAAGGGGACGTATATATGAGAAACATTGGCCTTGTAAATGAAAAGAGACTGAGGCTTGTGAGTACTGTTTTTCTGTGAAAAACCAGGAGTGGCCACAGGGCTCCCAGCAGAGATGTGTGGAGCTCAGTCCTGTGTCTTTGACAGTGGGTGTGAGGGCAGAGCACTCTGCTCTGAACAGTCTCTCATCAGCCACTCACCAACAGCTGAAGCATTTCTTGAGCTCCACATAGTGGTTTCCACTGCAGGAATAACAGGGAAAAAGAGGTGTTGGGTACATGTCTTGATTAGTGTACAGAAATTGTCCAGCTGAAGACTGTTTTGTATGATAGCATAAAACCAGAGCTCATTGATTTCAGAGCACTTTTGAGATTACTGTATATGAGTTACTCTTTCTGGAGCTGCCTTGGTGCAGTTTTCCCAGGTTTCACCTGATTTATGCGCCCATTCCTGTAAGTCCTAAATGTTCTTCACTCTTTGTTAATTGAGTCTAAGTCACCTACTACCAGAAGTATTTAGCTGCTAATCTGAGTGCCTATGATCACTTTTCAATTATTATTATTCACTGTATGTTTCATCCCTTTGTCTGGATTCAGTTTTAGAACACTTCCTGTTCTGTTCCTCCCATCCTTCCTCCTGAGAGACACGAAGTATCTCAGCATCTCATTCCCCTACATTACACATTACTTTTAGAGCACTGCTCAGATCTGCAGATCTTCCCTTACCTAGAAAGCTGTTCCTATTTAAAAGTCTTTCTGGATACTGTTTTCTACTGAAATGTAGGTAATATTCCATTTTCATTTGGTATCTACTATTTCATTTTCCTTAAACAAATGCTTCAGTACAGGTCTCTGTTCCCCTCATCATGGGTTACCATTTATTGAGCTTAAATAAGCTTAGATGCTGAGATAGATAGATAGATAGATAGATAGATAGATTCTGCTTCCTACATTTAATATAATGTGTTGCCATGGAGATAAGTTCTTCTCTGACAAGTAACACATAAGCCAAAGAAGGTATTGCCAAAATAGTTCAAAGATTGGAAATGTGATATTGAAAAAACCTTTTTGCCACTGATCTAAATTATTTATTTTGCTACTCTTTTTGCTGTTCTATTTTATCTCTCTTTTCCTGAACCAGCTTTAACAACTCCATTCCTACTAACAGGACTGACTTGTCCTATTGGCATCTTTCCCAGTTTTGCTCCATGAGCTGGATTGCGTGTTACTGAGCAGTGGAACTGGCATTAGTCTCCCTTGTCTGGATCTCTGCTCCCTCATCATCAAAGTCTGAAAGACTTTACTTCATCAAAGATCCATCAGTTAACGTTTTTCTGATCCTCCATCTAGCATTTCCCTGCAGATTTTGCAGCACTGTGGGAAATGTACCAGTTGGGATAACAGACAAGCTCCTCTCCTGGGGTTTACAGACTCATCATTCTAGTTTGTCCTTGGTACTTCTCCAGAACTCTTTGCCATTGTGTGAGTAACTATACTGGATTAGCAATTTAGGGGTTTGTTCTTGGGGTTTTCTGATTTAATTGGTTGGAGGCATTGAATAATCCATTTCAAATACCCACTTGTCAGGGCAGATCTGGGCAATTTCTACCCTGTGTGTGTTCTGACACACACTGAAACACCTGGATAAAAATGTATCTCTTACCTTATTAACCCCGCGTGAGCTCTGCCACTTAACCCCTAGCTCGGCAGTGAGGGCTGTGCACTCAGACAGAGCAGAACAAGGGGAACCCTGCAGTGGAAATGGCACGAGGAGCAGGAGTAGTGCATGGAGCTTTCCCAGAGAGAGCAAAGAAAAACTCTGCTGACCCTGAAAGCTTTCCACTGAACCTCATAGTGAAAAAGACATTCTCTGAGATTACAATTAATTCATTTTTACTTTTTGAAAAGGCTTCTGTGCAGAGGGCTGTGCCTTACTAGCCAATAACTGCCTTCCATCTTTGGTGTATGCATATCAGCACAATTTGTTTCCAAAATGAACTGACTTTCATGTCTGTGATGTAAATGACAACAGTCTTAAGAAAAATTCTGGCTGACAGGAAAGGACATGGTAGAGTTTTCATAGTAAATCACAATGAACCACTAGTGTGGGAAACCTGAAATCCCCTCCTGCCCTGCTAGGAAAACTCATTGCTTCCTTTGTTGCATCTTAATTTAACTTTGGAAGGCAAACAGCTGAGAGTTACAGTGAAGTGGTGCACCCTTAAGTATAAAGGTATATTTTTCAAATTCATCAGAAATGTTGTGCTAACAGCATTTAAAATTATAGAAAATTTGCAAACTCCATTTTTGGGGGCATTTGCTCAAAGATTGAGTACTCCCCAGTCATATTCTTTTAATTAGCAGAATAATTTTTCACCTCACAAAATGTTATCTTTTACCCTAGCTTGATGGCCTAAGAAATATGGGAAATTCATAGCCAAATTTGTTCCCTTATTATTCTGGTCTCCTACCAAAATTATTCTAATTTAACCAAGTAATTTTATTTCATTATTAAGTAATCCTTTGAAATATTTCTGATTTTAAAAAAATCTAGGTGTGTCTCAGGAAATCCAAATTCAAAGTAGGAAAAATGCAGATAAGTAGCCAATGGAATTCTGAATTTCATGTAAGTATGAACAAAAGCATTTTTTATGTTCTTCATAGCTGAGAATTCAAGAGCAAGGAGGCAAGACCAATAGGATGAGTATGCGTCATGTAAGTGAGAAAAAAAGCATTTCTGATATTTGCATTTAATAGTTACAAATATTTTTTGTTTAAAATTAATTAATCACATGAAAACCTTGTGGTCCACACTAACAGCTATTTTTGTAAGCCTTCCTTCAGTTTTTAATGTTCACAATTGACTTCACCATAGAGCTGTTAAAATTCCTGTTACTGTCTTTCTTTGTTATAATTTGGAAGAGATTTGGGGAATATCCAGTCCAACTGAGCTTCTAAAAAGAATTTGATTACTTTAGGATTTCTTGATAATGTTTCACATAAGAATTTTTTAAATAATGGCCTATCATATGTGTGGAAAATATTCTCCATTTTCTTCATTGAGCAATGTTAATATGCCAGAATAAATCATGCTTAACCATTCCCAAATAAATAGTCAACTGAAGTAACTACCTTAATAATGAAGCTGCATCTGACTATGAGGTTTCTCACTTTACCATTCTTCTGCATATATTAGAAAATTATTATATTAGGAGATTGCATTAGAAAAATTGTAAAAAATGCAGTTGAAACAAGCCTCATGAGGCCTTCAGTCCAACCCACAGTCAAAACAAGCTTGTGGCTAGCACAGGACTAGGTCAGCATGGTTGTGTAGACAAAGATGTCATTGTTGCAGCCTGTCCTGTATTATTTTCCTGTCATGGAGAATTTGGCTCTGTCACCTTTGTAACTCCCCTTCAGGCAGTCATAGGATGCTTTGAGATCACCCCTGAGCCTCTCCTTCCCCAGCCCAAGCATCCTCAGGTGTCAGTGTCCCCAGCTCTGGGTCCTGGACCATCTGTGTAGCCCTGTGCTGGGCTCCCTCCAGGATCCCTCCTGAGCAGGGGGACAGAACCTGGCCACAGCGTTCCCTTGCCAAGCTTCACCAGCACCAAGTGGAGGTGGGCAGTAAAAACTGAGCCTGGCCTAAGACCCCAGCTCCCCAAACTCCTCTTCAGGAAGCCTTGACTACATTTTGCTTTGTTTGCAAATTGTTTGCAGCTCAATATCCTTCACCATCCTAGGTCCTCTGCAGCAGGGCTGTTTCTCAGCCAGGCACCTCCCAGTGGTTAACCCTGCCTTGTACAGAGCATTTCACTTACTGAACCCTGTGATATTCTCCAGCTTTCCCAAAGTCTCATTTCTTCAACCTTTGTCTACTGGAGGACAAGTCAGTCACCCTAATCAAGAATCATTTGCAAGGATGCAATTCTGTCTGAGTTCTAGGGGAAAATATCAGGCAATCTAAGCCCCACAGCAGTCCCTGATATATTTTTGACAAAGAAGTTGCTGTCATACAGTCTTCATGATGTAGCACATGGCTTGATTTCTTTTTGCAGAAAGCATAATGAAAAAAGCATATAAATGACAAATTCCTTGTAACCTCTTACAGTAGGGCAGAGTTGTTCTTTGTATAACTCTTCTGAATTTGGACATTATTTTCCTCCTTATTTGCATGAGTAGATAATCTGTTCTTTCACAGTTTAACAATAGCAATCAATATTATTTAAAAGGTTTCACTTTTTGTATCAAGAAGTCATGACTTTGAGAGATCAGGATTGATTTTTTAGAGCCTTGCTAGATAATAAGTATCATAATTTTCTTCTATTTTAAAGAAATTCCTTTCTGACCCATCTAGGTACCAAAAAGCTTCAGTGAAACATTATTAGTGTTTAAGAGGAAGTACTGGGCATTTGTCAAGAGCTTTACTGCTAGCAAACTGCAGGGTTTTACTTCAAATTTCTGCATACTGTGTATTTTTGCATTCACCCTGTGCTAAGAAAGTGATCTGGCAACTAATTATCTGAATAACTTCATGTCAACTCCAGTGCATATTCAGTGAATATTCAATTTATCTGTTCTGAAGTGCCATAATTCAGAAAGGGACATACACAGACCAGACTGGAGCAAACACAAGGCAGGAGGAAGACACCAGGCATGTTCTTTACCCTGTGCTTATAGTCAGAAGACTTCAATCATGGCAAGATCCAAACTCACATTTTCTTTGTACTTTATGAAGAAACAAAGGGCTTGCATAATCAGAATCAATCCTCAGGAATGCAGGTGGAGTTCAGCTTCTCTTCAGGGCATGGATAAGCAGGTCTGGGCTTACTTGCACTGGAAGTGGCAGCTTGGCCAAGTGCCCATTGTTAGTCACAGAACTGAGATGTTCTTGCTGCCTCTGAGGCATTTTCCCAGTAATATCCCAGAGGACACTACGTTTTCCTCCATTAATGAGAATAAATGAAGTTGCCCAATCTTTTCTGAATCTTTCTTTCTCACATTCTCTCTCTCTCTCTTACACACTTGTGCTCATCACTTTCTGGAAGCAGAGCAGGCATGCTTGACATTTTACCAGCAGGAAAGAGGGCAAAAATCACCTTTGACTGAAATAATTTTTTAGGTAGGTTCTTAATGTGAGTGCTTGCATGTCAGATCACTGTCTTTCCCTAAGGGTTTTGCAGAGCAAGAACACAATCCTGAAGGGCCTGCACAGTCACGTAGCATTTCTTCTTTTGTGTCTTACTGTTTGCTGATGACAGCAAAGGGATGAACTGACTTGGTGCTTTTACCAATACCACAGCCACGAGTCAGGTTTACTTTTAGATTGTTAAATCTGCTGGCAGGTTGCATATGTGGAGGGAGTCTCTTGGAGAGTGAGCAGGTGGACTGATCCATCATTGTTTAAAGTTGGCTCAAGTCCTTTTGCAGAACCATTGCCATGATGTTATCCTGGGTCACTCGGTAGCTTGAGGGCTGGACAGTCAGTGCATGTGATCCCTCCCAGGATTTATTTTTAGACTCTTTGCTGGTTTATTTCCACCTGCTTCCTTTTGGAAATGTGGTTAGACTGTAGGCCTAGAGCCGTCGCCACTCTGTCAGTGATGAATTGCCAGTGTGCTTGTCATTCTCCCTGATCGTGCCATGAATGCTTTATGCTGCCTTTAGCAGATGTTCTTTGATGCAAAACTTGCAAACTAGTTAGGATAAAATTCTCATCCGAGACAGTTTAGTAAACCTCTCTAGTTCCAGCCTCAGGATTCAATCAAAGTGTAGATTCTTCTGTTTTTGACAAACAGTGCTGGAAAGCCTGGAATGCAACACTTCCACTGAGTCTGAGTGTCCTTCATTAAATATCAAAATATCAGAGGAGACAAGTTACTATGAAAAGGTTTTCATCAGAAATGTTTGTCCTCAGCTGTCCAAAGTAAGACTGAGGTGTCCAGTGAGCTGCCAAAGGCTTTGATTTGGGTCCTTGGCTTGGTTTTGGGCAGTGTCCCTGCCTGCTGCTGGCTTTCTTTTAGATTTTCAGAATTATTTTCGAAATTGCTGGCAATGTTAATCAATACTGGAAGAAAACACCACCATGCTTTTGCTGTACATTCTCAGTGCCTCAGTGTCCTTCATGCTCTCATAAACCACTTTAACCAAATACCCCGTTTTTGTCCAGAGTTTGCTGAATAGTAGGAGAAAATTGTATATCCCTCACCATATCTTTGAAACATTTGCCTTAATCAGCATCAAAGCAATCTTTTTGTGCATTTGAATCAGAACAAAAGATTTCTTAGCCACCTTTCCTTCTATTGATGTAGGTTTACAGAACACTAATTTAATGAATTAATATTCTGCTTAATTTTATTAACCCTCTTTTATCTAATAATGTTTCCTTATTTCTCTCTATTTAAAAGTAATGATGATAAGCATTTTCTCTGCTGTCTCAGGTGCAGCACTTACAAGAAAGGTTTTCACACATACCACAGAATCATAGAACAGTTTGGTTTGGAAGGAGCCTTAAGGATCATCTGGTTCCAACTCCCCTGCAATGAACAGAGGCATCTTCAACAAGGCCAGGTTGCTCAGTGCCCCATCCACCCTGAATGTGGACACCTCCAGGGATGAGGCACCCACCACCTCTCAGGGCAACCTGTTTCAGCTTCACCACTCTCATCATATATTTTTTTTCCCTCTAGTGTAAATTGACATTCTTTTAGTTTGAAAACAGAAGCCCTTGTCCTGTCATCTTCCTCGTGAAGTCTGGCAAGGCAATTGCAGCTCCTGGAATAAAAATGTTTGAGGAATTTTTTGAACATCTTAAAAAAAAAAAAAAGTGAATGTTGGCCCTGATAAAAGGACAAATAAAGAGTTCTGGGATTTGGAATGTTGGCCAAACAGTGCAGGCAGATTCATCTCCATGCAGATCTGCAGGGTGTGATCTCCACAGGCAGCTTCTCATGGTTTCTGTACTCAAACTGCCAGCTCATGTTGCTTGTGGCACTGCTTTTTTAAAATTTTAAATTATTTCTTAAAATTTTAAAAACTTGTGAGTTGAATTCAAAAGGGATTCCTGAATTTTTAGGGTAGTTGAGTACCAGGAGAGTGTAGCTCCTTTGGATACTGTGAGGCTTGGTTCTTTTGTGAGGAGGAGGAGCAGAACTGGGGTTATCAGTGCTCTCTTTGCCATCTACAGCCACCCATACTGTAATTTTAGCTACCAAGAGGCAAGCAGATCTGGTCTGTCTCATCCTACTTTCAGATCACTGTGGTTCTGTTGACTTTCCTTTCAAGTAGTGTGAAAGAAAAATTGCTGTATTAATAAGGAAATGTTTTATTCTCTGTAATCACACAAAGAATAACAATTTAGAGTGACAGGGTAAGACAAAGAGGAGTAGTGTAGCTGAAAGTCAGACTTCAACATTTAGTAGAAAAATGAGTTTTGGAATGCATAGAATTTCTGTTTAGGCAAGTTCAAACTAATTTTATGAATCGCTCACCCAGCTCAACTTTCTTTTTCTATCTCATTTTCCTTTTACAAGCTAAAACAAATATAGAAAACATCAGTAGACCTTGAAAAACACATTAAGATTGAGCACAGGATTCTTCTTTTTTCAATATATCTCAGCTAAATTGAAACACCACTATATTTTTAAGATGACACCTTTCAAGAAAATATGATACCAAGTGTAACATTAAAAAAGACTCTTTTAATTCAGGAATTACATTAAATTAGGAATTTATTTAATGATCTGCCATAGAATACATTGCAAAGAACTATTAAAAGATACCTACAAAAATGAAATGCAGCATACCAAATTATTTAAGGCTCTGCATGTGTGTTGTTTTGTGTTTACAGATTGTTAATTTTAAGTTATAAACCAAAAGGAATTTACAGCCAAAGGCATTCATTATAATGTTAGTTTGAAACATATGCTATTGGACTTGTGAGCACTTACTTCCATTTTTTTATTATTACTTTTGGCTATGAGTTGACATTTCCATTCCTAAGAACAGAAGTTTCAAACAAATTCCTTGGTCCATAACAGTAACCAAGCCACCCTGTGCCAGCACTGAAGATACAACAGTTTTTATCTATATATATTTATATATATATATATATAGAGAGAGAGAGAGAGAGAGAGATAACCTATACAAAGGAGGATTTGAGTTAGAAAAATAGATATAATTAATTTGCCCCAAAATTCAGAGGTGGGGGCAGCTGGAAGTTTGGTCAGACCTACTGATCATCACATGATCATGAACCTCCGTGGTGCTTAGAAATGAAGGCAAACTTCACCTTCTGAAATGAGAAATGTGTGCCTTCCCCTGAGGTTGTCCAGTTTCTGAGAGGGTCTGAAATTGCCTGTCCTGCCTGAGGCACAAGGCAGTGTTTCTATGGACTGACAGCACGAAATCTTCATCTTTATATCTTTATATCCTGCTCATCCTATCTGCAGGACATAGGAAAAACAGATTTTCCAAAACTCACCTTGTACAATGCTTCCATTTAGTCCTGATCTTTGCATGAAAATCCCTCTTTTTTTGAACTCCATAAAACTTGAAGAATTGCTTAGGTTGATTTTCTTCTTTCCAAAAAGGGCTCAAATCCATCTTTGCTTCCTATCTGAATGAGGGCTTAGAACATTCACTCAAACTGAAAATTGTTTGCTAGTTACTGTTTTAACCAGATAGAAACATAAGTTTCAGGCATAAAATCTTGCAGAGCATTGCTAGAAGTTACTGTCTAAGCATAAGCCATCACAATTTCATTTCAGTTCCAGGAACTTTTACATTTGCTCTTTCCAAAGCAATTCAGTGAAAAATGTGACAGTATCATAAGTACTGAGAGGCAGAGATCTGATAATTCAAGATGCAAATTGTTTCTGCTAAAATTTACTAAAGTATGGCTTTGATTGATGTCATGACTGCAAACTGCCATGACTGATGGCATTTTGATGGTGTCTGTGAAATGGAACGACCTAAGGCTTTAGATCATCCATCATGTGCAGATGTTTTACTGCAAGGGCTCCCCCTCCTAAAAAGTGGCTTGCCTGGATGGGTTAGAGTTGGAGCACCAGCATTCTCCTTGCCATCCTGACTCATCATTAATTGAAGAAACTCAGCACTGCCAAGTCTGATGCTCTACACAAATTTTAAATTTATTTTAAAATTTATAAAGAGAAATAAAGTGTTGACACACAGGCGTTGCAGACAGGTCCCCTCTTTTCTCAAAGACCTGCACCAGTGGAGATCACTCTGGCATTTAGAATTTACATGTGGTTTAGTCATGGCAGGATTGTTTTCTGGACCTAAAAGTTATAAATTTCCTTTCTCCAGCTTAAGTTCTCCTGTAATTAGAATATTTCTTTTACTGAGGAGTAAGATGCTGCTAAGGAAACATCAGTGATGCTCAGCTAGGGACTTTGCTGCTCATATTGATACACATGTAAGGGCTTAGATGACTATGCTGATAGCCACAAGATAAGCTGGTAATATGAGAGTGTATAGATAAGATAGTGTATTTTGCACTGTTATTTTGCTATATAGTGTGTGTGATAAGTTGTGCAGTGCTATTCAATTCATACTTAGGCACAAGATTGATAGATTCTGTTTATAAATAGCCAAGTACACTGACACAGCCAGCCTTAGATTAAGAAAAAAAAATGCTAAGGGATTGTTTTTCACTCTGCAGGCCTTTTCAGGCCATTGGGACC
Source organism: Thryothorus ludovicianus (assembly GCA_013397245.1). Lineage (NCBI taxonomy): Eukaryota > Metazoa > Chordata > Aves > Passeriformes > Certhiidae > Thryothorus > Thryothorus ludovicianus. The sequence goes on from VZTB01000992.1 coordinate 530,602, forward strand.
ATTTTCCTGACCAGATTATTGTGTGGTGCCTGACCATATACCCAGTTTACCTGATCACATCCCTAGGAGGGCAGAACTCTCCTCTGAAGGTGCAAAGGGGGACCAAAGGGTAACAGCTGCAGAGTGGGGGAGTTACTCCTATTTTAAAGTAGAGACTAAGCTAAGGCATTTTGCCTTTAGTTTGGGACATGTGGTGGCAGCTGTGAGAGGCAGGAACATGGGGATGAGCATGATGGACATGTGATGAGGGATGGGAGAGGGAAGAAACAGGGAGCCAAGTCTTAGCTTGAACATTCAAAAGGGATATGGGTTGGGATAGAGGAGAGGAGGCTCCTCTATCTTGACAGCATGAAAGGAGAAGAAAAATTTGCATTTCTAGGAACCAGCTAGGTCCAAAATGTCTAAAGCCTAGCCTAAAAGCAATTTTCAAATGTTAGTTTATTTTTAAAAGTATATGTGTGATATTCCAGTTCAGTAATACTAGATGTCACCTGGGGGAAAGTTAAGATCACATGTTAAATTTTCATGCTGTCATAACTTGACTGTTATTCAAGAAATATTTTTACCAAGGGGATTTGTATTTGTCTGAGTGACTCAACATGCCAGGTGACTGAAAATACTGTAGTCATTTCCTTTTCTCTAACACTGACTAGATGCAAGTTGCTCACTTTTTTATATACCATGCATACTTTAAAAATATTTCTCCATAATAAAGATATCCACTCTTGCTAAAAATAATTTCAACAGAAGTGTTGTATAAACTTAACAAGCATGACATCTCACTTGATCAGAACATGTTTCTGCTTTATGCTCTCAAAGCCAACATCTCATCAGGGTCCATCCCTCATAATGTCCCCAATAATGTGCTATTGCCCCATTCTCCATTCAGAGCCACTTTTTGCCCAGCACAGTTTGATGACACTGTCCATGTAGCCCTATAACAGGCATTGCCATGGCTAATACAGACCATAGGCTCTGTATTGAGTTTTAAAGGCCTCAGTACTCAGGCTTGGTAGGTTTACCCCAGCTGAACTTGTACTGACTTACTTGCAGGTTTTATTTCCCTGCTTTATCTGTGACAGCAAATTCTTTAATTGAACAGGTACCTTTAGCTTATTTTTTTTTTGTTTCTCTTTGTGTGATACAACCTACAGTCTTATACAGATATCAATAACAAGCAGTTATAGCAGAAGTATAGAATAAAAAACTAGCAGTTGTGTAGCAGTGTAGAATAAGACATGTATATGTTTCTAACAGAGCAATGTCATATGGAAAAATGCAGACTTGGAATGATAGCAGATGCCTTGAGAGATGGAATCAGGATGGGCACAGATAAATGCAGGCCTGAGGTGATAAGAGACAGGGCACAGGTGAAGAGTGAGCCCCCCCATGGCTATAAACAGCTCAGAAGGGAGCAGTTAAAGAAATGCAGACATGGAGATGGAAAAAAGTGAGGTTGGGGGTAACTCAGACAGCAGAGAAGTAGTATCTAACATATGCAAAAGTCATCTTGTAAGAAAACTTGGATGCGTGGAGCTGAAGACCTGTGAAAAATGAGCAATGCTTCAAAAACATGTTACCAGGCATTTAAAAATAACCTCAGTGCATTCTGGAGTGAAGAAGAAGAAAATACATGGATATCATGCTAGTCCTAGTGCATGATGTCTAACAAAAATTGTGTGTCACAGCAAAGTGGAAATATATTACTTTGCTTGTATTTGTTTTTGAGCTATCCTAGCATATTCTGCCCTTAATATTAAAAATATAAATATTAAGAAGCTAGTTTGATTGAAGGTGATCTAGAGTTCTGTTCTGCTTCAGTGTTGCACTTGCTGGGAATACAGTCTGGTGAAACAAATGTTTGTTCAGCATTAATGAACAAAAATGTACCCTACCTTGGCATAAGACAACCAAACCTTAATGACAAATAGTTGTGTATTTTGTTCCTAGCACACCGTCATATATCGACCACAGCTTTAAATTCCTGTGTTAGTCTTCATTATGCATGAAACGACACAGTTCTGTTGATAAAAGTCTCTTACATTAAATAAGGCAACAGAAATGAGAAATATGGCTTAGTTTTAAGTCAGAATGGGATTTCTATCATCTAGAAATCTAGAAAGCTATGTTTGTCAAGATATCTCGGGATCCAAAAGAGCAGAAGAGGCCATTAGTTTTTGTTCTGGGCATGAAATTGGTACAGGTGTGAGGTACTCCTGGTGTGGTTCAGTATCTGCTGTCTCTGGCACATCTCTGAAATCTCCCCACACACGGCTCTGCACACAGCTGGGCAGGCAATGTGGCTTCAACTGAACCATGCACTAATCAGGCTTTCAAATGAAGATGGAGCATAATTAAAGTCAGTGTAAAATAACCCACAAGGCAGTAACACATTTTAACAGACTATAGCTCTTTTGACATTTATATCATAAAAAAACATATTTTCTCCTCAGGGGTGCAAACCCCAAAGGTGTTTAATCTGACCTAGCTGGGGAAGCTCGTGACCTCCAAAGAGTTGTGCCATGCCTTGCAGTATTCAGCTATAAGGCATGAAAATATGTTCATGTTTCTTTCTTTTTCCCTGCCACAGACAGCAGCCTGGCTCGGGGCCTCAACTCACATGCAGAGAACAGCAGCAGAAAATAATAATTCTGTTCTGCAGGGGCAGCAGTGCTTTGAATGTCACCTCACACATCAGCTACTTTTTTGCCTCTTGTGCATGGAAGTACTTAGGTTTCCCAGAGTGGTGGAAATTTTTTACCAGCTCTGTGAACGCATTTGTTTGAACCAAACAAGCTTTCAGGTGGTAAAGATGTCTAATCAGTAGACAATAAAGGCCACTCAGGAGTTTTCAGACCTCAGGTAGGACATTTCTCCAACGTAGGCATGAACAGAACAAAAATTATGGCCAATTCAGGGCAACTTCTCTTTCCTCCATGAATGCAGAGTAATGGGATTCCTGCTGTCCCAGAGGAAAAAGGCTGGTTTGGGATAATTAGTCAGCTGGTGTGTAGGTGTTTCAAAGGGTTGCATCATGCTCCTCTGTTCCACCAGGACTATGTGGTCACTGTGACTGAGAAATTAAAAGAAAAAAATCAGTCATTTCTCTGAGAGGCTATGAGACTGCTAAGACAAGTATTTTTTGGCTTGACTAGTGTAAGTAAATATGCATGGACTTTAGATTCCAAAATTCCATACTTCTCATTTTATTTACAGGAGATACATAGAAAAAAACTGATGGACTGTAAGCAGGAATGAATCAGAATGAATGAGAAGCCTGCTAAATTATAAAGCAGCATGGTTACCAGGGTTGATATAAAAAGGTAAATAACTTGGTAATAATGCTACTGTCTCAGTATTTCTATATACTTTTCTTCTCAGGTGTTCATAAATCTCTGATGAAAAAGCAATTTTCTCAGAGTGAAGGAACAGTGGACAAAATTTGATACAAAATTATTTAAGCATTGGTTTTAATTTGAAATATTTCTGGTGTTTTCCACTGTTGCTTTGTTCATCTTCAACAAAAAAAAGACAAATAGTTTTATAAAGCAACCCCAAGGAGGTAAAAGTCTCTCATTTGAGCTCAGCTGTTCAAATTTAGACTCCTCTGAGCTGTGCATTTTCCCTCCCACTGTCATGCTGGGAGGCAGCAGGAGGGCAGGCTTGGAAGGAAGGGTTGTCCTGGCTGCCCCTGCTGCTTGCAGCCTGCACGTGGGTCAGGGCCCTTCGCTGGCACCTGACCTCTGAGCGTTTGGTTTCTGCTGAGAAAATGCTCTCAGCATCTGTGCGTCTGCTAAAGAGCATCTGTGAGACTGCAGTGTCCTGGTGATGGTGTGCTGCTCCACAGGCAGGCTGAGCTCCAGCCCTCCAGGTGGGCTTTATCCTGCCTGTGCTGCTGGCAGGACACACCTGGAGCTGGGGCCATCACTGCTTGAGCACACGGAGGACTTGCACGGCTCGAGCGAAAATCTAAAACAGCAGTCAAAGCAAAGGAAGAGGAAGAAGGATGGGAATGGTGCTTTAGGGCTTTAGCCTCAAAGCATAATGCTGTTATAGGGTACTGAAGAGATTGATGGCATAGACATGCTTTCAGAACTGCGTGTTCAACATATCCTGAACTACAGGGCCATAGCTGAACAAGACACAGTTCAGTGGTGTGCACCTTGAGACGCCAAAATGCCTTTTAAAAATGTGGCCTTCAGTATTTTACATCTATACTGTAAAACTTCGACACCTCCAAACTTCTAAGAATTTCACACTTCATATTCTTTGCTTACCTAGGCACTCCTGATATTTTATCATTGATATAAGTAAACAACAGGAAAATGGCAATTAATTCTCTAATTGGAATACTGTGATTTGATATTTTCTGAAGTAATTTTTAAGAATTATAAAACTGCACTGGACTTTGTGGTCTGTAGTTCATCAAGAGCATTGAAATGACAGATAATGTTAATAAATTCAATCAAGTGCTTATTAGTGTGTTTTACAGGTAGTTTCAATGGGTTTGACTTCATTAAAATAAAAACAGATGGTTTTTGTTGTGACATAAAGTACAATAAATTAATGGTTATGTTTCTTGGCTTATTGAAGAGGTAGCAACTCGATATTGCATAGTTACTGCTGATTATTTCCGCAGTGAGAACACGTATCACTGTTCCTTAGGAGGAGTAATGACAGATAAGAATCGATTCTAAAGATACCACCAGAAAGCCTTAGCCAATGGAGGGAGTGAAACAGTTCCAGAATGAACAAAAACAATAGATTATTCCATATAAACTGCTATGTGTTCTAAAACGACTTCTGATAGCTGAGTAACTGCTCAATATCACAAACAGATGCTTAGAAAGTTTTTCAATACTTCACCAAAAGTCAACGTGTTTTCATCTGATGTAACTGCATCTGTTAATAATGTTTGGACACTGCAGAAAATCTATTGTTGCCTTACAAACATATTAAGAACACTGATTTCCACAAGATTCAGTGGAACATTTACACTAGGCAAAATAAACAGTGAATTATTCAGCAGAAATTAAGAGAAATGCCACCAGAAAGAAAATTTCTACTTCAAGTCTCACTATATTTGTTTGCTTTTTCTATGGTCAAGTTTAATCCAATGTAAGGAAGGTACAGGAGTTGTGGAGATGTCTTTGGAAATTGTAGTTCTATTTCTTGTGGAAATCAGGGTTTGTTTTACAGTGGACTTTTCTTGGATTTTACTTTATTAATTGAATTTTACTTTGTGCACTGTATGAGTTCCATAAGTTTATCATTCTTCCCTGCATATCAGTGTTGCTGTGGGGGCTCTGAGATAATGTGTATAGGACTGATTCTGGTTGTCCTATGGGGCTATGGTGGGACAGTATTTAGCTTTAGAAAAAAAAGGAAAATAATTCAGGAGGTTCTCAGAGGAAGATAATTCAGGAGGTTCTCAGAGAATACTTCAGAGTTAATACCTCATATCCTGAAAAAATAAGAGTGAATCAGACAAAGCAATTTTACGGTGGAATAAGAGATCCCCAAGGGTTCTTACACAGGTTTAACCAGTATATCTGCAATTATATCACTGAGTTGGCCAATTAGGCTTAATAGCAGTTCTGAACCAACAGACAGCCTATGGTAGCTGTCCCAGGATCCCTTCAGTGTTGGTGTGAAAACACAAGTGTGGAAGTTGCACATCCTGTGAGAGAAGGTGACCTTTCCAAGCACTGAATGGATGTGCCCTGCAGGGTAAGAGGTGAAGATGTCACCCATGAATGCTGTGGGAAGTGACTCCCTTCCAAAGCCATGCTCCCAGGCACATCTGTGTGTTCCCCTAAGGACCCATTCCATGTAGTCTTGGTTTCAAGGGCCTTAATTTGGTTGTAAAAGAAGGATTGCAGTATTCCCCAGTGGCAGATGGTCTCTGTTGTGAGGGCTATGCCTGTCATGGTGAGAACACCAGGTCCTGCTCCCTCCTGCTCTGGCAAAGGGGTTGGGAACCACTTGAGAAGACAGGAGTGAACAGTTTTCTTAAATTACAGGTAATTCAGCTAAAAATTCACCATCAGGGCCCTGAATACACAGCAGTGGCAGTGGCCTAAAGGCATCTAAACAAGCCGTTTCAGATCCAGGCTTCTGGAAGGAAAGCATCCTTTGCTGCATCAGCTCTCAAATTTATTTTTCATTAAAGGCCCATCTTAATGCCCAGATTTTCAAATTCTTGTACACTAATTTGAGATCCTCAGGCTTAAAAAGATGTGAGCAGTTTTGGATGTGTCCTGAATACCACCAGCTGTTACTAAATTAGTTAGAGCCAAAGTTACTTATTTTGCAGATAATGTTTAGTTTTATGTGTCAGGATGTTGTATTCAGGTTTTGAACATAATTTCTGGATGAACAGTGTCAGGTTCACCTGCTTTCATATCCTCCTTCCAACACAAGTTCCTTGGATATTTCTTTTGTCAGGATTACAGAAAGTAGAGCAAAATTGCATGTTTTCTATCTTGGGAAGACTTGACCCTTGTAATGGGAAATTAGTTGGGAAAATAATGGCCATTTAAAATCCTGATGAACTACAAAATGTCAGAGAGCTTTTCATTTCTTCCTGTTTTTTAATATAGATCTATGGTGAAAATATTTAAATCACTATAATTTCATCATTTTAGAGCATAGTATGACATCAGTTGCCAGAAATATCTTGATGTCTAAGTGCAACAGATAAAATATCTAACACCATTTTCTGGAACTGATGTGCATAAACTTCATTAAAAAATTCCTACAGATACATAACAAAATATCTTTGTTATAGACTAAGATAATTGTATCCAAAGGGACAACTATCACACCTTCCCAACACTTCTGTCTCTCATCTTTGCCAATTACAGTCCAGTACTGGGCATAATCCTGGCAATTTAAAGCAAGGAGAAGTTTTGCTGAAATCATGGCTTTTGCAGCATCATTGCAATCTCTAATTGCATAAATTCAGCCTGTAGTTTTGCACTGTTCACCTAGGCAAGTATACCAACTAAAGAATTTAGTTCCTGGTCACACAGCTGACATTTTCCAAGATATTTTTGGTGAAAGTTTCCTCAATAGTTTTTGACACAATGGAATCTTGATTACAGCTGTGATTACTGGCTGCTGTTGTAATGCAGAGTAGTGATGACCTCAGCTCCAAGAAAGGACAAATGAAAAACTATCAGATAAAATAAATTAAAGGTGAAGAAGAGGTCTGAATTTGCTTGGAAAGTCATCATCTTTGGAGGGATATTCTTTTCTATGTTGTCAATCTCTCTTGGTTTTGCCTGTGCTACATGTACAGTCTCATGTGACTTGGTGTTTTTCCTTTGGAAATCAATAATCAGTCAAATTATGTGACACTTATTCTTAACCCAATACATTTTTGCTCAGTTCAGAATCAGTAAATATTATTCAAGACAATTTCTCCTTTTTCCTTGGCACATCATTTACTGAAAATTATTCATATATATGCATCTCTGTGCATGAGGAAACAAACATATTTACATGTTCTTGAGTTGTTTTACCACATAAATTAGATAGCCATATATACACAAGAGAAAAAATAATAAAGAAAGATTAGCTTTGAACTGAGCAAAAGAACAAGGATTCTTAAATGACTGTTTTTTGGAAATGGGACTTGTCAGATTCTTAGTCATGATAATTACTCTAGTGCTCAGTGTTCTAACTAATATTAGTTCCAAAATGTGACATTCAGGAGCATTGCTTATGTTAATAAACACTGTCAGTAGCTAGTGACCAATCTTTCCATGCTACAGCACTTAAAATTTAAATTCATCAGATACAGAATACTTCATAAATTAAAAAAATAATAATAAAAAGCCTTAAAATTTAATATTTAGCCTGTTCTATCTGCAGAGGTGTCTTGCTGAGTAGCTCATTTGAAACATTACAGCACCCAGTCACAGCTTTTTAGTTCTGCAACATCTTCCTTGAGGAGGTTTCACAGTATTTTGCAAACGTAAGGAAAGTTCTTCTCATTACCAGAGGCAGACAAGTGTCAAATCTATGGTACTAATTATGAAATCAATGTTTCATTTACATTTTTAGTCCCATTAGACAGCAGAGTTGAAAGACACTTTTAAGGCATTACACCTGCCTGTTGGTGACACTGACAAATAGAGGTTTTACAGTGGAATCACAATCTTTAAAAATGTTTTCCCATCTTCATTGTTCCTTAGGGAAGAGCTTGTGTGAACAAGTGAAATACTAATACCAGAACAGAGCAAGGGAATACAGGCAAACTGCTGTCTAATACACTATTAAATAACCTGAAAAGATGGGTGAAAAAAAAAAGTATTCTGTATTTTTTCTCATTACAAGTTTTAAGGAATTCTTTAATAGAGAGAGACAAATTCCTCATTCAGGGTAACATGATTTTTCTTGCTCTCTCTGAAACACCTTTTGGGTGGTTTGGTTGGTGTTTCCCACGTGGTCCAGAGCAGGATCTGACCCTCTGAAATGACAGAAGCTGTCCCTTCGTTTAAAAGGCTCTGAGGTGGCTAAGGCCAGCAAAGCAAGGGTCTCCTCCTGCCTCCCTCCAGAGCCACATGCTCATGTCCTCTGGAGCCCAGGGCTCATTTGAAGCTGTCCTTTTGCAGTGTAAGTGGTGCAGGCAGCGCCGCGTGCCAGCACGGCGTCCTTAATGGATGCGCCCCAGAAAGAGAGTGACTCCATTAAACCCAAGTACAGCCTTTTAATTCCCTTTGGTCCTGAGCACTCCCTTATCGCTATCTCACAGCATCCTACATCCAAATCAAACCTGCCAGCTGCTCCGAGCTCCAGTTGTATTTAATTTAGTTAGTTAAAGCAGCACCTCGACTTTTCCCTCCCAACCGCAGACAGGTTCCTTTCAAGCTATGCTGAGTGGGCGTTTTCGCTCCTGACATGAAAGGGCAGCCAATTTGTAAGGGGGTAAATTAAATTTAGGACACTTAGTTCATATGAGAGGAAGGAAAATCAAGTAGGGAAGTGAGACAGGGGTATAATATTTATAATGTGTGTCTGACACGCTTGCAGAAACATTAAAGAAATTAGATGAAAAAGAGGTAAAAAATTTTGAATAAATGATAATGCTGTGACTCTTTCTACAGCAGGCAATTCTGTCTCTATTGCTAAGACTTCATGAGTTTTATAAATTCTTTTTTTTCCCCCAGGGTGAAAGAAAAATCAGGTTTTCTTCTGCCCCTGGAAATCCACCAAAGCCCTAAACCAAAATAGTTTAGCAGAAGTGTGAGTGGTCTGAATTCAAATTTTTATGCACTCAAGAGTTCCTTTGTGATTTTGAGCAAGTCCATCAGCAGTTACCACTTACAGTGTTCCACTCCTTCATCTGTGAAATAGGACTAGGTCGTTTTTCTTTCAGGTCTCCATTTAGGTCGTCACTCAGGAACACTCTGAAGCATGGATAGACCATGGATATGTGCAGAACCTATCAAAATTAACCCTGAGGTCTATTTCTTTTTCAGTCTGCCTGCTTGAATCCCCTTAATACCAGTCTCAATAGAGCTGTGACCCTGAAGCAGTAGGTTATAAGGGAGGATTTAACGGTGGGGAAAAAATAAGAGTGGATATGTAGATGTTAGAAGATACTGAGTGATTGTTCAGCAGGAGGGCAGGCATATGCTGCATCCCTTAGGAAAGGCAGCCAAGAGTCCCACTGAAGTTTTACCATCTAAGATCTCTTCCCTAGAGAATGACACATTTTCAGAGAGTAGATGAGTGCAGTTTCTACTTACACAGTAGAGCAAGCCTGTCTTGGCACACAAACTTTCTGCATGATGGAGAGACCACTGTTGTGGGGGCTTTCCCTCACTAAGTTTTCTGGAAGCCCTGAAGTGAACTGCAGTAATTCAAATTCACACGTACATTCTCCATATAGGTGTCCCTCACAAACAGGAAATGTGTTTCCCTTTGTCAATTCAGACTGAGTACTTGTTTTTTTTCCTTTTTGAAGACAATAAGTGCATTCATCTCCTTTCACCTATCCCATGCCTTCCTGCCCTGGAGCACTGGCAACTTCTAAAATCAAAAAGGCAAGGGGTTCATCCTGGGTAACTTCTCCTTGTCCTGTTAGCTGAGACTGACTATAAGGTACAAATATCTCTTCCAAAAGGGAAAAGCAGATGGGCTGCTTTATTTTTTTTCTTAAAGAAGGCAAAGGTGACCCTGAGATTAGCTCAGCTGATCAGAGCATTGTGTGAATAACACCAAGCTTGGTGGTTTGATCCCTGTATGGGCCATTTACTTAAAAGTTGGACTCAATGATACTTGTGGATCCAACTGCAAATATTCTGTGAATATTTTGTGAATAAAAGGTCTCTTGGCAAAGTTCTGCAGACAAATCCTTAGGCACCACTGCTGGGGCATGAGTAACCAGATCCTCTTGCATATAGAGTCATCCATACAACCTTAGGAGATGATTCTTGTATTAAAACCTTTCTGACTCTGCAAAGTAAGTTGAATGGCAAACAGGTTCTGGAACTTTTGCTGAGTTAGGTTTGTTCTCTTTAGACCTGTGACTGTGTCCTGAATTTAACTGATTAGGTTAGAGCTTCCCTGTGGGACTTTGGGATAAACAGCTTTGTATTACTTAAAGTTCACAGAATTCAATCTGCTGGTTTGATATACGAGGTCAGGAAATATTAAAAAGATTATGCACACAAATACAGTGTTTGATGCAGATTGTTCTTTTCCCTGCGATTGATTTGCCATGGTGTCTTGTAATTTATTCATGCAAGGGAGCTGTGATGGATGATGTAAATTATTTTGCTTTTCCCTTTTGACTTAAATAATAATTGCCAATATCGTTGTGGAATATGGAAATATGGGGAGAAGACATGGAAAAGTGTTAAAAAGTTACTTTTTTTTCCTTAAGGTTACACCAATTATAAACATGAGTTCATTATTCAGAAATAATGTGTTTCTAAAATTGAGTGAAAATGTCACAGTTTAAGATCACCTAAATGCTGAGATGAGGTGCTGTCAGACATATTGAAATAAAAGATTATCAAATGGAGATACCTTTCTTGGGGTTTTTTTGAGCTAGTGGTCCTTTTTCACCCTTAACTCATTGAAACAGATGAAAAATTAATAGGTTCTGAAGATGAAAAACCAGATTCTGGCATATAAGTAAGCATTTTGTAAAGCTGCTTCTCATCCAGCTCTCCAGGGATGGAAGCCTAGAAGTACAATTTGGAATTGTGAAATGGAATATAAGACAGCTGGAGACAACTGAGCTGGACCTTGCAGAGCAGCTCCCATTCCCAGTACAAATCACTGCATTTTTGTGAACCTAATCTTATCTTCACTGTTATCTTGATTTTAAAGAATTGATTTCTAGCGGAGTCCTGTTTGATGTGTGAACTGTCCATGAGGTTTACCAGAAAGATTGCAGGAGTGTCCACTCAGGCAGGAGCTTCTCATCCAGAACTTGTCATCCGGGTCAGGGGTGACAGAGACTGCCCTTACAGCAGGAAATTGGACAAGGGAAGCAGAAGGTCCTGAAGTGACTCAAGGGACCTCAGTAAAGAGCAGAAAATATGAATCCTCATCCCCTGATGCAGTGTGCCATGCTGCAGGCAGAAACCTCACTGCTGGCTTGCTTTCTTCATTGTACCATAGACTTTGAACCTTCCCAAAGCTCATCTTCCTTTTGCTGCTTTAGACATTGTTGTATGGAAGATACCAATTTATAGGCCACACGCCTAATTTCAAGTTCTAGTTGTGAGATTTGCTTCATGAGACATGAGTGTGTCAAGGTCATGAAATTCACCCTTAATGCTCACTGGGTCCCACACTGCAGACAGCCCTCTGTGTAGCACGATGGAGTGGCTCTGCTGCTGTTCATGCACAGGCACAAGGTGGGGGGAGGCTCACAGTGGTGAGGTGCTCTTGGTGAATTCATGTGCCTTCCCAGAGCCCATTCCCATGTCTCCTGTTTCCTGTTGTCACTGCCAGGTACCGCTGGGGGAGGAGGGACATTTAACAGCATTGTGCTTTTGTTGTCATGGCCCTGTGATGAAAGGGGCTGGTGCTGGGTCACTGCAGGAAATAACTTTCTCCGTTGGGGTATTGTGTTCCAAGGAAGGGCTGTAGACTGACCAAGAGGGTGGAATTCAAATAGGCTCTTTCTCCTGGAGGAGGTGATGCTTCAAGTGCACAAAAGGCAGCAGTGTATCTGTATCAGAAGCAATTGTCTGCCAGCAGTACAAAAGCTATTGTTCCTGCTGTTTCCCATGGAACAAAAGCACACATATGGGAATCACAGGATGTGATTTAAAAAAAAAAAAGGGGAGATAGCTAATGGGAAGTGGCAAAACCCTTCGTATACTTTCTCTTCCTGTAAAACCGAAATTCATTGCCTCAGATACAGAAAGTGCTCCTTTGGCCAAGTCAAGGATCATAAGATCAAATTCAAGTATGAAAAATAAAAAGTCATTTGTTTGATGTCTGATTCTGCTGTGCAGAATCAGAAACATGGGACTTTCAAATAAAAATCCACCAAAAACAGGTGAGCTAACAATGCATTAGAAAGTGTGAAACCACACATTATTCAGGTAAACCTATTCTTACACTGCTTTTGCAGATAATGTGCACGTGCATTTACAGTAATAAGCATATCCCATGGATTTCTGTATTACCTGCAAAGCACTCAGGCTGATTAGGACCAAGTTTAATTTGGTCCTAATCAGCTCCAGGCAAGTGGACCGCGAAATTAGCTTGACACATTAATTTTATGTTTTATAGTAGGGAGACCTGCCCAATTTGCCTGACAGTGCTAGACCAATTTTGTGTCTCTCTATATACACATGAATTTATTTATGTATTACATGTATTTTATGTATGTATAAAGCATTTCATTTGTCTCAAACACAGGTGCCATGATGTAAGATGTCCCATTTTTTATTTGTACCACAGGCAATCCCTCTTGGGCCTCACATTCAAAGCATCACATTTTCTTTTAGTTCCAGTCTGCTGATGGTGCTAATGTTTAGTGACAGTTACTCAGTACTAATGATCACCTTTGGGGATTTTCAGAGTGCTTGCCTTTTGCTGGTCATTGGTGAAATGTAATCAATAAATCTGCCAGCCAGGCTTTTCCTCTTGCCTTTCCTATTTGAATTAAATGAACATCTCAGTAACAGATTTGTGATTGAGTCCCTTTGCTATCCAGAGCCATTCCATGTGCAAGTAATGCTGGTTTAAGGATCTATGAAGTGTACCTTAACATTATAAATACAGATGAGTAATGCTCATACTAAGATTGTTCTTGGGTATAATTCTTGCTTGGAAAAAAGGAGGAAAGTTAAAAATTGTTTAAAGATTTGTTCTGTTTTGTTCTCACTTCTTTTGTGATGGAGAGTTTCTATCTGCTATTCTCTTTCTAACTCACATCTGTACTGGCATGAAGGACTACTTATTTTTCTTCTCTGACAAGTTCTTCCAAATCAGTTTAAAGTGGTGCATTACTTATTTACTGTATTTTACATTCAGTAAATGCCTTTAAACTTTTTTGCATTTTTTTCACCACACAAAAGCTACTTGTGTTTTCTCTGTAGGGAACAGATGATGTTATTATGTAATTTATTACTGATTAAGAGTTAATAATATTTCATCTGAAAAAGTACATTGCTTATTTTAAACCACCTTCCTTAGTACAGTGACTTTATTTTCTGCTTATGACTGGAAGAGTAATTTCTCTTGTCTTTCCATCTAATGTAGCATTTAAATACACGCTTAATATTTTCCATGGAGTTGAGAGTACTAGGCTTTTGACCAGAGGTAGAGCAAGATCCTGCAAAGCATGATAAAATTCTATGGAGAATTACAGTTTTCTTCAAATTTTAATGCTGGGCAAACAAGTTCTGGAAGACAAGAGATCTGTCTTCATGTGCTAAGAAGCAGTATAATTGCAGAGATGCTGAAACCATTGATTTGTCTACCTTCTGCTTTGCTTCACCAGTGGAAAAGCACAAAGTTTATGTCCTTCTGTAGCTCATTAAGCTTTTCTGAGGGCTGAAAATTTAAGAGCTGAAATCTGTGACTAAATGGTTACAATAATTACAGTCTAAATGTGGTCAGAAATAGCTACATCTGAAGTTGTGAATTAAAAAATAATGTGTCCTCCCATGGCAGTCGCCCGCTTCCCTTGGCTGATTGCCTGCCACTTTCTGGGTAATATCGTGAACAACCAAAAGACAATTGGCTCAAGAACTTGCTCTTCCTGTCAGGAACTTTTCCCAAGCAGGCCCTTGGAAAGCCTTTCTGTCTGAGAGCCACAGCAGAGGAGTGGGGGAGTCTCTGCCCTGGCTGAGCATCACCTGCTGACCACAAGGCTGAGGATTTGCTCTGTGGTGCAGGTCTGTGGCCAGGACACCTCTGCTTTGGGTGCTCAGCGTGGGCTGCCAGTTCTCTCCTGCTTCAGCAGCCTCATCCCTTACATTCCCTGAGATTGCTATAAATGATTATTATTAGGAGTTTCAATTAAGTCTCAGTTACATCATATAAATGATTCACACTCTGCTTTAGTCCTAGTAGGACGAGGGTCAAGTTTTTTGCCAATTAAGAGAAGTAAATGCTATCAACTTGTAGATGAACTGCAGTTTTCTGGAATTCATGAGTTGTGATCACCAGGGAAAGAAAATGAAACAACAGAGATGAAAGAGGGTGAGCTGTGCTGTTTTATGGTGTTCCAATCTGGTGGTGCCCCAACTCATACAAAGATTAATTAAAGAATCTTGAAAATTTAGTCCTACTTTGACATGATTTTCTTATAAAAACAACTACTGTGATTCTGTCAGTAAGAAAGTTTTAGATTCCACATCTTTTTTATCAAGTTAATCATAAATTAAATGCATTTTTCTTAAGCCAAAGGTAGCCAAATACTGAACATGAAAATGTTGTACATGTAATGAAGCATTTCAGAAACTGAATTTGGGAATAGGCTACGAACATATGCACATATGAAATGTGCAACACCTACGTTTGTGTTCTATATCACTCCTCATATATGAGTTCTGTCATACGCATGTGAATAAGTAGCATATGGCTTTCAAAAAATATTCCTGTGGATGCTCTTAAAATACATCTCACAAGAAGTGATACCCCTCTCCTATGGAAAACTTCCATGGTTTTTCTTCCCAAGTGCACTCATATTTTAATCTTCTTTCACCAGTGTGTTTGCTATCCAAACAGGTTAGTGTGAGGAGGGTACTCAGCCCCCAAAACTGCTGGGAGAGAAGCCCACATGAACCCAGGACAGTGCTGCAATTTACAGTGCAGAGGAGCTACACTATCCAGCAGGTCAAAAGGATCCTGCAGGGATCAAACACCAAGATCAGTGGGGTTATATATTCTCAGCACCTCCTTCTTCTCCTCTGTATATAACATGAAGGAATTTTCCTACTCCATAAGCTTAGAAGAAAAATGAGATAAGATTTTAAAAGCCTAACAAGAAAAACATTGCTGAGGTTATTCTTTTTGATTCACCCTATTGTGAAAACTTAGGAAATCATGATAACATCCCTCTGAGATGATGAAACATGGCCCACCCTGCCTCCTCCTCTCTGCTTTCACCACAGCCTTCACTCTGGTTTGGCCATGGCAGTCATCTGGCAGAGAGCCTGTCCTGTAATCTGAATCATTAACATAGTCCAGGTTAGAAACACACCTCCAAGGGAAGGAGAGAGGTTGTGTTTAACTCAGAGGTGTGATTAGAGTAGACTCTGCTGTGGGAACAGCAGCACGAGGTAGGGACAGTGAGCCCTGCATCAGGGAGAAGAGAGCATGGGAGAGCATCTGCGGGAAGGGCTTCAGATGGGCTTGTCCTTGGCACTCTCACCCTTTGAAAAAGTTGCTAAAAGACACTGTAAGCACCAAGTGATTTCTGCTTTGACATAGAACTCTTTCTGTTTAACAATTACAATAAATGACATTAACGGCAGGACCCAACCAGACCAGAATCCTTTGAGTGACACAACTCTGCTGTGTGTCAGGAAAGAGCTTTGGGTGGGGCAGTGCAGTGCTGCTGCCCCACAAGCATCCCCCCCTGCAGCAGGCACACCAGCTCCAAAGGAAACCCGCTGGGCATACCTCCAGGTGGATGCTTCCTTGGCATGACTGTCACAGAGATGCTGCTGGGTTTGGGATGTTTCTGAGCTGTGAGGGATGACTGCAGGAGGCTGAGCTGCAGGTGTGTGACAGGCAGGGCTGCTAAGGCTGCTGTCCTCTGGGTTGTCACGTCTGGGTTTTGTTAAAGTGCAGAGTTGTGTTGCCAGCACTTCCAAATGGGCAGAACGAGAGCAAACTCAGCTGCTCACAGGAGTAAGCAGCATGTCCAATAAAAAATACTGACAGGATCAGGCCCAGGGACTAAAAAATTCTCATTAAAAGGTTTTCATTTTTTATCACTTCCATTCAGCCCTGTCAGCCCAGTTTGATAACTAACACCATTGACTTCAGCTGGGCAAAGATTACATGTGAATACAGTGACTGATGGATTAGGCCATGACATGTGAGACGTATTTTCTATTTCCAGAACACTTTGCTTTGGTCTTTTTACAGATGACAATTATAGCATTTGTGCAGGCTGATAACACTACAGTGCTGCAAATACTAAATTAAATATTTGCTCTGGGTTTTCTCCCCATTTTCAGTAATTGCATGCATGCCAACATATTTTGAATCCAGTCCAGCATGTTTTGCACTCTGTAACTTGCAGATATGTAGCAATTATAAGCCATTAAAATGAAACTATTTATGAAACACAGATGCCAATTTATAACATAAATCAGTGCTTCAGTTATATTACTGAATTGACATTTATTATGTAATGAATAATTAGAACAGGCATTCCTTCAATCCATCCACCATTACATAGGGCTACATTATGTCCCTAAAGGGTTACTGTAGGGTAAGATACTGTAAAGGTGCCTGCCTTGGGGAACCCTTGGGAGGCTGAGGATTTCAGGTGGGGTTTCCTGTATGGAAAATCCTTTCTGCAGAAAATGACATCTGGCCATGGGTGCAAGAAGTGCTTGAAACAGGCTGGAACATTTTTCTGTAGAAGAGGACATGTAGGTCCTGTCCCCAGGGACTTATAGGTTCTGACTGCTGTAGTTATTTATTTAGGGGCAGGACATGACACAGAAAATATGCCTAAGAAAATCATTTTCTATGAGATATTGCAGTTTTAACATGAGTGTTGCCTATTTCTATGTCAACATGTGGAGCATATTTCCATATGCTCTACAATTCATTCACAGTTATGCATCCTGTGGCCATCTGCCCAGACCTTCACAGATAGATATGGAAGCTAAGAATGATTTGTCTTTTTTTGAGAGAGTATCTTGTATGGGACCTGACTTCATATAGACATTCCTGTGTTGTTAACAGAAATCTGTAATCTGACAGCCACAGAGAGAAAAACCTGTTATATCTGCCCATCCTGGGAGGGCTGATAACACCAATCTTCATAGCATCTTAAAAGCTGTGCTGAGGGATAAGGAGGGAAATTAAAACACTTAGAAAAGGAAAATCACTGCTGCAAGTCATTAACATGTAAATCAGCTTTCATTAATGTGTTCTGCCAGGACTTTAATCTAGAACCCCCTCATTCCCATTGTCTGACCATATCTCTGTGGGCCCAAAGTGATATACAGAAGGGAAGGTTACTAAATCTGGCTTCCTTTTTCTCTTTTTTTTTTTTTTTGGTATATAGTTTTTTTTCATATAGAAACCCATCCCAGCCTGGAAGTGAAGGCATGTAGCAGCTTTTTTGGTGCATCAAATAAGCATCTAACTTTTTCTATGTCACAAAATAAAACTGTAAGAAACTAAACCACAAAGACATGCTGTTAAAGTAAGAGTGTTTGGAGGAAAGCAAGGAGTTTCAGAGTTAAGTGCCTCGTGTCCTTTAACTCAACCCCATTGTGTCTAGAGAGATTGCATTTTGCAGCACTTCACTGTGTGATCATTTCCATCCCTGCAATCTCAAACACAATGGGGTGAATTAAGACTGCAGGAGAAGTATTAACTACTTGTTGCTGTGGGTGCTGTCAGACAATCTGGCTGTGTAATAAGTTGCTGAAAAAAGAGATTCAAACTGCTGAGAAAAGTCAGGGCTTGGTAGTCCCCAGGGGGTCCAGTGTGCTGCTTAAGACCAAAAAAATTAATATGAACAACTGACAAAATACTACAGCATTGCCCTATTTCTATTCCTTTTTTTCCTTGAATTTCATCTCTCATATTGCCATCCCTCAAGCAACAGAAGTGTGAAGTGAATATTTTATACATATCCTTATACACAAAAATTACATACATAATACATTATAGATCCTTTTACTTCCATACATAATACCCCATGTGGTGATTTCTTTTCCAAAAAGGACTTGTGAGAAAATAGCAAGTCTATTCTGGGTTATGACTGTAGGTAACATGTTACTAAACCTCTTGCCATCACAAATTGAATGCAAAAGAAGTTGTGTACCAGTTCCCTGTAATAAAATGCATTGTTTATTTTGGGGGTTTTAAGTAACTCTCACGTGTAGTTTGTTATTTCTGGAGTTGTTGACAGCAGTTGCAATGGCTGCAAAAGCTCCGTAATCAATTCTGGATTGCTGACATATGGAAAGCAGTGTTGGATGTGGTTCATCAGAGATACAGTGGTCTTATTGCTAACTAAAACTGGGTGCTTCCAGTCTGCAACACACACCAGAACATTTGCCTGATTAGATGTTCCTATGGGCTCCAAAGGGGCTGAGAATCACCCTGGTGTCTCTGAAGAGCTCAGTCAAGAGATTTCTTTTCCACGAAGATAGATATCATAAAGTTGGACATGTGGGGATTCATGGTGGATGTGAAAGTGTCCATGTGAACTCCAAGATGTGGAGAACAAATCAAGGGTACACACAGCCCAGATGACACCCTGTAGGCTGGTTGGAAGGGAGCACTATTGGAAACTTAACATAAAACCTTCATGCAGCTGTTCCCAAAGTCTGTCTCCTCAATGTGTTTCCACAACCTGAAGAAATGGCTTGAATTTTAGCATGTGCCACTCACACAGAAGTCCTGCCACAGTCTCAGAAAATCAGACTGCAGGTTTGATTTCAAATTTATTATTATTTTTATCATGAGGGTAGTTTGAGTTTCCTCTAGCCTTGAGACTCATTTGTGTGACTTTGGATACTGAGGCATGGGGAGATTAAGTGACTTTGTCAGTGACTTTCATTACTCAGGTGGGTCTTTCATTACTTTCATTACTGTGGTAGGTCTAGGAATTAGACCTTGATGTTGGGCATTCAGAGGAGTACTTTTCTTCCCTAATAACTGAGTGGTAATACACTGCATTCTTATTTGGAAGAATCACATTTGATTTTCTTTTCTTTCATCTCCAGAGAAAGGAGTGCTCTGGAGTCTGAGCAGGCAGCCTCTTAAAGTACATGAGCCACTTTTTCTGTCAATTAACAGAGGAATGGAAAATGTCCACTCTGACATGCACATTTAAAGCAAGGGGTGAAATAGTAGGGAATATTGCAAGCTAATTATTCCCATGTGAACTATTTTTCCCAATGACTTTTACTTGTGCTTCTTTTACAGATTGAATTCAACTGCTCTTTAAGCACATGTCCTATAAAAAGGGCATAATGGCTGAGCTGAGAATAAACATAAAAAATGTGAATAATTTTAAAATAAGCAGCCAGCCATCATTAATTCACTTGGTACTCATTACAGTAATATTAATAACGACTTATGCATTAGGTATTAATATAGACTTCAAATAAGAGAGATGGGTTTTTTTGTAATTTTATTTCAAGAAAAATAATTGATACTTCAAACCTCACCTATTTTTGTCTAGTTTACAAATCCTTTAAAAGAAAATAAGTTGTCTTTAAGGTAAGTAGTGATCTGTGAAGTTTTTTTTAGTCTCCAGCTTACATCCCCAAATGTAAAGCAGGGTAAAAGCGATGAGAACACTTTTGTTCAATGTAAATTCTTTGAGGAATAAACGTTTAATAATGAGTACTATCATCTGTATATAGCTAAAGTTCTTAATTGGTTTCCAATTAAATCTAAGATTTCTGAGGATATTTTAATTGATCTCACTTTCAGGCACAATAAACTATTAAAAGCCAAAAGCAAAACCAGAAATCCGCTTCTGGACATGATATAAAACCAATTGGNCTCATTACAGTAATATTAATAACGACTTATGCATTAGGTATTAATATAGACTTCAGATAAGAAAGATGGGGTTTTTTCTAATTTTATTTCAAGAAAAATAATTGATACTTCAAACCTCACCTATTTTTGCCTAGTTTACAAATCTTTTAAAAGAAAATAAATTGTCTTTAAGGTAAGTAGTTATCTATGAAGTTTTTTTAGTCTCCAGCTTATGTCCCCAAATGTAAACCAGGGTAAAAGCGATGAGAACACTTTTGTTCAATGTAAATTCTTTGAGGAATAAACGTTTAATAATGAGTACTATCATCTGTATATAGCTAAAGTTCTTAATTGGTTTCCAATTAAATCTAAGATTTCTGAGGATATTTTAATTGATCTCACTTTCAGGCACAATAAACTATTAAAAGCCAAAAGCAAAACCAGAAATCCGCTTCTGGACATGATATAAAACCAATTGGAAATTGCTTGAAAGAGAATGGCCTGCATAGTCTTCACTCTTTGTCTGGTCTGATTAGCCCTCCAGGAAGTCTCTGTGGTTTTATAAAATAGGTTTATATACTCATTAGTGTTTAATAGACTGTATTTTTCAGCAATAGTTTTATTTTACTGTTGAGATCAGTAATATAACTCCTCAAAATTCAGCCGTGGATCAGCATAAGTAAAACCTACTGGTGCAAAAGAGCTCATTGGACTGAAAGAACAACTGTTCCTCTTGGAAAAGGAGAATACGAAACAGTTGAGGCATCATCTTGCACCTTTTGACCTGAAATAAGTGTCTTCATTTTTGGCCCAGGTTTCAGGTTTCTTGTGACTTCAGGTGGGCTGGGAATCCACTGTGGTGATGGGTGACTCCTAAAGGGTGTGACTTGGGGCACTTCCCATCACCAAGCTGAGCCCTGTCTGGTTTGGACACGTGCTGTCAGTCTGTTCCTCCCTCTCCCTGGCAGGACTTTGAGGGATTTTGACAGCATGCACCCCACAGATGTCTCATGAGGGATTTTGACAGCATGCACCCCACAGATGTCTCAGCTCCATCCTGCTGTGCCAGCCCCACGCTGAGGCAGCACAAAGGCCACCGGTGCCCTCCCACTCACCACCCTGCAGAGAGGGAGGAGGCTGGGCTGGTCACCCCTTCCTGTGCCCTGCAAAGGGGAGGCCTGGCATGGCTGCCACTCCCCTGCCCAAGTTTGGGGATTTTTTCTCTGATTTTTCTTACATTTTTTTTCAGATGCACGTTCTTCAGGCATTGCCTTTTAGAGCATAACCATTCTCCATGTTTGCACTCTGAGGGGGAAGTGTCAGACATGAGCCACGATAACAAATAACTTGGTTTTCCCATTGTTCTTAAAAAGATGGAGGAAGGAAGGGAGAAGGGGGGAATAAACAAAACATACAGCTTTATTTGGTCCCTACACAAAAACAAGAAAAAATCAAAAGGAGTAGCTGCCACAGCTCAGATTAAATCCAAACTGTCTGTTAAACCTCTAATTATCAGCTTGCCTTGTGGGTAAAATGGTACCATTCAATTATTGTTTTTTGTTCACTTGTCAGCTGAAAAAAACATATTATCACTGCTTTTCAAACTGGCAAAAAGAGCAGAAATTCTGTAAATTACTTTCTAAACATAGTTACTTTAAACCTAATACCTCTCTGCAGCATGTCAGCAATTGTATAATGCAATGTTGCATGCAAATTGTATTTAATGTAGGTATTCCAATTATTTGTTTTACATTATGTAATTTTGGTGAAATTATTTTCTTTGTTGTCACGTTGCGTGTGGCATGTTAGACTTAGCATGTTAAAAATAAATACACACAGACTTGCCTGCACACATTTTATCAAGCTGCTGTAAAAATAAGCAAAAAATTGTCAGATGATAATTCTCTGCAACCATGGTGAGGTGAGAAATAAATTCTTTTTCAAGAATAATCTCAGGACTGATTGCATCTGACAGTTGTTCTATGTATTTATTTACTTGCTTACTTAATCTTGGAGGGTGCAAGTGTCTAGGATATCCTTGATCAATTTATTTCCCCTTTGCTTGTGTATGGTGCTGGCAATCACTGAGCACACCCTCCCAGCCACTGCAGGAAACACGAGGGCTCTCTTAGACAGCTGGAATGACTGAAGCACTGCTACTCCTATGATAAAACACATGACACATTTCCATCCAAGTTGGCTCTGGTAGATTTTGGATGTTTCAGTTCCTCAGCTTTCTATTTTTCCATTCACATCATGTGAAATCTATTTCACTGAAGCAGAGGCAGCTCAGGAAATATTTCTGATGGAGGGTGTTAAAACCTGCCCTTCCCCTCCCTGACTTTTCCCTCCCTCTGAGTAATCTCTGCCATAAGCTGGGATCTGTAACACCATCATTGGTGGCAAATAA
Source organism: Thryothorus ludovicianus (assembly GCA_013397245.1). Lineage (NCBI taxonomy): Eukaryota > Metazoa > Chordata > Aves > Passeriformes > Certhiidae > Thryothorus > Thryothorus ludovicianus. The sequence goes on from VZTB01000992.1 coordinate 553,193, forward strand.
ATATCACTTTTTGCTGAGCTCCTAAGTTGAGAGCAATTCATCTTCCCAAAGTGGGCTGAGAGCTGGCTCTAGTTTAGCCTATTTGTGTCATATATTGCTTCTGCCATTCCATAGGACCCTGCAGGCAAGGATTCCTGGGAATTGCTTTCTTTGACCAATATGGAGACTTTCAAAATGGCATTTCTTAAGATAGAGGTCTGGACCTTGCAAAAGGTAAGCAGCATCTTCCTTCTCCCAGTGGAAATCTTCCATGGGTTAATTTGCAAAAATAAAGCTATGCCTACCTCGCACTGCTTGAGCCAGGTCTTACTCTCCCTTTCTAATATCTTAGAATCAGTAATATATTTATTTTGATATTAATCTGGCATTCTCTTGCAAGACTGCTTTAAAGAGCTACCAAGAAAATTTTCAGTTAAAGGACATAATCTATTATTCATCATTTTTTATGGGAAGAAATACTTTACTGAAAAAAAATCTCGGTGCTTGACTTGCCAAAAAGAACATACTTGCCTTAGGCAAGTGGTTAAGAGAGCATTTCAAGGTTGATTTAACCCCCAGGTGGGCTTGCTTTCAGCTCTCACAGTGCTGCCACGAGATGCATTTTTCCTGGACAAAGCACAGCAAAGCAGGAGTACACACGGAGTTTCCCCAAAGTTTCCTCCTCTGATCGCTGCCTGTCCTCACTGCAAGACAAATGATGGTTGGAGTCCTCTTGGCTGAGAAGGGGTCAGAGGCACTGAGCTTCATCGAGGCCAGGCAGGGCTGGGGAGTCACACCTCATTAGTAGGCACGAAGGCAGCAGAGCTGTAGATTTGTTTCAGGCCCCTTACAAAGGTGCCTTGACAGTTTGAGTTATGCTGACAGCCTCCCCTCAAAGGGAAAGAGAGTGTCAGGCAAGAGAGATGAAACATGTTTCACTGTCACCCTCCACACAGCCTAAATGGATGGCCCAGCATCTCGCCATCAGCGACGTTCCCATCTGGGGAAAAAATGGAAGAGTAGAGTTTGATGTTATAAATCACCATAATTTGTTACAATTTCCAAAGACAAATATGACAGGGTGGAATTACTTTGCAGTGCTGAGACAGTCATTTGCAGAACCCATAAACTGCCAGCATAAATCTGAGGATGAGATATATTTAATCTGAAGAAGCAGATATCGTCTCAGTATATACTGTGTTTACCAAGAACTTAGCTGCAATGATATCATGGCATTGCAGGTTGCTCATTTTATTTTAATCTTTAAAACAAACAAAAAAAATCCACTATTTTATAAAATCCTAGTGAAGTAGAAAGATTCTTTTGTGTATTTTGTACTGCTATCAAAAAGCAGAAATATTTATTATGTCCTCAAAAAAAAAAAAAAATGCAATGCTCATTGTTGACAAGATAAATATTTGGTGGGGTTACAAGTGGGATTCCAGAGAGAGAAAATGCATTGCTACCTGTTCAGGATGCCTCTTCATAGTTGCTCCTGTTTAGCAGCTCTTAAATTAACAACCCCCCCAGTCTAGTGTTCCTTTTGGAAGTGTCCAGATCACAAGCATTACTTCCAAAAGCTGCATCTTGGAACTTTTTTTTCTCTCTTCATTGATGATGGCATAGGCTGAAAAGACATCTTGAAAACAAGCTGTTGGGAAAAAAAACAGAGCTGAAGTTGTTGCCTTGCAATATTTACATGGTCACAGTCTAGGTCATTGATTTTGTCTCCTCTAAAACAAACATCATTTGAGGTGACACATGGAAAGGAATGTGAGTGTTCAAAGTGTAGAAACTGAAGACAAATTTACTAATCATTGCCTTTGAGGGATCAGTTGCTTAACCTGTCTGTACCATGATTTACCCACACATAAGAGGAGGATATTGCTAGCCTTCCTCACTCTTCCTGTAAAAATATTTCAGTGGTCTATGAGTAAAATGATCTCCAGAGAAATGTGCAAAGTCCTTTTTAACAATATACACTTTAATAAAAATATTTTTATTTCCCAGGTGAAAGAACGATGGCATAGCATGAATTTTTTTTTTTATCATCAGAAAAAAAGAGAAATAGGTCTAAATGCTGATTTGGCACTTACATAGATAACCCTTCCCAAAGTCCTGGCATTTTACTTCCATAAATCCCAGTGTTTTTATATAAGAGAGTAGCTGATGATATGTTCACCCATTCCGCATTCGGGTGTTATCGGAAGAGAGATGAAACACATTTTGGTGTTGCAGTTGCTACTGAATAAATCAAACCTTGGTGATGCAGTGTGATGGTATGAAAATCTCACAGCCTGCGAAGTCAGTCATTCACATGTGAGGAAAGTGGATCTCTCTCCTTAAAACACGCTCCTAGCTGGAGCTCTCAATATGTCAGCTCGCCGTTCTGGAAGGAACTGGCAGGTGTTTTGGGCTTGTCAAAATGAGAGTAACTTTAGTATAGTTTAAGAAGAAAGGTTTTATTGCTGCCTTTTCCTATTCCTGCTGTCCTTTGGATGGGGTTAAGCTTGTTTCAGCCCTTCACGATGTCATAAGGTCTGACGCTGCACTCTGCCTGCAGTAACTGCCTTCACGAGTTGCACCTTTGTTGCTAATTTCCTAAGCTCTGCACTTGTCAGTGCATCTAATCCATAGCCATGAAAATGAGAGATTTGTTTTCATGTTTGTGTTACCATTGTGTTTTCATTTTGTTTCTTAAAATAGGAGCTAATATGAGTGGCTGCTACCCGTGAAAAGTGAGGTGTGTTTCTGAAAGGCTTGTGTGTCAGGAATGCACCTACTGGCATGTCTTTGTCAATGCTTGGGGCTTGCAGTGGGTTTGTAATCCTGCTTTAGACAGAATGAAAATCACTTGAGCAGAAGGGAGGAGTATCCTTTCTCCTGCTGAAATGATGTATAAATAGTATGGGAAAGCTCTTTCAGTCTGAATGCACAGGTAGCTTCTGCTCTGCTCCCAAAAGTGTTCTCGGATGTTTTTTCACACCTTTTATAAAGACCCACTGTCTCTGTTTAGAGGAAAAGAAAGTTACTGTAGAAAAATAAACCCCTGAGTTACATCATGAGACAGAGTTTACCATAGAAAAGGTTCAAAACTGTTTCCTGTAGGTATTCAGTACAGAAGGAAATAAGCAGTTCAGCATCTCACTGCTCAGCACCAGAGAGTAGAACTGGAAGGAAAATTAAGAAGGCACTCACACAAAACATACTGTGAGCACAGAAACATCTGCTCAGCTAAACACCAAAGAACCAGGTGAGCAGAAGTCGCACCTTGTTTGCTACAGCCTGGTTTACACTGCCAGAGTGATGGTCAATATTCACTTGACCCTCAGCACAGTGGTGTGGGGTGAGAGGAGCAGCGAAGGGTCTGTAAGTGCCCCCAGCACCTGCAGACTCCACTAGCAGGGGGACACACACAAGTGGGCTGGGGAAGAGCAGCTAGGGTTTGCAGATTAGTTCCTTTTAGAAATAAAATCAGTTTAGCAGAGGAGCTGGTAAAGCTGGAGCCTGGCTGTGCCTGGGCCAGTGATGTGGGCAGGGTGGGATGGAGATTTACAGTTCTCCTAGTGGGAGCTAGGAGCGAGAGAGACTCAAAGAGAAAGGGAAACGTTAAGAGTTCTGTGTGTTTGTCTAAATTTCCTCACTCTGTTGCCTCACACTGACCTTCAAGTCTTACCAAAACAGCCCTGGAAACCTTTCAATCCATTTTGCTGTGAGTGCTCCCCAAGGAAAGTGGCTGGACATTTCTCTGTGCGACGGGAGGGAGATGTAATCACCGGCTGGGGCACCCCGAGGTGCTGCACAGCCATTAATGGAAGGTGATAAGGGCAGCATTGCCTTTCTCCAGCAGAAAATGACACTTTTTCTAAGTGCCACCAGCCTGCACACTGCTGTGCAAACTGCTCCCCTGCCATGCCCTCCTCTCTGCACCCTCCAGGGCTCAGATAACCTTTAACTCTCCGGTTGTCTCTGTGGGTTTTTTTTGTTCTTGACGTCGTCGGTATTTTAGCAACAACAACAACAAAGTCCTTGCAGTTGTATCACTTCCTGCAAGCTGTTGTGAGACCTTGTAAAGCTGCTTCAGGCGTGGAAATGGTTCACAGGCAATGTCAACAAGGGGAAGAGGGAGCTGCAAGAGAGACTGGGGAGAAGTACATGAACTGCTGCCAGCACTTTCCGGAGCAGCCAGGGTGAGAAAGTGTTGTGAAGTGTTGCTGGTTGGTGTCTGCTGCTTTACCAGCTCCTGCTGGTCTTGCTTGCAGGGGCATCATTTCAGTGATTCAATCACCTGCTTAGTGATCTCCTGATCTTTCTGCATTTGTGTGTTCCTGTGCCACCATATGTTCTGCTTCTCTTACCCATTCTCACCACAGCAAGCTGTAATAGACCCCAGGTTTGACAGAACCAGAGGCAGTGCACAATGTCATTTCTTAGACCTTATTAATCTTAAAACATTTTATAATTCTTAGAATAGGAACGATCTGCAGGATTAAGGAAGGGCCTAGAATGACACCTGGATTTTTTTTCTCCTTTTTCTATTGTGCCCCTGTATGAACATGAATAAGCATACACTCTGTCTGTGCCCACCTTTCCTATGGTAAGACAACTGTGACCATTTTTGTTGTGCCCTGGCAGCTCTGGTTAGAATGTTTAGGGTTGGAAGGAACCTTAAAGATCTTCTAGTTCCAACTTCTCCCTTAATAATAGACAATAGCGATTATTTTTCCCCGTGACCTTAAAAGCAAGAGTAGTTTTGATTTCAGTTTGGTTCCAGTGTGTGACAATGTGCATTTAGCCCAGAGAGGATCTGGAGTTGTTCAGGTTCGCATTATGACCTGTTGCAGCTGGGGTTGAAGTTGTGACACTTATCCATCACATCTCAATTTGTGCACACTTACAGACATTTAGGGAATTGACCACAGCCCCTTGACCTAGAACAACTCACCACACTGAAAATTAGAGCAAGTGATAGACTTTTGCAGCTTGAAACAGATGGAACAGAAGTTGCTTTGTGTTTATATATCTGCTGCACCTCTTTCTTATTGCCTTCTTCAGAGCTGAAAGTCCTTAGGTTTTCTTCTCTTCTATTCCACCCTTTTTTTAACAGTACTAGTCCACAAAATTTGAGTTCTCTTTGAGACATTTTTGAGCCAATTCCAGCCTTTCTGAAGGAAACTGAAGAGCGAAAATGGGATATCCCAGCCTTCCAGATGCCTTTTCTTCGTTCAAAGACGGAACCTAGAGAGTTTGTCTACTGGGAGAACACTCTAATCAGCAGAAAGCCTCTATGCCCAGGGGAACGATGGCTGCCCAGCCTTTGAAAGGGAAAGGAGGAGCCAGAGGACTATGGCTCAGTTCCCAGATCTGGTGGAGGACATCCCATTGCACACCTGTTCCCACAGTCCTGGCTGGGGAGAAGGCAAAGGGTGGAAGAGAGTCCTGCTCAGCTTTCCTGTGCTCTAGGGACAAACTCAATTTCACTGTAATTTAATTTAATGCTAGTTCAGTACCTAGCAATTGTAGAGCCATTCTGAATGTGCCCTCTCATCGGTGTGATAATAAAGAACATATTCTGCTCTGAAAATGACTGGAAAACTGAACTTCATTAGTGTTCATTTTCCCTGGGGAATCCTCTGTTTCTCTGTGTGCTGTCTGTCCACATGCGTTCTGTAAAGAGCAGAATATCCATGTCTGAGCTACAAGTGTATTTTGTTCCTGAGAACTCTGTCTACAGAAACACAAGCACCATTTCAGAGGACTGCTCTAGTGTATCCTTGACTTTTCACTTTGTTTTATTAATGCAACACGTATCATAAAAATGCATACCATACAGTGAATAATCTCTTGTGAGTCGGTGTGTCTGTTTGTCCTGCAGGGCATTACTGTTTTATAATGTGCTTTTACTGTCCCCAAAGGTCAGATTTCAAAACTTCCCCTGGCAGATCCTTCTCCAATCCAGGAGATCTTCCAATTAACAAAATGTTCATTATACGCAGCTAATACAGTATGGATTTGTTCATTCACTTTCACTGCTGCTTCTTGGGACATTCTGAATAATAAGATATTCCATCTCAGAATAATTCATAGACTCTTTTCCTGAACACTGTATCTTTTAATAATCAATCTAAATTGCAAAATACATTAAGCAGCAGCATTGTTTGCTTGGCACTGTTTAAAAACCATGAAAGCAGTGGAATGAAGGATGAAGGAGCAGATCTATTCTCAACTCAATACAGTATCATCCTTGAGAAGGGGACATTGAGAAGACATTGATATATAAGTCGGTGATAAAAAATTGGACTTTTACATATTTGGGAGATGAGGCTGAGGTGTAAATCACGATCAGTGATACTGCCCTGGAACAAGTAACAATATATTTTAGGGGAGCGTGTAAGGAAAAGGAACATAGGCTATTTCTAAAGTCAATTTAGTGTTCTTTAAGGTGCCATACCAAATGTAACCTGTGTATCTATATATTCAGAGTATAAGAGATTTTAGGAGTATAAGCTAGGTGAAATTATATTTTTACATGGTTTATAACAAGCCTTTGCATCTTACACTCTCCTCATTTTTCTGCAGCTCCAAGTTGCATCCAAATTTCTAGATAGGCTATTCTCTGTAAGTGTTAGAAATTACTTCTTTGCTATGTTTTCTATGCCTAAATTCAGTTTTTTCCAGTTCCCAAGGAACTGGATCAGGGTCTACAGGTGAATTTTTACTGCTGTGGGGGCCCCAGTGCCAGCCTGTGCCCTGTCTAATCATCCTGTGCCTGCACTCTTATGTGCCCTGCTCTGTGTTTCCACCTCTGATATCATACTAGGACTCTACTCTTGACACCATCATTGTAATAGTCATAAGAATCCCATTCTGCACAGAATAATTGTTTCTTTCTGTTATTGACATAAAACTGGCTGTCCAGTGCAGAGATAAACAGAAGTGAAACAAATTACAGACAGACACCTGATCAATTAGAGCCCTTGCAGTCACAGCCAAGCCAGGGCAAACCAAGCTGTGGGCAGGTCAGAAGTTCACAGAGCCAGCCTGACAAGCCTCTCTTGAGTCCTTGCAAACTCAGTGCAGAGCCCATTAATTCTGCTGGTCACAATGACAGGATCTGTTGCAGGGTTTGGGGCAGTGTTGTAGCCAGGGTGGTGGCAGTGAATGCATCTTGGGGGTAGCTCAGCCTCTAAATTCCTCCATCTGGCAGCAGAACTAGCTGGAAAGGTGATAACTTCCTGTTCTGCTGCAAAAGCTACTGCATGTCATTGTGGAAGACATATAAACTCCAATAACTGTTTTAACCTTTAGGAGTAAACACAGCAGATGAAATGTGGATTACTCCTGTAGAAGTAAAATCACTTTGCAGCCTACCATCCTCCCAAAGTCATTATCTTAGTCCTAAGGAACCAGGTGTTCCTAAGAATTTGCAAATGGTGGGATTTTATTCCTTCTAATATTAGAAATCTCTGCATCTACTTTTCAGCAAGTCATCGTAGCCTCTCTTTCTAGTCTGCAAAAACAAGAGACTTTTTCAGTGCTACCCATTTCATCTCTGGATTCTTTGTAAATGGAAAAGGAAAATTGGTGAACTTGGTTTTATATACTGCTACAAAAGGAGGCAACTAGCTCAGATAAAGACCACAGATGTCTAATTTTGAGTGGGATAAATAATTCCCAAAGCATCCACTTAAAATGTATTCCACAATTCCTACATTGTTCTGAGCTTTGTACTGTGAAATAAAAGAAAAGACACTTGCATAAAATTAATAGAGGGCAACAAAAATTTCAGTGCTCAGTTCTATCATTGTCCTGTTCAGTCAAAGAAAATTTGTGTGTATTTTCAGTCCTTCCCTCTGTAGCAAAGATGTGGATGTACTACCAAAGGTGTGTATGGGTTAAACTTAGAATATCAATCTAAGCAAAAAAGTCAAATATTGTCAAATATAGAAGTACAGATTCTCAATAGGAATAATGGTATAGGATAAATAATTACACTTCCTATTTCTGAGTTCCTGAGGACTAAGCCTCCTATAATAAAAGATGCATAGAGCCAAAATGATTTAGTACAATTATATACAGAGCCAGCATCCCAAGAAAAATAATCAAAGCAAAGGATAGCTGGAAAGCCTAGAGAGTTCACAGCTGCAGCTCAGCAAGCCCAGGAACTGGCTGAATCCAGACCCCATATTTCAGTGAAAGAAGGCCAGTAGGACAATGTGTCCTGTCTGTGACAGCCCTTTGTGACAAACTTACGGCAAAGCCTCACTTTTCATAGATTTATAAAGCTCAGGCTAGAAAAGATCATCTAGTCTGATATCCTATATATCATAGGACGTTAAATTTCTTATAGTTAGCTCTGAGTTGAGCCCAGTACCTTAGGTCAGCCAAATACATTTGAGTTTTCAGGGTGTTAAATTATATTGTGCCAAAGAAAGATATTCAGTAGCTTGATAACATTTAGAATTATTTAACAATTAAGTGTGGACCAAACAGCATTGCATATGATTATAACTGATTTTGCATATCCATGAACTCTGAAGAGTCTTGCCTTTAATTGTGTAGACATAAATTCATCTGCATGGCTTTATTTCAAGGTTTGAATAGCTCAGTTTCACCATACAGCTACTTCTGTCTCCTAACAATGCATGCAACACGCTTCATCAAAATCAAAAAATATTCTCTGGGATCCCTGGGACAGATTTGCCTTGGTGGTCTGCATCTGCACAGAAGACCTGTGTAGAACAGAAATATCACAGAAGCTTTTTTCTTTTCCTTTTCCTTTTCCTTTTCCTTTTCCTTTTCCTTTTTTCCTTTTCCTTTTCCTTTTTTCCTTTTCCTTTTCCTTTTCCTTTTCCTTTTCCTTTTCC
>VZTB01000992.1:562222-787733 GCA_013397245.1 Thryothorus ludovicianus
CTCCTTCATCTGACAAGGTGTTTTAGTGCTTTTTTGCCCTCCCAAAGCAGGAACAAACAGAAGATTTGTGTTGATTTGTAACAATCTCCCAGTGTTCTTGTAGTGTTTCACATTTTGATCCTAGTTTTACAGCCTGTGAGTCATTCGTTCTTCTTTAGTCTTCAAACCATTTCTGGGCTGCATTTGATTGGGTAAATTTCCATCCAAATTGCAGCTATTGACAAGGATATCAAGGATATAAAAAGAGAATGGACACTACCATATCTTTAGTGTGTAGCTACCAAAATAAATTCCTCATCATGCCAAGGTGCTCTGTAAGTACAGGATTAGCTGGTGCAAGAACTGATCTTTGTGGGATGCTGAAGGTAGGAGCTGTTTGCAAGAAAAAGAATGGTAGAGTGTGGTTGTTCATGATGTGGTGGAAAGGTGCTGCAGAAACCTGGTATCCACTGCCAATGTAACTGGGACAGCACATGAGGAACAAATGTGCTGGAGCTTGCTGGCACAAAGGTCATTCACCTAGACCTATCACCCCAACTTTTACTTTTCTTGGGAAGATGAGGGACCCACACCTAATTTGTAGATCTAACTCACACTTAGCCTTTACCAGTTTAATGGAGCAGCTGTATAAGGGCTCATATTCCCCATATGTGAACAGAGATAATGAGGTGACCTTAGGCCTCCAAAAGGAGCTCCTTTCTGCCATTTCTAGGTAGGCAAACAGGGTGTGCCCCTTAGATCCTTCAGAAGGTAAACACAATAATCTGCTTCCCTCCATTGGTTCTATTAGAAACTCACTGTATGTAGGCTGCTTCATTAGCTACCTAAAAGGTAATGAAGCCTGATGTTTAAGTGAGGTGGACAGGCTCCTGTAATCAGTATGTCCTTACCTTCTGCTAATTACTTCATTTCATCTAACTCCAGTAAGAGCAGCCTTCTAACGAGTCCTCATATTGTCCTGTGGTGTATGTGGAAGCAAACTGTGAAAAATGCATGTTTTTTTTCCTTGAAAATGGACTGTGCTGTGCTAGGCAAAGACAAATCAGAAAATTGTCTTGGATCCATTACCACAGAGTACTGACAGGCTTCATAACTTCCTATCCCTTTCTGAACAACACAGTCATGCTGGGGTTGCAGAGCTTCTGCAAAGTAAAGGCTGCAATGCTTTTTTTACATCTGACTCAGTATTGTTCACATAACCCAGCAGAGAAATGCTAATTAGTAGGTAAATTAGATGCCTCTGTCTGCATTTGTCCTTGGAGAGATGGTAGATATAATTTTCTAGCAACCTTGTTAGCCTTTCCTCATTCAGTGGGCTGGATTGAAAAACAGTACGATAACCCAATGGTTGTATCATATAGCAGAATATCTGTTATGAGTAAAACTCAGCCTAACAGCCAACCAGTGCAGACAGTGATGCTTTGCCCTGTGTAATATAACCACATAGCTACTTGATGCTGTGGTGTAACAAAGGATGGGGAGACACTGGAGAGCATTCATAAGTTTTCTATTTCCACACAGCCTCTTGACAGCTAAACAATATAATCTACTTTGTGGTATATTGCCTTATTGTGAGAAGCACGCCTCAGTATATTGCAATAAAAAAGAAGCATTTGAATGTCCTACATCTCCATTGCACATAACTGTCAAGTTTCAGGTGGCCATTTAGATGATGCTATTGCAGTGGGTAAGTTAATAGAGGAAGCAGCTTAGACCTTTGTTTTTCAATCCAGTCCTGCAACTGAAAGCATTTGAAGGCTGGAAATGGTATGTTCAGACTCCCTAAGTAGAGCTGCTATTACAATACCATGAGAGAGGTTTAGTCTGACATGTTTTACTTCACGCTTGCTGTTGTCTTGGTGCCTGCCCCGGTTGGTTATGACAGCTCAGTTTATTTACAACAGCTCTCTGAACAACAGTGTTTACTTGATCATATGCAGGCGCCTGGGCATAGCTACAGTAATATCTGTCTTCTAAAGAGGACCTAGTTTTACTATGGAAAATACTCCCAAACCGTGTCACTGTCACAGCTTTACACCACAACAGGTTCTGCCTTGTCACTGCACTACAGAGACTTCTCTATTTCTAGCAAATGAAAAATTGCTCTGGGAATCTGGGTCCCAGTGGTCTGGTGACAAGGCAATGTATTTTAGGTCCAGAAGCAGCAAAAAGTTTAGGAGGATTTAGAAAAGATTGTAAAAGTGGAGGAAACCCAAGTGATTTGTAATGGCAGGCTAAGGGTTTGTGATTGCAGTGAGAAAGGGATAGGCAGAACACCAGAAACAGGATTTTGTTTTGAAATGCAGAGGGGTTCTGACTAAAGCAGGAGAGAAGGTGATCTAAAAGGAAGTTACAGTGCTGATGAGGAGACAGGTGTTCATCAAGAACCTACTGAGTGACTCCAGGCAAATCACTGATTCCCAACTCCTCATTTGTATTTTGGGTACATGTGTGCAAGGTACATCCTATATACAGGCTTGGAGCTTAACCATAGAAGTACCTAAAATGGCAAGGAAGAACTCTTCCAAAAATACATTTGATCCTACTGCTTTCTTAAGGTCAGGACTTTTTAAGAATTGGGAATATAGTGTTTTGCCCGCTGGTGTAAATGGCGTTACCTCACAAGATGCTGATGTGAGAGCAAGGCGAAACCGTCTCAGTACTCAGCTGAATGCTTGCCTGAAGCAAGATCAGTTGGAACTGAATGATTTCAATACATTTTACATGGCTGTTAGTCTTCATTAAGTAATAGGATCCTCCTTAACTGAAGAAGTTAGAAGTATGTTTTATTAATCTGTCCATGTAAATTGTTATAACTGACTAGGTGTGTTTCAAGTGTTCTGAAAAAAATTAAGTTTTAAGATTACATTTGCAAGATATGTCTGCTGTATAACTTGTACTCCTGAAGTACTAAAGTGCTCATAAAATGCAATACTTTGGCTACTTTTCTTTACAATCTTATATAATATTTTTTAAAAATGCATATTTCATAAGATTAAAAAAAAGGATAAATACTGTGTTCAAGCTATGACAGGTTAGTCTGTAAGACTCATTGTCATTGCATCTCTTTGGTCAAGAATATATCAAGATTGAAAAATATTGGTCTTTATATATATATAATATATATAATTTTATCTATAATATATATATTATATATATTTTTTAATATATCTATAATATATATATTATAGATATATTTTAAATATATATATATTTGGTACTTATACAGCTAAGAAAAATATCCAGCAATATTAGGAGATTTTAGAATTTATACAAATCCCTGTGCATTGGGCTAAAATCCAGTCTCTAATTAATCAAGGTTAGAAGCAAACCTTAGGAAAAAATTCTCAATTGTGGCATTTCTACAGGAAGTTTTTAGCTTGTTACTCTCAAGTATTTTATGTTGAAACAAGCCCAGACTAGAAGGACAAGTGATCCAGTTCCATGTGGGATTTGCTCTTTCTGTTCCTCATTTTGTATCTATCACATGCACGTTTATCAGTCTCTCACAAAATATTTCTACATTGTTCTCCATTATCTGGTGTCACAGTCTATACAGATTCTCACTAAACAGGATATTCTCTGTGCTCTCAGGAACACATCAGTGTTCCTTCCTAACTGCATGACCCAGCTGTCTTCATTACACATCTGATCAATAAATATTGAGAGAACTAAAGTGGACAAATGAAAAGCATTCACTAAACAAGGCACTTTTTTTCCCCAAGAAAGCCCTAATTTCAAGTATTAATTGCTATATATATATATATAAAATCCATTGCTTACGGGCAAAGAGAGAATTTGCAGTTAATTTGCGCTGTGCTTCCAGCACCCCGTGCAAACAATTTCCATGTTTCTAGAATCCTGCAGGCATTCTGCACATGAAGCAATGCTACTACCCCATAAGTGAGTGCCTGTGCCCTGTGCTGCAGCTGAGCTGCCTGGAGGGAAGGACTGCTGCTCCCAGGTCCCAAATCCCAGCTCAAGAACAGGCCATGTGCAACCCACAACCCTGGTCATTTCCCAACTTTTTGTCTCGTTCCCCCACACTGCAGTTTGACAGCCAAAGCTCGTCTGAAGCATTTTCAGCTGAATTATTTCCTGTGTTGTGGTTTCTCAGTTCCAGAGAGAACTTTCTCATGAAGAGGAAGGGTTATACAACATTGATCTGGTGGTGAGAGCTTCAGCCAGAGTACTGGAGACTCACATTTAGCTACTTGCTTTGCTTGATTTAGATCAGGGGCCATGACCCTGGTTCTCCCACGTTTTAGATGAGTGACCAAACCACTGAGCTATCAAGGCAATCACTTCTGCTCTCTGGCCCTATTAGTATCTCATTAGTGAATTAAACAGAGCGGCACATTGAACCAGGCCCCCCACTCCCCTGTGGGTGTCAGGCTGGCTGATATACAAGGGTCAGGATCCCTGGCTTCTATGAAACACCTCCAGCAGAACTTGGCTTCACCTTGCTGGTAAAGACGAGGAGTTCTGAAATCTTAGGAAGAATAGAATAAAAAAAAATGTCTTCCTCAATCAGCTTCAAACCCAAATCTCCCCAAGGCTTGCACCCATGTATTGAAATCTGTATGACTAATGGATAATCTATGTGTCTGTCATCCTATGTACTGATTTTTGCTGAGCTAAAACTAATGCTACTTCATCAGTTTAAACTAATGGATGGAGATGCAAAGAGATGTGTGCTGTGGGGTCTGTAACCACTACTGGGACAACACAGTAACGTGCCAGACCCATGTGAGAACAGTCAGCCAGGCCCCCACAGCCACAGAGGTTTGCTGATTCAGTTTGGAAGAAAAAGACTTAAACATGTAATAAAACACCTGCCTACTTTGGTTTCCTGGTTGAGGCAGAAGAAAATGGCATGAAATGAATGACAAAGGTGTGGTTTGACTTGTACTGAGTGTAGACTTTCAGGGAAATGTGCACAGGTATATGCTGACACATCCCCTCTCTAAAGACAGAAGATGCAAGAGGAAACCCTTCTGTGAGTTAAGTAGACCTAGTAACTTTATGGAATTGCTGAAGCAAGATGTAAACGATGTATAAAACCATCCTTGTCCACTGGAATATATGGCAGGACTGTGCATTCCCTCCTGTACTGTGCTGTTTGCTGAGCTATTCATTTCAGACAGAGCCACAAAACCTCACTAAGCTCACAAGTTTTGATTAAAAGACGGAACATAAGTATTGTATTTTGTGGGATGATTTAGTGATTTATGAAACTGACTCAGTTTAGTGGTTTTTGCAACATAGACTCCAAGAAACCACAGGTTTAAATCCCAGCTGGGTTAATTTCATCCTTTTATCACTCATAGAGATAAACTCAGTACTCTGAAGTACCTCTGAAGGGTTTCTACAGACACAATCTTTTTAAAACAAAGTCAAATTCTTCACATTTTCGACTCTTTTCCTTCCTTAAATTTTAAAAAACATTGTGTTCATCTTGATGGCAAAATGCACATCTCTCCTTAGGGGAGTTTGTGCTGATACTTGCTGCAGTGAATCCCTCTCTGGCAATTAACAGAGTTAAAACACTTCAGGGTTACCCATGACACTCCATTTCATTAGGCCTCAGTGGTGATCAAGTACTAATAACCACTTGGGTAACACTGAACAGCCTGCGTGTTTCCTAAAGACTCAACTGGGCTCTTCCAGAAACCAGGATTGCTACAAGGAATCTTCTCTTTTGGCCTGCCAAAATTTCCCCTGCTGTAATTATTTTATCCTGTTGCTAATGTATTCTCTATTATAATTTGCCCTACTGACAGAAAAGACAGTTTTGTGAACCTGTTCACCCAGGAGTTTCTGTCCCTGTTAAAAGGTGGCTTTCAGTCTTGTCACCCATCTCTGCAGCAGCTGGGGACTACACTGAACAGTCAGGGCTCAACCTGCCACACCAAGTTTCCCAGGAGGGGCATGTCAGCACAGTGCAAATAAAACGAACTGTTGCTGTTGGTTCTGGGTCTGTTACGTAGATATTTCCCTCTCCTCAGTTTCCAGCCAACAAAAGCAGCTGGTATTTTTATGTGTTTGATTTTTTTTTTTTTAACAGTCATTGTCTATCTGAAAACAGTTTTCACCTCTATTCCTGTTGACATTGGTGCTTCGAAAATGGCATTAGTTGCTCTGTTATTTCATGTTAAGCCCAGGTCAGAGCTGAGTGTGAACCCTTAGCTCAAATTACTCAACACCCAGCACAAGACTCGGTGCTCCATTGCCAGGCTCTGGAAAGGGGTGTTGGACCTGTCCCAGTTTCTGCCAAGGACAGGGTTAATATTTTGCAGTAGCTGTGAAGGGGCGGAGCCTGGAGCTGTGTGAGCATGGCCAAGACATTGTGTTGCTGGATACCATCTTACATCAAGGCCAGAGGTGAAGGGAAGGGATGGGCTCAGACTCTCTCACTTCCATGGTTTCCAGTCGGGAGCAAGCGTGGCAGACAGAGCAGTTGAGATGTGCCACTGTTGGCTACAGTAATTTGTCAGGTCAAGCTCTTCAGTGAGCATTTTTGCATGTAAATCACCCTATCTTTGTACATTTTTGTTATTAGTATTTTTGCTGTTACTGTTCCTTTTATCTCATTGCTGATTCCAGCATATTATTCTTATCTCAGCTCAAAGCCTCTGCCTTTTGTCTCCCACTACTGAGTGGGGGCTTGTGAGTTTGGTCTGTTTTTTAGTGGGGGTACTAAAATGGGGAATACCATTCCTACACCACAACAGACACTTCAGGATGGGAGGAGATAATCCATTCAGCACTGGTCAAAGCCCAGACAAGTTGCCACCAGCCTCCCAGAAACAGGTCAATAGGAGAGCCCAGCCTGGAGCACCAGCTCCAAGAAAGCTCCTCCTTTCCCCAGTTTTGTCAGGGCCATTGCTGCTCATCTGGATCCTGCCATCTTGAGGGCCATCATCCTAGAGTGGTTTGGGTTGAAGGGACTGTAAAGATCATCTAGTTCCAACCTCCAAAGCTGCAGCCCAAATACATCTACAGCTCCCATCACAGCAGCAAAGTTTCACCCACTCTGTCTGATTGACAGGAGCCACTTTGGTTGAGAGATAATTTCTTGCTTCACTGTGTGTGTAGTAACAGATCCTTCCCTCCATGGCATGCAGTCAGCTACCTCCAGACACAGCTCCATGACTGACCAGCTCCATAACTCACCTCAAAGGTTTCTGCTCTCACGTTCAGGGTGCGTATTTTCCAATTTCACCATGTTTGCTTTTACATCTTGAACCCTTTGCTAAATCACTATCAAAGCAGAAATGCCAAGGATGCAAATAACAAATGAAGCTGTACAGATAAAGATCTGGTAACAGCAGCTGAGGCCTTCCTGTGGGTGAGAAAAGCTGCCTGCACTGAGGATGAAATGAAAAGTACATCCTTGTGTTTAGCACTTTAGAAGTTTTCCTTGGGTGGAACAGCTTTTGTCTCGGCCAGAAGCAGTGTCATCCCCTAGGAAACAGTCATCCTCTTGGAAATAAAGACATATTTAGATTACAGAGACTTCCAACAAAATAAAAAAAAAAAAAAAAAAATGAGGCAAAAAAAAAGGAAAAAAGGCAAAATCACAATACAAAGCGTTAAGGTTAGAATGTGATGTCTGCTTTGAAAAAAGAGGATCAAATACTTAACAGGGCTGAGAGTATTCTGTCTGAAAGAAACGCCTTTACCAGAGATATAAAAGTAGGAAAAATAGCCAGTACTCACAAGAAACAGTAAAAAATTAGACTCTTTCTGGGGGAAGATCTAGCTGTACATTAGGTTAAAAAAAAAACAGAGCAGTCAAAGAGGATTTTTCCCTCAAGTGTATATTTTTCTTAGCAGTTGGGCTCACTTGTGAATAGTGTTAAAGCACTTTAGTTTCCATTGTAAAAAATCAAGTCAGAGAAAACAAAAGTGGAAGGGACCTCAAAAGGTCATTTAGTCCATCTCATTTCCTAAAGGCACATTCAGCTATGCCAGCACCATCTGGACAGATGTTCTGCTCCTTAAATGGGCTTTTCACACATCCATAAAGCTTGTTCAAAATTAAAGCACATCAAGCACCAATTCTCTAAGAGACAGCATGTAGCTACACAGTCCTAGGAGCATGTTAGAGAGGAAAATAATTTCAGGTTTCTGTTTCCCTTCTAATTTCCTGTTGTGGTGTCAGGAAATGGGCACTAATTCACTTCCTGTAAGCAGGAGAGAGTGGCAGGGATGGGAAGAGCTGTCCTGTTCCCTTGGCAGCAGCAACAGGCAGAGGAACCAAGGATTCTCCAGTGGGAGAAATGTCACTGCCTGAAATGACACTGTGTGGGTGGCCAAGCAGCCACAGCTCCCAAACTTAACCACTATCAGCACGTGTCATGAACCCACCAGAAATCAGCTCTGACAACAAGAAGGGATTGCAGGAGGACATCGCCAGCTCAGAACTGAAACACGAGATGATGCTGCTGGGACACTTGGGGAGGAGATTTCCAAGCTGTACTAAGACTAAGCAAAAGATCAAGCAAATGCACTGTCATAGTTGTTCACTCTGGTACAGTTGCAATTTATCTGAGTGTCGTTTCTGCTGACCTTAATTGAATTTTGGACCTTACACAAACATGTACAGTATTTGTCCTTGTCCATATTACATTTCCCATTGCTCTTCACAGGGTTTGTGAAATAATTGATTGAAATCAGATGTGATCAGAGAAGACATTTTGTAGAAAGAAAACAACTAGATAAGTAAGGGGCAAAAAAGGGATACAGTTATACATTTTATCCAAGTTCAGTTTTCCTAAGCAAAATTCATTAGTTTTTATAAAAAATCTGCTTTCTATTTTGAGACTTAGCCTGTTGCTTTTTTTATTTATTTGGTCAGCTGAAGCTGTGAGAAAATCTCACACACACTCTTTGCAACTCATTCAAACTCTTAAGGTTTGAAGAGAGGAAGACTTCCTTGTCCACTTACTTTACTGCCATTTAAAATTAGTAATGACTGTCTAAAACTTAAAAAATATTCAGATGGACTGCTGAAGAAGTAGCTTTAAAAAGTTTCTTAAAATATGACATTCAGGCACTCTATAATGAGATTTCAGTATCAATTATGCAAAGGTGTAGCTGTGGCTCAGCTCATGCACACAGAGTGCAGCAGTCATGGCTGACAGAAGAGCACGGCTGCAGTAGAATGTAATTTGTTGCAGTATCTTGGACTGTGGTCTTTCTATTTCAGAAAATGATTTTCACTTAAATTCATGCTTTGTCACTTGAGGATTGGACGTCTTCAGAGCACCTTGCCTTGGCTCTGAACATTGGGAGCTGTACAAGTACTGAGCATATGTGTAATGGCAATTTTCAGCTGGTCACAGGTCAGTCACCATACACTGGATTTCACCAAATTTTAATTTTTTCAGTGAGGACATCCTTTCAGAGCCAAATTTCAGCCCTCAGGCATTTTCTTCTCTATAAAGGCATTGTAACTTTCAATGACAAATGAAATATTTTTTGCCTATGTTCGGGCAGAAGGTCACAGCCACAGTGGAGAAAATTTCTCCTTGTGTGCTATAAGCCCAACATTTTATTCAGATGTTCTTTCAGCTCCAGCTCATGTGTGTCTAATGTCTGTTTTAATGAGAAAGTAGCCCACAGGATGGTATTTCCCATCTGTAACACAGATAAAGCTCTATCTTCATGACACATTTGTTGCTGCTATTGTTTTTGGTAGGACATAACCAAAGTCCTTTTAAGTCACTGTGAAGGCTTCAGTTCCTCCCCAGAGATCAGAATTCCCCACGAGGAAAAATGCCACAGGATAATTTTGTCGTGTTTCATTTTGATGAGGCTCATTCTTTCTACATTTGTCATCTTTGGGAGTATCTCCACACATCTTCCCCTCTTATTTTCAAGACCTGCCTGAATGATGATGTTCCTAATACTTCCTTTAAGCAGAAAATCCCATTTCTAAGTCAATTCCTCTGGCAATAAGCAGTGTTTCAAGGACAAGTTTTATTGTTGATTTGCACTTCTAGAGCATTATGGTGCTTTTTGTGTCACCACAATACTATGGCTCATGTTGTCAAAACCTGTGTTTAGTAAAGCATAATAAGGAGAGAGTGTTTCCAGTACGTATTCCAGAGGCGGGAAGTTTGGATTTGATTCAGGAGATCATCACTTCACATTATTACTGTCAAGATGAGTTAACTGAAGCATGATGTATACAGAAATTACTTTTTCAGTTAATAGAAATAAGGAAAAATGGACATAAGTGCTGTATCACCAGTGAAAGATTTATTGCACTGCTGTTGAGGATCCATGTAAGTGCTGGAGTGGATTGAAGATGTGCTGCTC
This sequence comes from Thryothorus ludovicianus, assembly GCA_013397245.1. Classification (NCBI taxonomy): domain Eukaryota; kingdom Metazoa; phylum Chordata; class Aves; order Passeriformes; family Certhiidae; genus Thryothorus; species Thryothorus ludovicianus. Next base: position 572,552 of record VZTB01000992.1, read on the forward strand.
ATGCACAGATCATAGATCTCAGAGCTGCACAGGCTCCCCTATTTCACCCACTGTACTCAGTTTGAGGCTGTGTTATATTTCACTCTGCTGAGATTACAACTTTTGTCAATACTGGGTATTCATGAATGATTTTAACATTTACTCCATGGACTTTTCCAATACCTGGCACATTTACTGATGAGGAGAGAGTCCCTAAAGATTAGGCGTTTCATTTATTTCAGTCAAAAGCTCATCAGTACCTTTTGCATCTACTGAGCTGCTTGGGAAAAAACAAACCAATTTCTAAATTAAAAATTAGAAAAGCTGATGAACTAGCATTTGTTATAGTATTTTATCTGGTTTATTCCTAGTGCTTCCTTCCAGAACATCTGGGTTCAGGAAAAACCACCTCAATCTAAACCTGATCTAAAAAGAGTGTTTCTGGATTTCACACTCACTATTCTGTCAGGTTACACTGACCATGCCTCTCCACGTTTGCACAGAGAGACTGCAGTTTCTGAATATATTTTACTGAGATTGCATATGCCAATAAACCCCTTGCTTCCTGTTAGTCCCAATAACCAGATGTATGCAGATATAACCAAATATAACCGTATCTTCAGGACAGCCCTACCTTCTTGGGTTATATGAAAACAGAATTATAGATGCATTTTAATGTCTTTCCAAAATATTTTAACTTTACATAAAGTTTTATTAAAACAGTCTTTCAAAAAAGGAACTTCCTCTTTTATTTTTTTTTCATGTTCTTCCTGAGATTTTGCATGGGATTTGAGTCTCCAATGATCATATTTTCTACTGATGCAAGCAGAGTCCCATTACAGCTGAACTGATTTACTACAACTAAGAGTCTGTCCATAAAGCCAAATCAACCTTTAAATTAGGCTCAAAAGAAATACTACCAATTAAATTTAGTCTGTGACCTCTAACATAGTTTAACAAGCTCAACATATTATGGATTTCAGTAGGGGAAAAAAAATCAATTAAACTTTAAGAAAAATATAAAATCCCCAAAGTCTAAACCTTGACAAAAGTAGTTCAGAAATCCTGTCGCATCCAGCTGTTTCCATGGTTTCACATCCTGTGTTCCAGTTTTTAGGGTGCTATATAGGATATGAAAGCAGCTTGGGAAAAAAAAACCTCCATGAGTAAAACCCTTTTTTTTTCAGTTCCCTTATTTGTTTTGTTTCTGCTAGAGCTGGGGGGTTTTGGTTTGATTGGGTTTTGGGTTGGTTTTTCTTTTTTCCTCCTTTTCTCTGAAAAAAAACAACTATATTTTAATTTGGATTTGAACACTTCAAAGCCCTGAGAGATCATGGGACTGTTCCTGCTGTAGGCAACAGCAAAAATCTCATTGCCTTTGGTGGGAGCTGGATTGGACCCTGAGAAAGAAACTGAGGGAAGAAGTATCATCTTTTCTCAAACTCCCTTTTCCCCAGAAATAAGCTAACATAACCACCCTGATGCGACAAGTTTATTAAAAGCAAATAGTCATCTTGTGCTACAAATCCTTCTGAATACAGTGTTTTGACTAAATGACATTTAACAGTGTTGTAGCTTTAATAGTAAAGAAAACACTAGCAGCTCAGTACTTAAACCTCTGTCCCATGGTGAATATCATTTTCAATATCCTATAAAAATTCTTTGAAGTGTTTGTATCCAGTCTGCCCCAATGGATTTACTCAGAATTAGTTAATAGTGAGAAAACATTGAACTAAATTTATCGGTTACTCTCTCTCATGATCGCATAAAAAATAAAATTAAAAGGAACCCTCTACAGAATACTTTATCAGACTTGGTAATGGCATCATCTCTGACAGTGAGGCAATAAAAGCATATTAGTGACCCCCTGATGAAACATGTTTATAGGCAAAGTCAAAGAGATTGATCATTCTCTCTGGAAAGTGGCATTTCCCTTCAATGCACTGTTACTGCTACTCACAGAAGTATACTGATGGGCTAATGCATGACAAGCAGGAAATGTATGAAAGGGGATGCAATTACCAAGTCCCTCTCAGCTTTTCGAGGAAAAATCTTTTCTGCCCACTGCCTGAACTCCCTGTTGTCCCAGCAGTGATGCCAGCAGTGTGTAACAGAGCCAAAGGTCGTAGCTGAGACTCCAGGTGTTGTCCTGGGTTCCATCCGGGTGTCATTTCTCCCAGAAGTGTTTGCACTAGGTGAGAGTGAGAACAGAAGGGGGAACAGTTAAGGAAGAGACTCTCCCAAGATTATAGCAAGGCCCAGAAAAAATCCTTCTTCTAGTGCCATGAGACCATGCTGGGCAATCTTTCCATGGCAGTCACTGCTGGGGTTTTCAGGCATGATCTTTGAGAGATATTCTATGTGTTCATACTCTTCAAAATCCCAAGCCCTGGTGACACACATTGTTCCTCATCTTGAGGAGTCCTTCTGATTTGTTTCAGTTTTTCTCACTCATGAGTATTTTTTAGTCCGTTACTCCAGCTTCTGTATTTCTACTTCTTTCTCCAGTTTCTTCATTTATTATTTGGATGAAAATTGCAATTTTTTTTTTGCCTACATGGCAGTTCAAATTGCATTCTTTCTATTTTAATAACTCACCTCTCAAACAATGGACAAGTCTGCTACTTGTTCAGAAACTGTCGAGTTCTCATTCACTCCCATTTACATTTTCTGTAAAAGGAAGGAAAACAAAATTTATGCATTTCTGAACCACTTTTAGCTCTCAGCTCATCTCCCATCTAAATACGTAAGTCAGACGTCACCTGGAGTGTGTCACAGTGCCTCTGAACACAATCCAAATCTTTTGTGCTTTCCCAGTCCCATTTCTGTTCTGTCCCCCATTAATCAGCCAGCATGACTGGCATGGCTGCAAGGGAGGGGTCTTAATGCAAATGTATTTTCCCAATGTAGTTTCCACAAATTGCTTAATGATTAGCCAAGTAGAGTGGTTCTGTTAGTGCCATAAAGCTCTCTTCCTTGATTTCCTTTAGTCTTCCTCTTCCTCTTCTTGGAGGAACCTTCAGTCATTCCATGTGGTCATGGAGTGGGGGGAGCCGGGGAGGTGGGCAGCCTGAGCTGTGTGCAGGACAGGGAAAGGTGTGGGCTCGGGGGACTGTCCTTGGAGCATGATGGTGTGTGGATGGCACTGGGAGCAAGACAGGATGATGTGTCTGGCAGAGCTTGGAAGGTCTGGGGAGGAGTCAGGTCTCAAGGGGTACCTTTGGGATTTGGAATATTTAAAGCCTTCTCTTAGTGATGGTATTAAATGCCAAAATGAACACAGTTCTTGGTTACTCACTCACTTCTGTGTCATCATCCCTATTTCTGCATTAAGGTCCAGCTGAATCATTGCTTGGCTGAAATAAGTAAGACATTAAATATGAACCACATAGATGCAGGTGTGAAGAAGCAAAAACTTAAAAGGACTGATTAAGACAAGAGTTTTCCATGATGTAAGGGGCTAAGGTTTTTCCATCTAAGCCAGGTTCCATTACTTTGCTGCCTCTGAGTGCTCAAGACATGCCTAGAAAAGCTTTGTTCTAGCTAACCCAGAGACTGCATCTTTTCCTGCCAAGAGGCAGAAAGATCAACCTACCCGTTTGTCACCTTTGCTCTAAATTACTGAACATTACTGTAAAAGGGGTTGGTGGAGAACAAGATGAAGAGGATCCAGATGGTTCAACACATGGTGACCTGTCACATCAGCAGCACAGATTTATAAGAGCTGATCACCCTTGTCCTCTTGTTCAGTACAGTGTTTTATTATTAAGATTTTATTTTTGTGGCTTTCCGCTGTCTGGATCTTGACTCTTTCCTTGACCTTGTTTCTCACTGTGCTGATTACCTGTGGCAATAATCATCTATGGCAAGAAATTCTGTGCAAAAACAACTGACAGACACCAGAATAAGGCTTCAACAAAGATGACAGGACCTTCTAAATGGATCTTGAACACGAGTTAAGGCTGAACATCAAATCAGCCATGCTCTCTACAACACCTAGAATAAGGAACTATATAAAGTATTTGTTTCAAGATGTGGTTTTCAAAACTCACAGTCTGGAAGGAAATGAGAGAAGAAAATTGAATAGTATTGAAAAATGGGTACACAAAGCCAAAGTTCTTCCCAGGGGAAAAAAGAAAGCGATTTAGAGGAACATAGGAGAATCTGCTGCCTTCTAATATTAGCAGTCTTAAAGCTCAAGAGGTGAAACCCTGTGTAACAGTGTCTGTTTAGTGGATAATTTGGTTCATATATCTTAATAAAGAGGATTAGAAAATACAGAAAACATAAGATGTAAAAGAATTTTTAAAGAGAAGTTTCCCAAAGGTTGTCAGGAGGCTTTTGCTTTTACACTTTATTACTGCAGCACAGTGTTGTGCTGTGAAAAGCATTTCATCATTTGCACTTCAAGAGGTTGTTGGCTCAGACAAGTGTCATTACCAAAGACAATTTTCACAATGCATTCAAGAGCTTCATTAACTGCCTGTCCAACAATAATATTGGCCTTGCTGTGTTCAGGTACTGGAACACAGATCCATAGCTGGTTATAGTTTCAGACATAGGAGATAAATATCCATCTTTGTCCTGCAGATTTCTCTGAATTCATCACATTGTCTTCAAGACAGAGGTCAATGTGCCTAGGTTTGTGTGGCAAGAACTTCCTAGTGCTGAATGCCTTTCTGGTAAAAACGAAAACATACACAAAATTGCATCAGAACTGGAAAGTAAATTGATCATTTTGATAGGACTTCTTCAATCAGAAGAAAGTAACGGGAGATAAGATAAGGGCAAAGCTGTTTAATGCTTAATGTAACTCAATAAATCAGATCTTAAGTTCTTTCCTCACCCCATACCTCAGCAAAAATGATCAGAAATTACAGAAAGTTATTCCCCCATTTTAACTGAAAGTGACTGTTATGTTTAGGGTTCATGAGAAATAAGAAAAAAAAAATTAAACAAATACAAAAATTAAACAAATACTAAGAGGAGAGCAACACAAGGGGGTTATATATCCAAATTCAAAATCATTTGAGGGCCTTTGCATGCCATGGAATTTGTGAGTATGAAACAAATTAAACACTTGTCTAAAAACGTGTTTAGCTGGGACTGTGGCAAGTCACTTAATCTTGTGCCTCAAATGGACTGCACAGGGTAATAACAAATGGAGTCGTGTGGGCTGGCCTCAGCAGGGAATTGAAACATCCAGACTTGTCCTCTGGGAACTGTGAGCAGCAAAAAACAGAAACAAAAATATAGAATTAGGGGACAGATTTGAGTGAAAGGGAATGAGGATTGCTTTTGAAGGTTCATGAAAAAGAAGTCTGGGTTAAATGTTAAAAATTCAGTTCATTATGCCAAATTTGGGTCCTAATTCAAGTTAGGTAGAAATTAACATTATTGTCCTCAGTAAGATGGATTAATGAAGAATTGGTATTTTTTGCCATTAGGCTGAGGAGCACTGGTATGATAGTACTGAGTGGCTGAACCAGAGTGAGGAGAGCTTCTGAATCCATCTGCAATCCACCTTTCCCAGCATTACAGATCTCTGCTGGACTTTCCTGGAAAAACTGGTGCTGTTTGTTTCAATGGTCTGGAAGCCAAGAACTCCCACTCTCCTGGCCTCAAGGCTGGGATGTCAAAATGCAATCATGGAATCACAGAATTATTTAGATTGGAAAAGACCTTTAAGGTGATCAAGTCCCACTGTCAACCCAGCACCACCACCATGTTCACCATTAAATCATATCTGCAAGTGCTATATCCATACAATTTTTTAATAATTCCAGAGATCATGTCTCCACTACTTCCCTGGACAGTATGTTTCAATGCTTGAAAAACATTCCTATGAAGACATTTTTTCCTAATATTTAATCTAAACCTCCCCCAGCAAAACTTGAGACCATTTCTTCTCATCCTGTCAAAAATTCTATCCCTTTTATCAGTTTGTCCTGAAACATAGTCAAGAAAGTTCCTGAGAAATATAAGTTGTATCTAAATAAAATCTTCATCAAAATAAATGGCAGTGTTCCAGCCAAGCTCTTGTTTTCATATCATAACATTTTGCTTGAAAAATACTCATGTAGAAAGAGTTGTCATTTCAACAAGTTTCCAAGCCCTATGTGAAATGAGATATTCCCACCTCTATTCTTTCCCACCTCGCCTAAAGACTTGTTCTGGTAACAGCCAGCTCTCTGTTCCAGCTCACTGCACAGTTGAAAGGCTTGCATTCAGTCTGCAAGAGGAATTTTCTTCTAGCCCAAAGAGAATTCCTACTCTATTTAGGTTATAGATTATATATTTTGCTCAAAATGTGAAGTCCAAAATTTTTTTTTTCTTATTTTAAGGTATCATAAATATGTGTAGGGATAATATCTTCTTATATATAATTATCCTGAATTTTATCATGCTATAGAAATAATACTTTGCACTCATTTATTCCCAGTACTCTGGGATCTTAAAAGATAGATAAGAAAGACTCTTTTGCTGATACTAGGGGAGTCAAAACACATTGGAGGAATTTCAGCTGGATAATTAGCCCTTCTGAGGACCTGAAACTCCCCCATGAGTCATTCACATTTTTGACAATTGACGCATAAAAAACATGCCCAAGGCTGCACAACAAGTCCCCTGGCAGGATACAGGACACAGCTTAGAAGATATTAGTCATTTATGCTATAGAAAATGCTTCATATTCTCCTACCTAGAAAGTATTAGACAGTTCATCACACTCATCCTTCTTGAGGTTTCAAGAAAGCTAAATTAGTCTCATACTTAGAAACCAGGGGATACAGAATCCACTTTGTTTCAATGCAAATAAATGCATTTTGGAAAAAATGTTCTAACACTCAGTAGCATTGATACCTCCCAAAACCCATGAGTTTAGCAGATCAGCTCTCCTTTTTGTAGTTCTAAATAGTAGCATTTTCCTCTTTATTTATCTAGTTCTATTTAGAACATGTCTTGACTTTGACTCCATCTTTTACTGTGAAGTCTGCAGTGTGATGGGGGCAGAGAGTGGCAGCAGCACAGTTGATGACATAGGCAGAAAGCTGTGGCAGCTGATGTGACAGTACTAATCCACTAAAATGACACCAATTTAATGCCCTGCTTTTCACAGGGTATTACCAGAATAGCTTTTGCTACCATTTGTGAGCAAAAAAAAACCCAGCTCTAAAAAACCTACAGGAACAGTATGTTCATGGCCTTTGCAAATCTTTATAAGCCCAGTTTTGTTTTCTGGGGCTCAGGAATGAACGTACCAGAGCTTTAGTCAGCTAAAGGTCATCTGTCAGCTAAAGGTGCTGGGCCTTAACTTTGCTGTCACACTGTCAGAAGTTAGCACTGGGGAGACTCGTGGTTGCAGAGGAGTCCAGTATTTCAGCATTTTATCCCTCAGACTGGCTGAGACACTGGAATATTTCTTTCTAGACTAGATTTTCTCAGGGGATGTGTTAGGAAGTGTCACCTGTACTATACCCAGCACTGTAAGTCCTGGGGGGCATTTCAGAAATGCTTGTTCTGGTCACAGTTAATGAAGGTAGGTCCCAGTGGTCACTCCAAGCTGCTTTAAGATAACATTGGGTAAAAATCACTCTGGTTAGCCAGGAGAAATCTGGGCTGTTATCCGTGTGCAATTGCATAGCAATGAAGACTGAATGTGTCACCTAACTTTAGATATCCACCCCAGGAATCTCAAGAGCTGAAATAGTGTCCCCTTACTTTGGGGTGACAGCTCACCCACAGTTCCCTCTGTGGTCAGTGAAAAAGAATAGGCACCTTTCACACAGAATTCATCTTATCTACTTTAATTGACTTCTTTGAGAGGAGGCAAATCATTCTCAGCTGTAGTTTGAATATATTGACTGGTGAGTTCAACTGCATGAGATTATGCTGGTAATGAGGCAGGAAATACTTCAGTGTCCACAGTGGACACTGGACAGCCAAGGTTAGGACACTGCATCTACCTCTGGGAACTAGAACTATCCTACTGGTCAAGCAGCTAAACAGAAATCTGCTCTTATTCTCACAGTAATGAACAGGAGAGTGTGGATGCTCTCTGTGTTGCAGTGGCCTCTCTGATAGTCATGGATTTCCTACACTGCTATCAGAGCCTAATAATTGTGACTCCATTTGTATTTGTGGGGGCTTGAAATTGAGAACATCACCTATAAAATTCTCCACACTACTACACATATTACAGAATATACAAAGGATAGGAACACATCTCTCTGTACACACAGATTTGTGTTTTTCTATCTCTGGTAAACAAAAGTTCACTTTAAAGGATAAAAAAAAAGGAAACATGGAGAGATTGGGAGGCAAGCAATGAATCGTGGATGCCCAGCATGCAGTGTTAGAGTGCTAAATTCGGGGAAACCAGCTTGCATGTCCCAAGCATATGCTGCTGTAACAACAGCCACAGTACAGAGAGCTGTGCTCGGAGGCACTGTGGAGTGGCAACCCATAGGGCTCCATCTGTCCAATTTCAGGCAAGGAAAGCTTATCTTTCCACAGGAAAGGAAGCTGCAAACTGATCCCAATCATCTGGGGCTGGGGTTTCCTTGCTGATTTGTATTTTTAAGAATGAGTGGCTAGATAACCCACTGTTTTGGATCAAATTAAAAATGCTCACAGTTTGACTACAATGTTCACATTCCAGCCATTAGCATCATGCAGATACCAAAGTGCAGTTATGATCTCTGTGGCATTATGAGAAAATCCTACACAGGCAATGTGCTCTGGCTTTTTGGATCAGTCTTTTAAAATTTGAGAAAAATACAATTTACTCTGGAATAGTAGGTGGCAGGGAAATGCACCAGGTGACCTCTCATGGTCCATCCCTCCTGCTCTGTGATTATACAATAACTAGAGTTTGGCATTAAAGCTCCTTCAGTTTTTGGTTTTTTTTTTCTAGAAAAATCTCATGAGGCTCTGAATAAAAAATTACAGTGAATCAGAAAAGCAGAAGTCATGCTCAGAATACAGCTGATATGTCTTATATTCCTGTGCCAGTACCCAGGTCATCACTTATGGTGAACCTTCACATGTTTTTCCTGAATCCTTTGCAGAACCTTGGCGTATTCAGCAATCATCGGTGACTTCTCAGCATCCTTGTGGTTACCAATCCAGGTGCTTGTATCAAAAATCAAAGAAAAATCAAAGATTCTTTTCAATTTATTCCCAAAGTAATTGGAATATACTTAAAATAGGATTCATTTTCATAGTTGTGGTATTGTTGCTTTAACTGCAAACACGGTCTTTCTAACCAGGTCATCTGAGTGTATAGAAACATGTTCTTCCTTATGGGATACAAGCAAGTGGGTGAAATTAAGGCACAAAGATAATAGCATACACTAGAGAAAGAGAACTAAGCTTTTGCTTCAAAAACCTTCTTCACAGAAGGGTCTAGAGGGATTTGAAGTTTTCTCCTGAAAGTAGGTAAAAGTTAGAGCTTTCATTTGAGTTTCACTTTGTATTTCCAGTTCATTTCAACCCACAGCTCAAAGTGAAATTCTAGGATTTGGAAAAATGAGCAAAAATCTGAAGATGTGCATTAAAATGTCACATGCAGAAATATTCCAGTTGGGGCCTTAAGGCACCATCCATTTTAAAGCTACAATAGAGTTTTGCAGTTTGACCTTCAAACACTTCTTTGAAATTCCAGCCTTAAGCATCCTGTCCAGGACTGGGTCTCCATGAGGCTGCAGGACTGACTTCTTCTTTTTCTACTGCAGATTGAAGCTGCAGGACTGACTCCTTCCTTTCCTACTGCAGATCTGTCTTATGTACATTAGAATTAGAGAAGGAAATGAGATAAATGCTAAAACACCTGTCATCCCCTCATATTTTCCAAAAGCAATAAAAATTATATATAGGCATGAAGGATTGAAATTTTTTTTTGGCTGTATCGTGATACTGGTGACACTGAAAGAGTATTTGAGCATGACATCCAGCACCATGCTAAAATTCATATCACATTGAATATGGATGTAGAGATAAAAGGGAGATAAAAGTCTGTGGGGGAGTATCACAGTTCAGCAGCAAGCAAAGAATACAAAGAGATTTGAAGAATAATGTTTTATGTGTGTTTGGTTAAAGAACATAATGGCCTAGTTCTAAGAGCAGGAAGATCCTGTTCCAGCTCAGGATCCGGAGTAACCACCCCCAGGAATGACTTGGGGCTGAGGAGCTGTGAGGTGGGTTGCTGATGAGGAGGATAAAGTGTCTTAAAGGCTCTTAGATATTGGTCCTCTTCCCACATTTTGGTTTTCTCAAGGCAGCAGACTTTTGACTGGATAAACAGGAAAATTTTTTAGTCTGGGTACATTCCTGTGTCTTGAAATGCTCAGATCTGTGAGAGGTCTCTGTGCCTTTAGTAAGCTGAAATTCAAATAGAGGAGGGTTCTTTCTTACAGCTTAAAATTTCATGTGCTTTTGTTGTCCCTGCAGTGAGAGGCTGATGAAACGTTATACATCAAAAAGAGGAAAGGCTTTTCCTTCTTAATATGGAAATCAGATGATAATTTCCAATTTATATTTTAAAAGAAACATCCAAAATATGTCCATTAACACAAACATATCTTTTATTTTTATTTCTAACTATTTAGAAGGTAGTAGGAGCTGGGATAATTTTTATTTATGTTTTCTCTCACCGGCTGAATTCAGAAATAGTTGAGATTTTATCTACAGGCTTGTTTTGTTGCAAAAAGGTGCAACATGTGTTAAAGGTTACAGTTCCAACCAAGCTTTCTACAGGAAGAGCTTCTGAGCTCCAAGGGGGAGGTTCTGGTCAAATCCAAATGTGATCAGTGAGTACAGAAAACAGAAGACACAAGTCCTGCTGTGCTGCTCTTGACAGACAGGAAAAACAGACTGGCACACCAAGGAAGGACCTGGTCCACATCATTCCCTGGTAACCCCCCTCAGACTCATAGCATTTGAAACTTCCTCAGAATTACCCAGTGAACAATATGAATTATTTCCCTGCTAATCAGAAGCTAGTGTTGTAAACAGGAGTTGGAGTCAGAGAAGAGGGTTCTACACTTACCAGAAACGGAAAACCAACAATGTCCTCCTGTTTAGTTTAAAGTTACTGGAACAGATTTTTCCAGGCGGAAAATCACTACAGCCACTACCAGAAGCCTTAGTGGAGCACAGTCCTATTCACCTGTGAGACCAGCTCCACTCTGTTTACAAATCTAACACCTCTTGTTTGTGCACTTACTTAATCACTGTGAAACAGCACATTACTGTTGTCACATGGTTATACTAAAAGGAACATTTAAAAGGAAACAGAGCTTAAGGGTAAGCTAGGGTTTGGTGATCTGCCAAGCTGAAAATAGCATTTAACAGGCTTTTAATCTATTTCATAGGTTATTGTCCCCATGAGTGCTGTTATAGTCTACAGATGAGAAAAATGAGAACAAAGGGTTATTTTCACTTACAATTCAGCAGCTGCCGGTATTATTACTGTGTCATTGATAATCAAACAGAGGTACACTAATAATTGGATCCTTTAGAATGCAGTATGCAGTAAATATTTGTTGTTTTGAAAATAAGCAGGCTGTAGAAATTAGACTGCTCTTTTTGTCAAAGTTAGAAGATTAAATACTCACAGGGCCAAGCACCACCATGAGAGAAATGCCTGGCATTTGTGGAAGATTTTGTTGATCTCTGCAAGATTGCTCAGGTCTGTTTGCACAAGGGAGAAAAATAGGTGTTTGAAGTAAAAAGGTAATTAAAATCAAAATTAAACACATGTTTTTGCTTTTGAATCCTAATTTGTAGACGGTACATAATATACTGTTTTATACCTTAGAGATAGGCAATTACCAAAATAACCCTCTACTTGCATCCATTTGACTTGCTGTAATTAGTAGAATATACAAGGTATGAGAAGCAAATTTATTTTATCTTTCTGCTCATCCCTCTCTTTCAGGATGGAGAGCAAGGCTTTCTTCACACACTTCAGAGGACAGGCAGATGGCCCACCAAGATGCTTTTCTCCATACTCAGCAGCACAGAGGAGCTGCTGGAGACTTTGTTTTGATTTGTAAGGACAGGAGAAAGGAAGAGAATTTCCTTTGCTTGCAGTTTTGCCTCTTCCACAGAAGCAGTGATAGAGTGTAGGTTGGGATGGCAAAATGCCTTGTCCTTACTGTCTGACAGGACTTGTTCATGCTGCTTTTGAGCGTTGCAGCCTGGAGGACCTGAAACAAGAGTGGAGCACCCGTGGTGCAAACTTACAGGGATGGACAGGCCTAAGCAGAGAAGAAGGGATGCTGAGAAGATGAAAAGTGTTTTATCTTTGTTGTACAGCAGGACACAAAGTGCATGACTACATTTAGCTCAATATTAGATGTCTGCAGTGCAGACTTCACCACTGGAGCTGTCTAGAGTCAATGAGAAGAATCTGGCACTTCTAGTGCCCATGATGATTCTTTCTCATTCAAGAGAGGATGCAAAGAACAATCTCAGGGAACACAGATGCATTGCATTTATACTTATGCTCTGTTTCTGTCCAGTAGCAGTAAAGACAGAACAGCAAACTGAGATAAGTTTATTCATTTTTGAAATGTCACAATTTTCTAGGAGACTTTGTCTCATTTTCACATATGCGTTAAGCACATATAAGCCTATTTATTATTAGCAGTCAGTAGGATTTATCTTCTGAAAGGTGCTACACACTTATAAAAAAAATTACCTAAGGTGATTAGCACTGGGCAAATGGTAAAACAGGCATAGCTGTGAGCCATAGCACGCTGCTTAAACAGTGGCTTTGTTCTCCAAGGGGAACCACACTGACCCTGAGGCCAGCAAAATTGGTTAGAGCATGGTGCTAATAACACCAAGGTTATGGGTTCAATCCCTTTTTGGGCTATTCACTTCAGAGTTTGATTTGATGGTCCTTGAGGGTCCCTTTCAACTCAGAATATTCTGTGATCTGTGACTTCTGTGATCAGTGACTGTCCAAACAGTGTAATAGCAGACAAGTCCAGCTGTCTTGATTTATGGGGTTTCTGTTAAAGATCTTGAAATATTTAGGGGGGTCTTTGAAATTTGATGATGATAATAATAACAACAACAACAATAATAATAACAACAAAAATAGGCTCCAGACAGTATTTCTGCTTTGCTCCAAGCTGCATGCAGTAGCCACTACAACTTTCCATAGACAGGGATTATTTTCCCTCTTAATCATCCTTTGGTTTTGTAAGTGAGGAAGGCTCAGACAGTAATAAACTGAATCTGAGCTACACATCTGCTTTTTCAAGTAGTGTTTGGTGCAGGGGCAACACTGACAGATTTCATTACAGGCGTGTTGATGTATTAACACTGTCATCTCGGATGCAGTCTGGATGAGAGAGCCCTTGAGTGAAGCTGAGAGCTTCTGATACCAACATGGCAAATGATTCAGTGCAGATCATTATACACATTGGCCTGTTATCTCCTCCACGACGTGTGAGGCTGCAAGTGAGCTGTCTCCTTGGTTCATTATTTATTTTTCCTTAGCTCTGGGCTCTGCCAGTCAAGCAGCCTGGAGCAGAGCCGAGGAGCTGTTTTGGGTACGGCTCGACACGTGGAGAAAGCAGTGTGAGATCTCAGCACTGCCAAGATCTTCACTCATGCTGGAGCACTCACCTTCTGCCTCTGCAGTGGGAGAGGTCAGGGATGTCACAGGACACCCCATGGGAAGGATGGATGGCTTGCCATCTGTGTTTCTCTGCCAAGGCTTTTACTGGGGCCATTAGCAGGCTGTGGAGTCCAGTGTTTCGGAGAGAAGATTGGCTGTGATGATCCTGATCATCTATTACACCTTGCACTGAGCGAGTTTAAGCTGTTTGGCAAGGATTAGGCCTTTCCCTGCTTCCTGCAGATAAGCACAATTGTCTCTGCTTTGTAGATTGGGAAACTATAACAGGGAGACAAAGTTACTTTCTTCAGGTCATGTTTGAAGAGGGTAGCAGAACTGGGAATAAAAAGAGGAATCCCACCTAATGTTAGTCCCACCTAACACAGCATCCCAGCCATCCCAGGAATAAACCCTCCACCAGACTGGAGACTCTGGGATCTACAGGTGAGTATTTATTTATGGAAAGGTGTGGTGGCAAGAACTGTAAGTACAGGACATTAGAAGCATTTCATGCAAATTGCCTGGACTGGAGCTGGTGCTCTGCATGCCCATGCAGCACGTTGAGGGCCACCCATTGGCTGCTGCCACCAGTGCCACCACTGCCCAGCACATCCCCATAGGGACTGGAGCAGGGGTCAGCCCCTGGACAGCTCATTGGGCCTTTGAGCTCTGCGTGTGCCATGCCCTCACCTCCTGGACCTGGGCATTCCCTGAAAACACATCATCATCATCCTCAGTCCAACCAGTCCCTTGGCTTGTGGAAACTGACAGTGCAGCCTTATTTAAGTGGAAACAGACTGTGTGAGTCTAGCCAGGAGTCTGGTTTGTGCCTCTCACAATAGGCTTTAGCTTTAAAAAGCCAGAGTTTTTCTGCTTGTCAAAAAAAGCAGACAAAAGCTCCATCTCTGACAAGAGCTCTCTATAAGCTTCAGCAGCTGTTTCATTTCAACTTTGCCCATGAAGAAAGCTGTATTGTAGAGCAGGGTGGGAATAACTTGTGTCAAAAGCTTTTTTAAAGTTACTTTAAAAGCATATTTCATCTTCAAAATTTAAGTGGCTTGTCCAACTTGTGGTAACTGGAATCAGCTTTCCGTATATTGATGTGGGGTGTCCCTCAGCTAGTCATCAAAATTCAGCTGAGGCAGCAGTTTGGGGACAGCAGAAGAGCCAACACTGCTGAGAATGTGTGTGTCATGACATGCCACAGCTCTGTGAAGGGTGTAGGGATGGTGGCACTGCATGCCTTCTCCAGTTGTCCCTGGAGGTCAAATCTGAGCCTGGACCTACAGCAGGAGGTGAGGTTGGTGGGCTTATCTCAGCCCCTGTGCTGACAGAACACAAACTGCCAGGAGGTTTGGCAGTTTGGTTTGGGTGGGAGAAATAAGAAAATTCATGTCTGGCATCATAAGGGTGTTTCATCAGAGAATTCATAGTGAAACAGCCTGGAGACAGTTGTGCACATCCCACTGCATCCTGCATGGCTGTGCCTACTGTTTTGAGCCCTTTGTTGTGAGTAGGGTTAGTTTGCTTCCTAAGTGCAGTCTACAATCCCTTCCTTTCCCAGCCAAACCCACCCAGCTGCCAATGCATGCTGGGTACAGGGGATTATTGATGAAAGCTGAGCAAGACACCACATGTGGCGAGCTAATTAGAGGGATCCCAAAACAGTGGATATCCATGAGCGTGGTAAAATATGGATGAATAGGGCTCAGGGGAGTATATTCTCAAATCAGACATGCAGCTTGCATAGGAACTGGAGGAGAAGCTGAGTAACTGAGCTCTGCACATCAAGTGGAAATCTCCTTCTGTACACATTAAGGCTGATTGCTGAAAATGCCTCACAACTCATTCGATAAAAGCAGCAAATAATCATTGTTTGTGTAGAGGAGATGGGGAAATGAACATTTAACACTTTTCAACAACTCCCCTAATGCTGTTAGGGCATTTATCTATTTTTACACCAATTTAAAAAATGCAGTCCCTGAAGGTCACTCTTTAGGAAAGGCCTTAATTAAGATTTCTGCCTGCAGCAAATTGTATGAAGTATAATACATCACACTGTAGCAACCTAGATACAGATCATTGGCTACCTTGATCCAGTCATGTGGTATGAGCAAATATTACCATTTTCTTATCATCAAGGATCATTTTACGATGTGAATAAAAAAAATTAACAGCATACAGGTTTTCTTGAAATGTCCATGAAAAGATAAAAAATGCCTGCCATTCAGGCTAAATAAAGCATTCTGTTAGGCAGTGAAGGTCAAATGGAGACATATACTTTACTGAAAGAAAAATGCAAATCTTCCTTGCATCATAAATATTAAAAACAATACTGTTTAAAAGGTCTAATTTATTTTTATTGAATTAATTTCCTTCCATCTGTTTTTCTGCTCTTTCCCTCTGGAGCTCCAAGGGCTATCCTTCCCAAATCAAGGACAAATCCTCTCTGCCTGACGAGCCTGAAAGTTCAGCGTGGATGCAGTTCCAATTCAGAACTTTTAAGCCCTTTTTTTCCAAGCCACCCAAAGCTCTGGCTAAAGCACCTACTCGGTACCACATTCCTGAGTCCATCTCTTCCACCACAAACCTTGCCCCACAGTTCTTTATGGGAGAGCCCCTGTGCATTCCAGAGGTTGCACATAGACACAAAAGCTCTTTCTTCAGAGACAGGTACAAGATCATTTGCTCTCTACAACTACCTGAAAGAGGCTGTAGTGAGGTGGAGGTTGGTCTTTTTTTTCCAGGTGGAGAGGAAATGACCTCAAGTTTCATTAGGGGAGGTTTAGATTGAATCTTAGAAAAAAAATCTTTCTAAAAAGAATGGTTACACATTGGAATGGGCTGCCCAAGGGAAGTGGTGGAATCACCACCCTGATAATATTCAAAAAGAATGTAAATGTGGCATTTGGGGGCATGGTTTAGTGGTGACATACAGCAGTTCTAAGTTAACATTTGAATTTGATGATCTTACAGGTCTTTTCCAATCTCAGCAATTCTCTGTTTCTATAATCAGTACCATAATGGACACCCCTTTCAAATTTTCAGATTTCCATTTCTTCGAATGATCTTCCATTTTTGCTTCTGTCCATGCACCATTATCCAAATAAATATTTTAGCTCCTGCCCAAGATAAGCTATCTTCATAGTGAAAAGGGGCCTATTTTGGATGGCTCTTACTTCCCAAGAATAAAGTATTTTCTGTTCAGATATACTAAGAAATGCTCATAAGCTGGAAAAACATGAGTACTCACCTGTTGTTAATGGTGGTGCCTGTGAAATCTCAATCCTATTTCCAGGAATGAGGAAGACAGAGGTGCTTATTAGTGGAAAGGGTGAGTGGTGTAATTAAACATGAACAAAACCCAGACATTGCTCTCAAGTGTCAAAGATTGACTCATTAGGAATGCTTGAATTAGGGGCAAGGGACTAGAAAAATTCATACAACTACTGATCCTCTTTCTCCCACACAAACTACAAGGCAGATTCAAACCAAGCCCCTGTGGCAGCCTGACCATGGAGTCTGTTTTCAGATGGAATTAGCTGTCAACAAGACAGGAGGATCTCTGTCTCCCCACTTTGAAACTGGCAGCTTTCAAGGGGGAGGAGGAGTGAAATCAAAGCCTTCAGTAGCTGTGATGTTTCCCTCCACTCTCTCATGTTTGTTCTCAGCACTGCTGATGCCCCACCCCATCCCAAAGCAGAAATTACTGAGCTAAAGAAAAAAAAAATGTTCCTGCAAATTTTCCTTCATAGCCAGAAATATATCTGAATAATAATTTTCTTTGAAATCTTCCCATGAGTAGTCCCACATTACCTCAGTAATACTTCTGCCCAAAGATTACCATTTCCCAATTGTCTGTCCTTCCTCTTTCCTCTACTACATGGCTGCAGTGTTTTTGGCTTTGTTTTCACTATAACAGCTGCAGTTACAAGGAGCTGGCTCTTGCTCTCATATTCCTGGGTCACATCCTCAGAATGCCTCTAGAAAATGCATGGCAGATTTTGGGGGTAGGCACCCATCTCTCACAGATCACATCTTTCCCTGGGAAGACCTGGGATCACAAGTTCCCAGAGCTGGCTTAGCATGCTCCCAAAAAACAATGCTCTGGAAGGTCAGCACAAGCTGAATTTGTTAGGAGCTCACAGCACATCTTCCAAAACACCTGATATTCTCAAAATGACTGGCAGAGGCAAGGAGGAAAGTGCATTCATAGGGACTGTCACCTGCATGGGGCTTTATCCCAAGTACAAGCTCTCTGAATTGCAGAGAGACTGCTGCTTGCTCTGCATAATATAAACACTTGAAAGAAAAAAGAAAAATGGAAAAAATTCTTCTTAGTCTTTAAAACAGGAACTCGCTCTAATGTTTCCTTTTTTATTTCTATTGGAGGAAAGCATTTCTCTCTAACAGCTGTCAAGTCAGTGAAAAATAATTTAGTGTTTTAGCCTTGTGCATCGTAAGAGGCCAGTTATCAACCACCCCTAGAGTTCTGGTAGCATTTAATATTGCATCTTTTTAGGGCATGGCAGCGTAGGTGGCCTTGAGAATGTAAGGGTGAAAAACAGAAGTGGGTATTTAAAAGAGGCCTGTCTTCAACAGACACAGACAGTATTCTTCCTTTCCTGATATGCAAAATGCCCCTGTGATACCAAGCAGTTAGAAACAGATGACAGTAGCATTTCAAAGCAGTCAGGAGTGCAGCAGCCTAACTACCTTCTTGTCTTTCTTTCATTATTTAACTTCACTGTCATGTTGAGGGAGGGTTTTAGTAAATGTCGTGCTGCCACAAAGATGAATGATAGATAGATGGATAAATAGATAAATAGATAGGAAAATCTTCACATGAGAAAGAGGCAGTTTACCTATGACTTTCTTGCATGTCACTTCTCAAGCAGATTTTCAAGGATTTTTTTCTCCCCTTTGCAGCCGAGTGAGAGAAATATAGCCTGCACATGAGAGATAATATTGTCCTGGGAAATATCGAGTGGATTAATGTATTTCTACTGAAGCTAGCAGGAAATTGTGTTTCAGTTTGTGCTTATGTGCTTATTGTGAATACGTCATATTGAGAACAATTTGTTAAACAAGAAACATAGAGTGTTAAAAAAATCAAAAGGGACAATAAACTGGAGTGCCAGGTTCTATAATAGACTTGATGTGTATCTGTATTGTCAATAACCCTGATGCCAACGCTGACTCCTTTCATTCTGGTTTTATAATGAAACAAAAAGTGTGGTTTGGCAAGTTATTTATAGTCCATCTCTAAGATTCCCTATGCTTGTGGGACATACCATTGATGGGACCTCAGACTTACTCTCTGCTGCAGCTGGCTGAGATGTTTCCATAGCCACCACCTGCCTCTGTGCAGGAGCCTTCCCAGGATTCTGGAAGCTAATTCAACAGCAAGGGGGCTTGGCAGCATGCAATTAAAGCCTCTCCTACTTACAAAAACAGAGCTTGTCCTTTTGGTCTCATTTCTGTGTATATCCATTTTTTTAATAGATATATACCTAAAGCCAAGTAACCAAAAGTAACTAAAGGGCAGAGGGTCTGGTTCTCCTCTTTTTACTTTGAAAGATGAATATTTTGCTTCAAACCACTGACAGCGGATCTGTATTGACACTTTGATCTCTCAGAGTGTTTATGCTGGGGTGTCAGTGTTGGGAAGTAGTTCCTCTCTGTAGGTGACACCTTTAAATGAGAGTTCTTCCTCCTACTGAAGTGTCTGATCCTGTTTCCATGGAAACCAAGGTCAGATTATGGGAAAAAGGTTTAGGGGATATTTTTTCCTTAATTACTTTAAAATCTCACTTTATTTTCATCTTTCTGCTGTCCATTTTTCACAGTAGAGAAAGCAAATCTTTTCTATTCCTGTCTATCATTTCTGTAGCTCCACCTCCATGTGGGTGTACACAGACACACATGCCATAGTTTACATGTCACTTCACAGGGGGAACCTTAACTGAACTTCAGGTTGAGTTTTCTCTTGCTTACTTACCTGTCTCCAGCTTTGGAAGCATAATAAGAAATATGATTCAATGTAACATGAGCAGCACCAAGTTATAACAGTGCTGTAGTTTTGACTGCTCAGCAGTAGAGACAAATTACTCTGACATTGGAAGTAAATAATTACTCCAGACCAGGGTCATTGCACCATGCAGGGCAGTTGTTAGGACCACTTCCCAGCTGCATCATCAGTTAAGTTCAACCTTTGGTCATTCTTCCTTCTTTCCTTCCATAGAAAAAACAGCATATTTCTAAGGGGCCAGAGAAAAATAAATTCTACCTGCTACTCAACATTTTGAGGATATGGCATTGAGAAAGTGTCCCATGTCACCACTGGAAAATAGACTGGAAAACCTGTCACCACAAGAAATAAATTACTAGAGCTGATAGTGTATGAAATTTTATGTGTTTGTGACAGGCTGTGTCTCAGCTAACGCCAGGCATGGGGTCTGAAGAAGTTCTTTCTGCAATGAAATGATAAGAGAGACAGACACTTCCAGAGGGAGTCTGCCCTGTCCTGAGCCAGAGGTATTCCAGGCAATTAGCTTAAACATTGACCTTTCAGGTGGATAAGGCTAGATAAAACAGTAGGGTAGGGTTTCAAAAATAGACATTGAACAGTACAGAAAAGAAATGGATAGTGATGACATGTACACTGAAAAATCCTTCTTACAAATATATCTGTATTGGAACCTGTGCCAAATATGAGAGCTGTAATGTAATGTCTAGCATTATCTGCATCTCATATTTATCCTTCTCATATCCTTTTATGAAAAAATAGAAATATTTTTATGGATCTGTCCATACAAAATATTTCTTTTTCCCAAAAAATGCATCAAAATGTTTTTTTCATTACAAAAATCAATTTTTATTTTTCTTTTTGGTGGGGGGAAGCTTTACCTCTGCTTTCATGCTGGCTGGCAGGAATTTTTATATTTTAGCTTTTTATTTTATCCTGAAATTCATATTGCTATCAAGGGCACACTCTACACTGCAGTCAGTGTATAAAAAAGCAATTAAATCCCTCCTGGGTGTCAAAAAGTAACCTGGCTGTCAGCACTGTATGTGCAGACAATCCCACATCAGTCAGTGATATCAGAGATTTGGCCAAGGGAACAAGGTAAGAGAAATTAATGTAAGAGCTTGACAGTTGAACCTATGTAGATTACTTAAATTTGTACCCAGCCAAGGGAATGGACATTTGGATAAAATTTTTGAGGGCGAGCACAGAGGGTCTGGGTGTTTTCACATGCCTGGGATCTAGCTGGTGTGAGGCAGGACAAGAGATGAGTTGTGCTGGGCCTGTCTGTTCTGCCAGGTACATGGTTCACCTCTGCAGAGCTGAGTGTATAAGCAGACAAGAGGCTTCCTCTGTGCCTCTGTCCTTGATAGATCCAGGGATAAATGGAGGCAGCCACAGAAAACAGGTATGGGTCAGAGTCTGTAAGTGTCCATTAGCTGGCTGCGGATGAGGATGAACCATCCTCGACGTTTTGGGGTAAGTGTGATGGACTGCAGGGCTGTCTTGTCAGTCTGCCCTGGAGACCCTTCCCTGTGTTTCAGCTTCCTCCCTGAAAATGCTCAGTTGAGCCAATCTTTGATACAAGAAACTAGTTAAGGTGAGTGTTGGCAGATCACTGAGCTGGAAAAGCACAGCAAACCCCTCTTGCCTGCTGAATGAGCATTAGGCTCAGCCAGAGCCAGACCACGGGAGCAGCTCAGAGAGCTTGTCCTGAAAACTGCATCACTTGAATGTTGAGCTACTGTATTAATTAATTGGGTATGCAAGTCAGGGTTTTCCAGACACTAAATCAACTTCCTAACAGGTTATTCATGAATAATTTCAACCTGGTTTTCCATTATTAATAATTATTTGTACAATAATATGACATCAAAAGCCCTAATGAATGTAAGGTTTTATTGTGCTGGACACTCTACAAACAACATAATAAGGGGCAAGCTGATAAGCCTTTTTAGTGGGCTGAATGACTTGATCAGCATTACCTGGAAAGAATCCCTAACCATGAAAGCATTTCACTGTAGAACTGCCTGAGAGTGAAGGGTCCCAACCCTATTTCCAGAGGAGCCATAGGCCTTTCCTAGGGTCAGGATGACATGGCACAGCCATGAGGGCAAAAGGCAGCTTTGCTAAAACGGGAGACGTGGGATCCCTAAGCTGTCAGGTGTGGGTGCAAGGCTCAATGCAGACTAGAAGGTTGGAACATAACCTAAGGCAGATATTTTGCAACAGAAACATTACAGTTACTAGTGATATCTTTCTCTTCTTCCCTATAATATTATTCTCGCTTTGTTCATAAACTGCACTGAACCTAAGAAAATCTCCCTGAAGCAAAGTTTAGTGTTGCCTAATGCCATTTGTCCCCACAGAAAGCTTTGATTTTACCCAGGTGATGGTTTTATGTACGTGATGCTGTCTTACAGCCAAACTTTAAAAAAACAGAAGTAAACATGACTTTCTTTAGAGCCTAGAGCTGACTGCCTAACAAATGTCATCTGTAATACATATTTCACCTAGAGAGAGGAAAGGCCAGTGATCTGGGTAGCTGATGGGTGATCAGTTCAGAAAAAACAACAAATCTATCCCTGAGACTCAGATTACTATTGTAGAAGTGTAGCCAAAGTATTATATTTGAAGAGAATTTAAAAAGACATTTTCAGTGTGGTGACTGGACTAACAGAATGGTGTGAAGTGCCTTGGCTTGGTAGACTGACCTTGAACCCAAACCTGCTGCCTTAGTTTCATTACATGTCATGGTTATTTGGTTTTTGTGATATGGTTTGGTTTTTTTTTACTTAAATATCTTATTCTGATGTTCCTTGTACCTTATTACAGAGGAAGGACCAAATCTAATCCTTTCTAATCCTGGTAAATTTCACAGGATCTTTTCTTTTAAAATACTATAATACTGCAAGCTTTAAAAATAATTTGTATTTTTCAGCCATTTTAGGGAGCCTATGTTGGGAAAAATATAAAAAAAAAAAAGAAAAAGGATTGTTTTTGACAACCATACCATCTTAACATATTAAAAACATATTGCCTGAGAAGTGATGGTTATAAATAGCTGGCATTGTAGCTCAATACATTAGTGTGCTACTCTTTGATTCCTCTATAATTATAAAATGAAAGCTTCAATCCCTGCATTGGGTGAGCACTTAAAATTACAGCTGAGGTTGTAAATTGCTGGTCCTCAATGTCCTAGTCAGACAGATTGCTTTCAGTTCATAAAGAAAAAATCAGTGTTGTGTCAGAGGCAGATTTCCCAGTGAGCTTATTGTCTTCTGTTTAAAACTAGAAAGTGAACTAAAGGAAATGCTAGAACATTTTACAATGTACCGACATAAGCAAGAATTCTTATTTTCAAAAACAAGCAGCACCTGTGTTGCCTCAAAATGTTCACATTGTTGGTATTGATTTTCGTTTTACACATCCCCAGGAACAAAACATAGCAGATAATAGATAGTTTTTATTAGTTTCACTGGATGCTGTATCAGTAATGGGTTTAACTCTTTTGTGAAGGTAACATGTTGGGCCTTTTGAACCTGTTGATGGACATTTGATTCAAAGTGCCATTCCTACTGTCAGCAGGAATCCTAATAAGCACAGCCCCCCTCCCCCTTCCCAGGAAACACTGCAATGGATTCTCATTCTCACAAGCCCAGTCTTCTAATAAAATACTGTCTTCTTAGTATTGTTTCTGGAACAAAATAAAGCTAGGTATTAGGCCCAGAGGTTAATTTCACCTTTTTAAAGCACTGCAAAGTTGTCTAAATAAAATCCTTTTGCCCTTGTCTAAGGCAATGTCTGACAATAATGTAAATACAGACTGAGAAAAGTCATATGCGTACTGTGTCCACTCAGGATTTGTGCATTGATACAAAAATGCACAGTCTTAAATCAACATGTAGGTAGCTCCCTAGTACATAACTGAGTAAATTCAATGGGCAACTTCCCTTGATCATCCTGGATTTTCATATTAGGGTGAATATGATATCAGCAGCACTGAAATGCCAGAGGATGTGGGTAAGGGGACCCTGTCAACACTGGATGCTCTGTCTGTAGTTCTTGGAAAGGTGATCACCAACCCAAGCCTCTGCTCTTCTGCCTTGAAGAGTACAGGCTTGAAATGAGCATGGAAGTCAAAAGTGCTCTGGATGTATTTGCTGAGAAAGAAAGTTTTTCCACCTTCGTTTATTCATGATTTTGTCTCAGCAGAAAGGTAAAGAATTAACTGGGCAATGAGATGAGCTGGTTCAGGAACAACTAAGTTGGTGCTGACATGACATTTGTGCAGCACTACGAGGAAATATTTTCAAAAATCCTTAAAAGATACAGGAAAACCAAAGTGCCTGTGGAGTTTGCCTATGAAAACAGAAAGTTCCTCGGGAATTTTTGGCCAATATACCAGGACTTAAGTAGTGAGACATCTGCTTTATGAAAAAATCTACCAAATTGGGTTAGATGGAAGCTCAGCTAAGGACAGATA
Organism: Thryothorus ludovicianus; assembly: GCA_013397245.1. Taxonomy (NCBI): domain Eukaryota; kingdom Metazoa; phylum Chordata; class Aves; order Passeriformes; family Certhiidae; genus Thryothorus; species Thryothorus ludovicianus. The sequence goes on from VZTB01000992.1 coordinate 596,678, forward strand.
TTTATCAGCATGCCTGATGTTTTTCACTGTCTTCTACTAATATGAAGTTTATGTGCAAGAAGCAATAGTTACTAAAGCCAGTCAATATCTTGACTCTTTCACAAGAATTATTAAAAAAGAAAATATATGATTGTAGGGTTAATGCAAAACATAATCTAAAAAGATGGAAAACTTGATTGTGAAGCTGAAGAGGTTTTAGATAGAATTTTAAATTCATGGGATGATGGCTTTTGACAGGAATGAGAGGGAAACTTATTTGAGCAGGAAAACTGGAAGGTGAAAATGGCCAATCTGTTGTGAGATCATTTCAACCATGAAGAAGCTAAGCACCAGTTCAGATCCTGTGAGGAATAATCTTGTGTATGCTGTACACTCTTCTCTCCACAGCTGAGACCAGATGGGCAGCTATGTCAAAAACATCCATGCCAATAAACACAGAAATTTGCTTCTTTAGTCTTCACATCCAGATGCTTATGGACAAATGCCACTCCAAGAGAGATAATAATCAGGACAAGTATGACCAAGGTGCCTGTTTTCATACAGCTGCAGTGGTGAAAACTGGGCTTGGTGGGTTAATTTTCTGTTGCTTTGATGGAGAAGATTGGCTTTTTTCTTTTTATGAAAGCATTTTCTGTGGTATGTGGAAATGAAACGATATTGTTCATCTGGATAACCTTTCACATGAAAGGTCTTTTGATATTTTGATATTTGTCTGTCAAAGTCAAAGGATCACAGCATTATTCTGTATGTAGGTGCCTGCTTGCAGTTTGAAACACATCATTTTTACCTATAAAAAGTTAAGTCAGGAATAAACCCTAATCCTTTTAAAATAAATACATATTGGCTTTAAACATATTAAAATAGGCTTGGGAGCTTATTTCTTTTGCTCTTAGATTGAATTGTTTTTTGCACTGTGCTCCTAACCTCATTGTTCTATTAATCTGGCTTTGTTGGAAGAAGCAGAGCAAAAGCTACTGCCTTTCTATACAGAAAAACTACATTTGCAAGGGAAAAAAAGCAGCTTTTCTCTAGATCAGGATGTATGTAAAAATGGAAGGAAGATGGGAAACCTGTAGTTATTCCACAACATTCTGAAAGTGTGAACAATTATTTGATTAAATTCCAGGCTGTTGCGATTTCAGTATACACATGTTTTCAATCTGGGCAAAAGGATTCTTACTGCTAAGGTAACAGGACTAATACGGTTTCTGAGGTCAGTGATTTTGAATTTGCTTTGAATTTATAGGCAAGAGCTTGCTGGGGAAAAGAAGGAAACAGCTGAGTATTTTATTTTGTTGTTAATACAAGGAAAACATCCACATGTCTTATGAAGTGAATGAGATGAAAATAATGGCATCTGCCCACAAGATGAATGACATTTTGTATATTGAAAATACCTTCCTTTGATGATAAAGAGCATGAGTTAATCACTCCATATGGCTAAGCTTGAGTTTGTATTTAAGACACACACCGCAAATTAATGGAATCTTAGCAGAGAATAATTTAGATTCGATGAGACTTCTGGAGGTCATCTTGTGCAAGCTCCTGCTCATGTTGCTCAGAGCCTTGTCCTGTCAAGTTCTGAAAATCACCAGTGACAATGTTTTCACCGTGGTTCTGTTCTGTTTTTCTCTCTGCATGGGGTCACAAATGCTGTAACTTACAACCTTTGCTGTCCAGAATTCCCTCTTCTCTATACTTAACCAAATACTTTTAATCTCTTAAATAATGTGTAATACAGCATTCTTTCCAGTCTTGCAATAATTTTCATTATTCTTCTCTGAACCTGCTTGAATTATTATCCATATTACACCAGTTGTTATTGAAGTTCCCCAGCACTGGTTGTACCATATCAAATAGCATGCACTCCTTTTTCAGTGTTTGTGAATTATGCCTGGTAATTCTTTAACCCTTACTAGTCAGAAGCATCAGCACACCAATGGCTTACACCAAATGTTTTCTTCACCCAGTTTCTTGGGACAGAATCCCCTATCCTGTTAGCAGAGTTCCTTGTTTCTCCATGTTACATTTGAGCAACTTCATCAGGACAATTAATCAATAAATTACCTATCAATTAGCTATCAATAAATTACTCAAATTTCATTTGCAGTTGGTAGAGAGAAATTAATAATTTCAGGATGTGGTTTTTCTCTTTATAAGCCATTTGTCTTAATTGGCTGAATGAATGATACACTCCAGATTCCTGTATCTCTCCATTGTCTCTTCACATGGCTAATGTGTTCCTTTCCCTGAGGAGAACAAGAATCTGTTCCATTAATTCCTGTTGAATCTTTATATCTCTTAAATGTAAATGTGCACGTGTGTGCACATACAGACAGCATTCTAAGCATGTATGGGTTTAAAAGTGCTGCTATGTCACATTGCTGAATGCAAAGATAAAGGGTTGTTGTGCTGGAGAGCTCCTGTACAGCTTCCCTGGATGCACCAGCAGCACAATCTGATGAGATATTATCTGTTTCATACCTACACTTACTGTCCTCTGAGCAGCTCAGGCTGATAAGATGCTGAAACAACTGATCCAAAAATATACCATAATCTTTCTCTGCTCTTTTTTTTCTTTTTTTTTTTTTAATGACCTTTAGCTGAGCATTTATTAGTTCATTTTTCAACTTTAGTTAAAAAAATAGTAGGGAAAAAATAACATTATTTTTAATCCAGATCCTCTAATTTTTGAGAAATTAAGTTAATCTTCCATTATCACATTTCAGTTCTGCACATCTCTTTCAGTTTGGTTAATTAGATCAATGTAATTATGCAGCATGCAGAATGAACATTGGAATATTTGAATGAACATAGAGAAAGAAAATGCCTTTAATTTTCTCAGAAACCACCAAAGTTTCTCTTGAAGTGTTCCAGTTCCAAATAGTGGGAAGAAATACCCCCCATTAACTAATTTTCTATACAGTTGATTTCATCTATTAGTCCCTATGAGGACCAGTCCTGCTTTTCCTACTGATTTGCTCTTACTAATGGCTTTGGTGGCAGCAGAAACAAACCCTTTAAATGCAGAGAAGTGGTGATTATAAAAGGACATTTGGAATAAATACAAATAGGAGGAAAAAATCTAAGTTGAAATTAAATGAAGTGTAACTGCATGATCAGATTTTGTGAGAAGAATGGTAGTCATTCATTCCTTAACAATTTATGCTTATCAGTCAAAAATATAATGGTGCAGTTCACAGAAAATACCTGAAAACTTACAAAACCCAACTATTTCTCTTGAAAAAAAATGAAATTAGGGAAAGGGAAACATGACATTACGTGGAACTGTAATCTTCAGTGGAATTTTCACTTACATACTTACATCCTTAACATTTTATTGCTGTTGGGTGGCTTATGCCTAGCAGCACGTGCTTGATTTGCCCATAGGATTTATTTGCATGAAATCTTGAGTTTAGATGGATTCTGCTGTTGTTATGGAGAGTTGTAAAGAGTCACAGATACCTACTAAGGATTTAACAGTGCATCTCAGAAGGCACTGATATTTTACTGTATCTTCCTACCTAAGACCAGCTAAGGTGCTTTGTAATGGCAGCATGTGAAGGAAACAAAATGGAAAAAGACCTTAAAAATCCTTGTTAATCTAAACATGCTCCTGGCTGCTGCTTTAGAAATGCTCTGGGTTCTGTTTTGCCATTACAAGCACCTGTGTCAGTAGTGCCCAAATGTGCCACCCTACAGACCCTGGTTTTGGGAATATCGAGCCATCCAAGTGCACAAGGTTTGGTGCTTCTCATAATCCTCAGTTTTAAATTCTTAATTGCTTCTGTCAACAATAAGCTTTAGACAGGCTCACAGGCAGCATCCTCTTGGCATGGGAACTGGGAATCACCAGCCCTCATGTTCACTGCTTTAGCAAGTGCTGACGGGCTGGAGAGGACTGGAGGCCAGGCAGCTCCTCTCCTCCATCCCTGTCAGCATTGACCAGCCCCCATACAGCCACACATTGCACAGCCACATCCTCCTGCCCAGACTGGACCTGTACTCCCTGTAATACTGGGTTTTACAGTCTCAGTTTCCTCAAGCAAAAGGCCTGACTGTCATCAGAACCCTTAACCTGACTTCACTTTTTCTGCGGACATAAGATTTTTTATTATTTTTATTTTTACCTTTTTTTTTTTTATAATTACTTTTTTCAGGATACATCAGGACTAAGAGAATCTTGAAAGGAAAATCTAGTTGGTGAGACATGATTTCCAGGAAAATATCATACCTGGAAATCCAGCACCATGCCTTTTATTGTGGCATGGGCTCGTGAAACCTGCAAAAGGTGTCGCCTCATCCTCTTTGTGGAAAAACTGAGAAGATTGTATTTTCTCTTGTATTAGGAAAGATTCAGAGGAAGGTTTAGTGTCTCTTGAAAACCTCAGGCAAACCTTTTCTTTTCACTCTCCCTCAAGTTTTTCCCTTGACTCTACATCTTACCCAGCTGCCTGCTTGCACTGCCGTGATGCAAGAGCACTTCTGAAGCACATCTCTCTAACTTACAGGAGGTGTTGTTTCACCTTCAGGGGTCAGAATAAAGAGAAAGGAGAAAGGATCAATATATTTAAAACTTCTCATGGATTGAAGCCCTGGAGCTACACTGCTACTGTAAATAAGTGATAACAGAAAGTCTATGTGACTATACCTACTTTCACAGAGCACATATGACATCATTAGAAAATAAATGGACATGAAGGTTTCTATGGAGTATCAATTAAATAAAGAGAAGGTCAAACCAAAAAATACTTCCTCCTTTTCATAATGAACTTCCATTTCATAAAATACTAAGTCAATAAATTAGATTGAAACTCTTTGGTCTTCTTGTAATTATGTATTACAGATTATTCCATCTATTAATTATCCAGGAAGAGATCCAGTAATATAATAATCAGAACTGAATTATGTTCTTTGGGAGCTGAGTCCCAGTCTTATAAATGAACTCTTTTCCTGAAATTCTGTTTTTTTCACAGTTACTGATACATGGATTCAGATCAGCCCCCTGGGAGAGAGGATTGTTATATTTTTAAGAGGCAAAGGAAAGGAAAATCTAAACCATTAATGAAGTGTGTTCCTTTATTCCATTTTGAGTACCTTATACATGAAATGCTTCACTTAAACCCAAATGCTCTATTTTGAATAATTCTCCATGATTGGGTTTTCTAACTTGGATGAAATTTCCTTATGGTTATGCTACAATACCTTTTTCTTACTTACAATAAACTGAGGAAGGAAAAGTAGCCTCATTAAAAAATACAACCCCAGGAAGGTAATGAAGGCATTATGAGCAATTCCCTTAGGAGATCTTCAGATTGTCCCATTAGGGTGAGATAAAATGTTAATACAATGAATATAGGGGTTTTCTCCAGCTATCAACAGGAGCTTAACTTTTCGTCAGAAGCCTGAGTTTAGCTGGATCTCTGTGACCTAGAATCCACCATGTCTTTTATTTACTAATAAATATGGGAAAGGATTGTTGCTATTTTATTTTTTCAGAATGACAATGACTTTTTCATTTGCAAACCTAGAAAAGTAATCAAATATTATAGCCACTAGCAATACCAGTCACAGCAAATTAGCATTGCATTTCCTCATCAATGACCTAGTCCTTAAAACATTCCAAATTAACATTTTAAATGCATTTCATTGCTGTTTTTTAAAGTAATATCTAATGAATAAATTCCTGCCAGGTGGTGTCTGATATGCAGCTGGCAAAAAAAATATGGAAGCAGCTGCACTTTAACAAGTAGCCTTCTTTTCACCTGCTAACAAGCATCTGTCAGCTGGCTGTATGGATAAGCAGGACGTGAATTTGCTTGTAAATAAATTGTACCTGTGAAAATCATGTGGTGCAGCTCTTCCCTTTACAGGATAAAAAAGAAGGGGTAGGACCCTTTCAGGAAATTATTGCAGGAAATGTTTCAACTTGGATGTAAACTAAAGTTGTGCTAACCTAGAACTTCTACAGCCTCTCTAATAAGTGGACACCATTTTTGTCAAAGCCTTTAAAAGATAGAGTCCATTGGAGAATTTAGAAAAAAAGGGGGAAAGCGAAAACACAGATAACACAGGTTTTTTTGAGGGGAACTAACTGTTGTGGTTAGGCAAAAGTTATAGATATAAAAATGGGAGTGCTTTTAATCATTGAGAAAGCAAAAAAGCTTAGGTAGAGGAAAATAGATTTGGTCCTTCCTGGAAACCATCTCAAAACTTAACTCCACACTGCACATTTTAAGATCTAAAAAATCTGACCTCTAAGTAGATCAGAAATTTTCTAGAGATTATTCGAGGTTCCATGTTTAAACAGTAATTCCTGTTATAAGGAACTGCAACCCAAACTCAGAACATTTGCTGCCAATGTCAGTGTAGTCACCAACCTTCTCCTCTCCCTCTCTTGACAGCCTCAGATGAGAGACACCCCTGAGGGCTCTTTGCCTTCTGCTGCTGGCTGCTAGATTAGTTGGGGAATCAAATGTACTCCCAGAAACTGGTTCAGATGCTGCCCTGAGTACCTAGACTTTTGTTCATTTTGAGTGGAGGGAAGAAATGACTGTAACAAGGACTATGCTCACTGTCTCAAAGGCATTATTTGTGATTTAGGAAGGCCTGAGTGCTGAAGAGAACCCAGAAACTAAGTGTCCATAGGAGGAGAGATTCAAGTCCTTCCTGCTTTTCTGTACCCAAAAAAAATCTGAGGAACATTAACTGCAAATGTGTACATCTAGGGAATCACCACGTGAGATAAAAAGTAGGGGCTGCTGATACAGATTGCCTGCAACAGCACTAACACTGTGTAAACTCTCCCTGTTCTTCCTCACCCCAAATGCCAGCATGCAGTCAGTACCCACTGGCATCAGCCTTTTGAGAAGTCTGCTCCTCCAATCCCACAGGGAGCAGCCCTGGCTCCCAAGTGCCCCAGGAACAAGTGTCACATTTTTACAACAATTCCATCAGTTTCAGGGCTGCCAAACCTCTCACGGCATGATCTTGGCCAGGGGAGATAGTACCAGCCTGTTGAACTAACAAAACCTCTGCCATGGAGAGCTTGTAAAAAACAAGAACAAAACAGAAGAGAAACATAGCTGGACCACAGAAAAATTCACTAGTAATTTTCAAATGTGATAAAGGACTAGGAAAATCTGGCTGTGCTCTCCCTATGGCTGGTGCCCCTTCTTCCACCCTGGCACCACTCTCTGCCTCCTGCAGCCCATCTCAATTTTGTACTGTCACTGCAGACACCCTATTACTGAAATTATGTTTAAAAAGCAGGACAACAGGTTTCCAGCAACTGGCAGAAGCTTTCTGCCTAGGCACAGGATATTTCATTGCAACTTAGGAAAACACAATCCCATCACAAACAGCAAAGCCATCTCTGTGAGTCACTGCTGAGTGGCATCATCATTAATTGCAAGGAATGTTGCACAAGCTCATGGCTATATGAGGGGAAAATAGTTATATTCAGGTTTTATTTTATTTAAGGAGCTTTTCCTTTGGCAGATAATGATCAGCTCTGCAAAGATAAAATGCTGTCTAGGTTATTGACAAAAGACAGATTTGAAGTCAGAAATCCAGTGTAAGCTTTCTTGTCTTTTTGCATAATAAAATACCCTGTGGTTTCTTCCGTCATGGCAAGCTGCTAGTCAACAAAACAGATGATAATAAAAATATTTACACTAATAAATAGGAAAAATAGCTAAATGTCCATGTATTCTCACTAACCATGCAACTTTCTTTCTCATGATAAATTATATTCAAGCAAAAGTAAATATCAGGTCTTGAAGGTTACTTTAAATAAATAGGTAATTTAAATGCAACAGTAACTTCCTCATTGCTGAGTGTTTATTTTTAAAAAGACCGCTTATCAGGAGTATGAACTCTCTCTCCTCTTTCAGAACATCTGAGGGCACATATCAAGGTCACTAACTTTTAACAATCTGATTCAAAGTTTGTCCAGCCTTTTCTAAATCTAACCTAAGCCAAAGATTCCCTTTTGGGGAGAAAATGAACTGAGTTTGAGAAGCTGGAAAGTGTAAATTTTTGCTTCCAGAATAAAACTTTTCTAGTCTGCATCCACGGATGCATGGTTGAATTTTCAAAATTCAGGTAGATAATGATGGAAATTTAGAAGAGGTTTTGATAGACCGATGATCTTTACACAAGTTCCATCATCCATAGTTTCAAGTTATTTTCTATCAAAAGTGGGAAGGGCATCCTTCAACAGGACATATAATTTCTCTCAGGCTTACATGGGCTATAATTACTGCAAGTTTAATCTTACATGCTTACTCAGGGCATGGCAGGACTTTATTCCCTTGTATTAAACAATGTTTTATATAGATACAGATCAATACACAAATGCACAATACACAGAGAGAGCATCATGTAACTTCTTGTGTGGGAACTGAGGCAGTTTTGCCACTGGTTGAGCAGGGTAATTGTATTCATCCATCATTTTTTGAAACACCTTGTTAAAACCATTGTGGAAACGAAGTAGCAAAAGTCTTTCTAGAAATGAGGTTTGCTGTCTTGTGGAGGCACCAGTCTGAGCTAAGTCTCCATTCTCCAGCCAGGGGAAGCCTTTTTCCCTTGTCTCAGCCCTCCTTTGTCTTTTTTTTTATTTTATTAGAAACAGACCAATGTTCAGTAGTACAGTATATTTGCTATTCAGATACTCATTTGCAATCACTTATCAGCTCAAGCAGCTCAGCCAGCTATAGGCATAGTTTATCTGAAGCTTATTAGCAAAACACAGTGCTGATACTCTGATAAGGCTTTGCAGAATTTTTTTAGCTCTCCCAGGTATATTTTTAAGCATTCCCAGTCTGAGAGCCATCAGAGCTGAGCAGGAGGCAGGAGAGGAGAGCCATCCTTTGGTGGCATGTGGGAGTGGAGCAGGGAAGGCTTCATCCTTTGCTGTGGCACTTTCCAGTGTCCCTCAAGACAGATAGAAACAAACTTCAGGTAAAGCCTCACAAGTTAAAGGTGGCCTTAGCAGCCTCAGTCTTGCACTAGCAGGGTTTTCTCCCAGCATTTCAGTATTAGAGAACAAGCAAGGTGATGGATTATCCTCTCAGGTGGAGCAGGATCCTGCAGGGACCAGCTGGTATTTGCAGCACACACTCCTTTGACCCAGCAACATCATCTTACAGGAGTGCAGCACTTGGGTCATGCTTGGCCTTTTCTCATGGTTAGGACTCCAAAGGTAACATTAAATTTTCATCAGACGCTTCAAGGAGGTGCCATTTGTACCTTAACATCTTCTTAAAAACAGATTCTTCGGAGTCATTTGCAAAGGGAAATGGGAGCTTGTTTTCCAATGCAAGTTCACTTTGGTTTTTGTTTTACCAGATATTCCAGAATCCAGAGGCTTCCTGGGTTGATTTGTTTAGAGATAATATAATCAATGGCTCAGGGTATGCACCACTTCCTTGTTGTTATTTTAATTGTTATTTCAATTGTGGATGACTCCACCATTCCCCACACAGCCTGTGGATGATAACAGCTGCTTTATCTGAGGCTGTACCCTCTCCACTCTGACCTTCCTCTTTTTAAGATTTTTAAGTTTTTTAAGCTGAGTAAAAACAGAGTTTAAACCCTACAGTTTAAACATTACTTATGTTACCAACTGAAGCTTCATTATTATTTATGAACTTATAACTCTACAACTTCACCTCAGATAATAATTCAACATCTTAGATAGGTTTTCTAATGCTGTTTTTAGAAAATTTATTGCAGTCCTGATATTATTTTACTATTAAAATATAATATTACTCCCTACTTTGATTATAATGATTTATATTTCTGTTTTTAAAGGTGCCTGTCTAAGTAAGACCTGGAAAGACATGAGCAGAGGAACAAAATATTTTATAGTTTCATATTACTATCAGGAGTTTACCCCATGGAAAATCAGTAGACTTTCCTTTAAGGAGATTTTCTTGTTAGTGATTTGCAAGAGTGCTGTTGATGTTGCCAATTTTTATTCTCCCGGTTTTCCAGAAGATGAAATAAGAATCAGCACATGTAACTTCAACTCTTTTGAAGGAATTCACAACTCCTTCATGCTCTTGTCTGCTACAGATTACTTCTATGTCCAGGTGGGAGATTATGAGCTACTCAGTTTCGTGCCAGAATAAGTTTCTCACTCTTTTCTGGGTTAGGAACTGGCTGGATGGCCGGGCCCAGAGAGGGGTGGTGAATGGTGCTGCATCAGTCTGGTGGCCAGTCACCAGTGGTGTCCCTCAGGGGTTGTGCTGGGGCCAGCTCTGTTCAATATTTTTATTGATGACATGGATGAGGATATTGAGTCTTTCATTAGTAAATTTGCAGATGACACTAAGCTGGGAGCCTGTGTCAATCTGTTGGCAGGAATGAGGGCTCTGCAGAGAGACCTGGAATGGTTGGATGGATGGGCACAGTGAGTCCAACAAGATGAAGTTTAATAAGTGCCAAGTCCTGCATTTTGGCTACCATAACCCCCTGCAACATTACAGGCTGGGGATGGTGTGGCTGGACAGTGCCCAGGCACAAAGGGATCTGGGGATGCTGGTTGACAGCCAGCTGAACATGAGCCCTGGTGGCCCAGAGGGCCATCAGCATCCTGGCCTGTATCAGGAAAGGTGTGGCCAGCAGGAGCAGGGAGGTCATTCCTCCCCTGTACTGGGCACTGGTGAAGCCACACCCTGAGTGCAGTGTCCAGTTCTGGCCCCTCAGTTTGGGAGAGACTTTGAGATGCTGCGTTGAAGGGTCTGGAGCACAGTCCTTGTGAGGAACAGCTGAGGGATCTGGGGGTGTTCAGCCTGGAGAAAAGGAGACTCAGAGGTGACCTCAGCACTCTCTGAAGCTCTCTGAAAGGTGGCTGTGGTCAAGTGGGGGTTGATCTCTTTCTCCAGGCAGCAATGACAGAATAAAAGGACACAGTCTCAAGCTGTGCCAAGGGAAATATAGGCTGGATATTAATGAAAATTTTTTTACAGAAAGAGTGATAAAGTACTGGAATTGCCTGGGGACATGGTGGAGTCACCATCCCTGGATGTATTTATAAATAGATTGGATGTGGCACTTAGTGCCATGATTTAGTTGAGGTGTTAGGGCATGCATTGGACTCGATGATCTTGGGAAGTCTCTTCCTACTTAGTGGTTCTGTAATTCTGTAGGTGGCATACAGAACTCCTGCCCTTCATCTCCAGGCCTGGCTCAGAATTTGGGCATGACAGGTTAGGATGAGTTCCACATGCCCTATAGGGTCTGACTGGCCTTGGCAGGGAACACTACTTCAGCTAATGGCCTCTGAGCTTTACAAAACTGCACACAGGGGTTGGTGAGTTCATGCTACCTACATTTTGCAGTTTGTCCATGTCAAAAGCTGAACAGTGGTACATCATTTTACCCCAATTTTTCAGTCTGAGCATTCAGACTGCTAGCAACCCTCCTTTGTGCCTTGTCTGATTGTATTCAGCAGTATGTTCTTTCCTCTGTCTGCAGTTAAGGATTTGTGGCAGCTGCTAGAGAGGTAGTGCTTCAGCACGAGCATTTTTTTGCAACCTGTCCAGCCAGGCACTCCTAGTCTGTCAGGAAATGTGTGTTTGTGTTCAGAAAAGTGCATCCACCATTTCTGCCTCTTTTTGACATGAGAAGTTCTGCTAAAACATTTCAGGAGGATCTTCTCATCTGCTGTGTCAGTGGAACTGCTTTTCTTTCTGCCAGGATTCTGGCAATGATACAGTAAATATCCAGGCCCAGATGGGACAGAAAGCTGTGGATGGGAGATGTCTGTGAAATCAGCAGGACCATCTCTTTGGGCACAGCTTGTGTCAGTGCCATGTCTGGAGGAGTTGCTGCTCTTTGTCAGGAGGACATGGTCCAGTATTTCCTCTGAAGGCAAACAGAGAGAATGATGTCCTGCATGAGAAGAACTGCTCTGATATTAAGTCAGACCACTAAGACATTTCAAGATTTCTTGTGTTTTTCTCTCTTGGAAGGAAACACCCACAGAAATCAAATGAAAAAAAGAATGAACTTACAGGATATAGTGTGCAGGGCTCTGAGAGGTTTCTGTCACTGCTCCATATGATACCACCATGTAAGATCTGATTAAAAGTATATCTAGTTAATTAATAACTCCTTCAGCTTCTTAATCATACAGATAACAATTGTCTCTGTTGCACGTGGAAGGCAAATTAAATTTTCACTGTCCATGTCTCTGAGATCCAAGTCCACAGAATTTGTAACGCACATTTCTTTTCTTAATTATGTAGTTGTTTTTGAAAATGAGCCCAATCACTTTTTACAATGTAGGGCACCTGGAAGCCTTCCTACTGGAGTTTCTGCTCTGTGGAGTTTGCCAGAGTGCCTCAAAATGTCCTGCTAGTGACCCAGATGACTTCTGACCTGTAACATGATGAGCACCTCCTGCCATTTGCCCTACTTAGCAAGGCAATGGAAAGGAAGACAAGGCACTTTCCTCAATAATGGGAGGGAAGTAAAGGCACTTTCCTCAGCTGTGGCAAAATGACAATCAGAACTTCAGGATAAGTGAGATAGAAGTCCAAGACAGACACCCATCATCATCATCTCAACTGCTGTTTAGGTTAAGATGCTTCTTCAAATTCAGAGACAGAGGATATGAATGTAAATGAGGATTTATTATCTGACATGTCTTATAAAAATAAGAATTGTATAATAATTCTAAATTACAAGCAGCTTCTCCTAAAATTACCCATCTCATTTTGCAGAAGTACAAACTTTCTCTGCCTGTGCCCTTTTATGTAACTGGGAGAAAAAACACCCATTAAAGCAGTTTATTGTAAGGCATATAATAGGATCCATACAATGACAAGCAAATATAAACTGTGCACAAAAAGGGATGGATGTCATTTTACATCCTTCTGAATTTCTATAAACAAGGGAGTCCCTCCTCTACACAGCTGGAAAAGTGATGTATGGGATTGATATTATCAACTAGTCTAACAAATGGAGCCAGGTAACGAGGATACAGACTCATGCTTGTCTGCTAGACTTGACAGTTTGTGTGTAGCAGTGTTTCAACTCATACCACTAAGTAATCTTAAAAACCAGGCTGTCACACCACCCAGAGAGAAGTTTTATTCTTTAAAGCTCTGTATAGATGGAGCATTTGTAATGTCTGCCCTGTTCAGCATTTTGCATTATTTGGCCTGTGTTCACAGCAATAAAAGACCTTTTTTATTTCAGTGCCTCATATTTTGTTAACACTATGCATAAAGTATGTTGAATATTGACCCTAAAATACCATGGTTCAATATATACTGTGCTAGAATACATCTTGTTTCAGAAATATCCGATTAGAGACACATTTTGTTTGGAATTTGTATCTCATTTATCTTTTTTAATTTTATTATTTTCTTGTTCAGGCAATAAAAGGAGAAAATTGCATCTTAGCACACTGGTATAACAACATTTTATCTTAGAAATAGCCTGGCCTTATTCCAACAACTAGCTTTTACAGGGAGATACTATGATTTTAAATTCAGGTCTCCAGGTGAAAGTGAAAAGAGTGATTGAGTTAAAATTAGATTGTTAATTTAAAATGGCAGCTAGGAATCTAAGGTTTGTTTAAGTTATGTTTCTCTCCCACCATTCAGCTGCTTTTAAGCCAAAATAGACTTTGTTGTGAGCAGGGAAGGTGTTCTTTTATAATATTGATCCTGCAGTAAAAATTGATACATCCCAGACCATTATATTATACAAGCATATTCAAAACCCAGCAGCTTGATAATACTGAAAAAGTCTTGTTATTTATTTAAGGCTGTTCTCTGAGGTTGCTGTTGGAAGCAGACCACGCTGTGCTCATGTGCAGCAGTAAGGATGGCTCTCTGATTTTGCTGAGCTCATGATGCTATTAACGGCCTGTATCACATTTTAGGTTTTCCTATTATATATGAGCATGAATTTCATGGATTTCAAACTGCCCCGCTGCAGAAAGACCTCAGGTCATTTGTTTAACTGCATGAATTCTCCTCCCAGGGGAAAAATGGGATCCAGCAATGAATCCTGTGCCTGCCCAGTGTGAGAAGTCACACTCAGCCTTCAGCCAGCCCTGCTCACTTCTTTTACACAAAGTGTTTCCTTCGAAACAAGAAAGGAAAGTAGTGGTGTCCAAGAAGAACTAGTGGATTTTCCTTCTAATTCAGTCTCTGTCTCTTGGTCCTGAGCAGTACTAGGAGACACAATGGCACCATCCTGCACGAAGTAGCAATCAGATGGTTAGTACCCCAACCTGTGCCTTGATTTTCAGTAGCACATTCTGCTGTGCAACAATTCTAGGCATTGGGGAGTATTAACATAATTCAGGTATTTATTTAGATGTCCATTAGTCCCAACAGTCCATATCTAACTTATATTCAAGATCCTGTGGCTCATGGTCCATCCCTGATGGCCAAACCATGTAAAAGTTTATGAGTCTGTGCAACCTTTGCTTCAGCATAGCTAGATCTTTTTGAGCAAAATATATTTACGATTTGAGATAAAAAAGCATCCACCTTGTACCCCTCACAGCAACATCGATTTTGTAAGTATGTAGTTTTAGAAAACTTTTTCCTTCTTTCTTCTCTTCAGAGACCCATTCTCCACCAGCAGTATCCATCTCTGGTTTACTGTTGGAGCTCAGTTCAGTAAGATTTTGACTGCACATTAGCAACAGTGGAACTGTTAGGAGAGACACTTCCTTAAAAATTGATGTGAGCTCCAGGTATGGGACTTGCACTCATTCCATACAAAAACAGGTTTTGCTCTGAATGTGTGTGCTTGCGGGAACTTAAAAAGTGGAGTTTATGCATGGACAAAACCAGTCTTGGTGAAAAGGTGTGTGCCAACCTTGGGAGAATTCATCCAATTTTACTGCATAATAACCCCTTGGTAGCCATGGTCATACAAAGGTACATAATATTATGACTTTCAAGTTTTAATTTAACAGAAGTGCAGCTGGGAGCGGTTTTTTTCATCACATAAAAAGCAAATGTAAATAAATACTCTCAGCAAAAATAAATGTTTTTCCCTTCAGGATTTGTTGGGGTTTTTTTTTAAGGTCCTAAGCCTAGTTTTACTTACGCTTAGATACAGCTTCATAAAAGTAGAAGTGGAGAGTTTTCATTTATCAGTTTGTGCAGAAAAGATTCTTTTCAGATATATAACTTTACTTTTAACATCTCTAATACCAGACAGCTGAGTAGTTTCACATGAATATGTGAATACAGAGCATTAAATCCTGCAAATGTATTTATCCAAATATGTAATTACCTTATTTTTCATTTTTTTTCTCAAATTTCATGGATGCAGTTATGGAGAGATTAATATAAAGTGTTATGTAGCAAGAAATATGGAGCTGGATGTGGAGTGTCTTCTTAAGGAATCTTCTCCTTGAAGGAGTATATAGTCAGTAATAAATCAGTATGCTGCAGGGCTACTTGAAGCAGCTGCATTTCCATCTCAGAATATAGAACTTTTTTATTTAAATGAAATAGCTGATTTAAAGGAAGAATATAAAACTTGAAATGACAGTTAAGTCATCCCATCCCCAGGGGAAATTTAGATGTACCTGGATGCATTAAGAGTTCCAGCACTGATTTTTTTACCCCCTCAAAGCCATTGCAATTTAAGATATACAGTCTTGGAAGCTGCAAATGAAGTGTTACTTCCCACCAGCATACCTGTCTTGAGAGATGGTAAAAGCCTGTCCACACTGTTATCACTAACAAATTTCATGTCAGCTCTGATATGGACAATGGTCCCTTGTGGCTGCTCTCAGTAGAACTTTAAACCTTAACAATTTAACAGTTTCCATAAAGACCATGGCAAAATCAACTGGGCAGGAATGTGGCAGTCCCAAACAAGCACATGGAAGTCGTAGGAGCAGAATAAGTTTAAGTGCCTGTGTGTTACATTCCATGTAAGAAATCACAGGATCAGCCCCCAGATTCAGAGATACAACTTAGGAAAAGTGGTATCAACATGTATTTTCCTCTGAAGACTGTCATCCACGTTGCACCCGTTTATAGAAGACGCCAAGTGTTGCCTACTGTGGCTTATTTTTCACCTGCCTTTATCAAATGGTAAAAGGGATTTCAAATACCAGCCCTAGGTAGCTCGTACGTGAACTCTGAAGCAGGAAGAAAAATCTTAAACTATAGGAACACATAAAGCTTCTTCCAAAACAGGTCTCATGCTTGTCTCAAAAATACAGATTATTATTATGAAATTGCTGGTGGCTTGTTGTTGTGTCCTGGTGCTGTCAACCTTCAGGAAATTTATGGGTGTTTCATAAAGGTAAGTGACTTCAGCAGACCAGCTCATATTTGCGTAAAAGTATTCATTCCATTCATAAAAGATGCTGAGAGTTTTTCAGGATTTATGTCTGCCATTAACTCATGTTAGTTTAAAGGAGATTCTGATTGGTGCAGTTAACATTTTTCCCTGGCTTTCCAAGGTTAATAAATCATTGCAGCCAATTTGGCTGCCATTGATTTGGTCAACAAAGCACATGTACCCAGTCAAGAAAGGAGAGCCATGAGCAGAGTGAAAACCCACCAGCCACTGCCTAGAGCCTTTCTGGATGGCCATGGCATCTCAGGCAGGCAGAGCCAGCCCCTGCATCCCCTCTTGTTGATGTGTACAGCTGCCTCTTGCAGCATGCATTCAAACACCACTGCAGGGTAAAGCTGGGAGTGGCATTCAGGATTTAATCCCTTCAGAGGTCAGGCTCAACAGTTGTGGATCAATTCTTGTTATTGTACACTCTCCACTCATCTCCCAGGTCTCCCAAATCTTGCTTGGCCTAAAAGAATGAAGGTGGTGGTGAAGGAGGAAACTGCAGAAATGTGACAGTTTTGAAAAGAAAATAAAAATCTGACATGGAGTTCTCCCATCATGCACCTGTTTCAGTCTGTGGTACTTTTGACTTTCTGTATTGACTGAAAACTGACAGAAACAAAGGGCATGGTCATTTCCATAGGTGTTATAGTCCTCTTTCACAGCCAACAGAGATTATATAAAACCCTAACACACAGAGTACTACCAGAATTAATCCCTGCAGGAAGAAAGGGTTTTCAGAAATCTCTGTCACATCAATTTTACACTAAGGCAAACAGAAGCAGACAAGTAAGGAATTTTCAAATAAAGTTTTATTTGTTTGACCCTGATGGAGTCAGTGTGTGACACAGGGGAAAAAAAATCTGCCCAGACGTGCAACGTCCTATGAAGTTTAAATCAAATGATGCTAAAATTGGCCTGACTTTCAGGTGCCTGGCTTGTGCTGTCTAGCTTTGGCTTTGATTGTAAGCAGGATCAGTCAAATTCTTTCTAAATTGACTCTGATTTTCTGTTCCACTGAATGTAAAACATACAGAAAGTGTCTTGGTAAAAGCTCTTCTCATCAGATTTCCTCCAAGTCTTTGCAGTTCTTCAGAAACAGAATTTGTAATAGGAAGACCGTCAGAGTAAAGAGCGAAGGAGAAAAGTGAAGTTTCTGAGTTCCTGGGGTTCCAGCTGCTCCACTGGGGTTCTCAGATGAGATAAGAATTTATTTCTGATGTACATCCCTGCTGAAAACCTGGGGAAATAAAATCTTCCTATGTGAAGATCTCTCTTAAATTAGTGGATAGAAATCAGAGAGCCAAGGCAAAATACTTCTGCAGATCTTATGGCTTTGTGCAGTTCTCTATTAGCTGTCTGCTAAAGCCTCTGCCTCAGACCCACGATGCTTTTTCTGGGCACATTGTGCTGCTGCTTGAACCAGCTTTAGTTTTGGAGCCTCTACCCATTGGACATACCCAAGACCCAACTGGTCATGGTCCTGGGCAGTCTGCTGTGCCTGCCCCTGCCTGAGCAGGGGAGCTGGAATAGACAGCCACCAGAGATCCCTATCAACTCCATCCAACCTGTACTTAACCCTGCCACTACAAAGCTGATTTTCAAGCCAAGACCAAAGAGCAAGACACTCAGTTTTAATGTCAGGGTGGAAGAGGAAATAGTCAAAGCAGTTGATATATTTTGAGTGTTACAAGAAATTAATTTTCATATGAATACAAGGTGCATCACCGTACTGCTGCTCTCCACAGCAGCTACGCATTCATTGTGACCATTTTTTAGAACATAATCTCATTTAGTGCACGCCACACCTCTGTGTTTAAGCAGCCATCTGAAAAGCCTAAATTGTGTGAGAACACTTCATTATCAAATTATACTTTATGTGAAACCAGCTACATTATGGGCTGTTTAGTCCTCAAATTATTCAGCTCAAAATGTGCTTTGCAGTCATGAAAGGCTGTCTTAATTTTTAAGGATTCCCTCAGCATATCTATTCTGGTTTACAAGCCTGCTGATTTATGGGGTTTTTTTTCCATAGCAAGCTAAATGTCTGGCATACCCAACTTTAGCAAGGTTTATCCCACTAGAGACATGAAATGGATTTATGAACACAAGACACACTGGCAGTGTTCTCATAGGCTGTAATCTAGGTGTTGGCAGGAGTGAGGAACATCCTCTTCCATCACATCCAAATGCCAATTCTGGGCCCAATACATGCAATGTTCAGCCACAGTGGGGGGACCTTCTTGCAAATAGGCATAGTCAGGATCATGATGCATCTTTAGTTTTGTTAGCTGTCACTTAATAGCCTCCTGATTTTGCTTTAAATCTTTCATGTGAAATTCGGTAATTAGCAGAGAGAAGTAATAAGGACAATTACAGAGTACTCTGGATCACTACACAGTATTAATTTTAGGCAGAACTCACATGGGACTCGTGTTCAAAGCTTAGGAGCTCAACTTGTGTACTCAGAGCATTGTAAAGAGCTGGGAAACACACATAATATTATTATTGTTACACACAAGATAAGGTGCTGGTTGTTCCTTTAATAGTACTGGAGAAACAAGGTGTGGCTTGTTACTCAGGTCAGCAGTTTCAAGGGATTATATGTCATTAAGTACAAAAATATTTTCATTATTTTGAAATGGCTGGCTTTAAGTGCAAGTTATGCTGGTATATTTCAGATCATTTAGATTAATTATAAGAATGCATGAATATTTAATTAGCTACAACCAGTTCAGTCCAGTATTTCTGGAAGTTATATGCCCATTGAATGGTCATGGAAATCTTTCCAAGAAAGATCATAGGCTTTCTTATATTTCTGAGAGTTCTTTATGTATATCACTCAACCATTAATAGAGTCTGAAATTCACACCTACAATCAGGTCTCCACTCTCATGCCAGAACAGCTCTTGAGTGATGAAAAATGGTTTAAATTAGCCACACAATCAGAATTTAATGCAATAAAGCATTTACAATAACAAAGTACAATAAGACTGGAAAAGAAATGACATCCAACATTTTGATTCATTGGCAAAGAGATGAGGTAAAATAAACATAACAAATCATAAATCATAGAGCTGTCTCTCAAGAAGATGATCGGCATGAAGAACTATGGAAAAAAACATTCTCAACCTTTATTGATTAACCCATATAACCACCAAGGTTCCTTTAGGAACTTTACTTTTCCCTGACAAACCAATCTATTTATGGTCAAGTTCCTGACATAAAAGATGTAGCATCCAAGGGCGATTGTTAAGATCACCCCATGTACACCAGCAGCGTGTGCTGTTTCTGCCCCCTGCATCACTCCTGTCCAGTCAAAGAAAACTCAGCCAGCTGCAGAAACAGATTGGAAATGTGCACACGGACAGCGAGGACAAACAAACTGTCGGCTGCTCAAGTGATTTGGTTTCTTCCTGCAAACACAAAATGTCTGAGGAGAGATTGAACTGAAATTTCCACTTATAAAATGCAAAAAAAAAAAAAAAGAAAGAAACAAATCTACCACTGATGATCCTTGGAACAGCTGGTGGTTTCTACCAGTTATTCCCCAGTGGCCAGCAGTCGCAATTTGTGACTAGTCTTGTCTTCAGCCATCTCAGGGCAACCAAAATGCGACAGGATGACAGATAGTCCTTTCAATGGATACTGACAAACAAATTAGTGCAAAGATGCTTTTCATAGCATACCAGATGTGTTGAGTTCTATCATATGGAACAAGGAATGAAAAACTGTCTACGTCCCATCTGTGCTTTTTCAGTAATCAGTGATACACTTGTTGTGGAGTATAAGGTACAGTAAACATTTGGACGGGGGTTTATGTGTGAAATAAATAGAAAACACCAGGTCTTGGCCTCATCATCATTGTCTAAAGCTTTTATATTAGCAAGAATACCTTAAATGCCTGGGAGAGGGACGTTCAGGAGTCAGAGTATTGTCCTGGTGATTAATTGAAAAATTATGCAAATTCCAAGAGAAAGGTTTATGCAAATGAGAATAGTCTGCAAAAATGCACTTTGCTTCCGATCGCACGCAGGGCTTCCAGCCTGTCATAATAAGCAATAGGTTAAAGAATTGCCATTTGGATTTACATCATTTCCTCTCTTGGGGCTTATCTGTCCTCAGACTGTTAACCCAGATTTAATTCAAAGTGGCTGCAATTGCAGCTGCAAGAGCAGCGTTAAAATGGAAACAATGAAAAGTGAATGCTCTTGGCGGGTGATTGAAAGGCCCAGGGCATGGCAGCACATGCGTTTCTAGCTCACTGTAAATGAAATCAATATCTCTCAGGAAAAAGGCCCTTTGTGAGGGTTGTCCTTCCATTCAGAACAAAAAGCCTCTGGCCCAGAGTAGGAGCAGGGCGATGGGGGAAGAAGTGCAATAGCATGTGCCAAATATCTATAATGAGAGAGCATCAATAAAAGGAGCAGGAGATCTGGTCCAGATCCTCAGTGTAGGGCTGAGCTTTACCAGCTTTTAGCTCCTTTACCTTAGATTGAAAAGCTGTGTGTTTCCCCTACAGCTTCCTACCAGAAGATAATTTCCTAACAGCTTTCTACTCAGAGACTCCCCTTTGACTCCCAGTGTCATCATCCTGTGTCCTGACCAGCCCTGGTCCCCTGAGCCTTATGTGGAACTGTGAGAGAATGCAGCCCCCTGGCCCACACCCCATCCCAGATGAGGGCTTGACTTCAGGATCCCCTCTCAGGACAGAGTTCTGCATTGCAGCAGCCCCTTGTCCTGCCTCTCCTCTGCCTGTGCCCAGGCACTCCAGGAGCCAGCTGTGCTTAGGGAACAGGCAGCCAAGCCCAGTGTCTCTTTGTCATGTTCTTTGCAGAAGTCCAGGACACCAGAGGACTTCTTCTCTCTGGTTGTGTTTCCTATTGCTGCTGGTGCATAGTCACCCTTCCCTCTGCAGCCACGCTCAGCTCTGCAGACACCCGAGCTCTCACCTCTCTCCTCCCATGAGTCTGTCTCCCTTTCTTGTCACTGCCCTCCCTTCCTCCTCCTGCTCTGCTGCACAAGCTCCTTATTATTGCATGAGAAATATTCTCTGAAAAAATCCATTTTGCTTTCTCCCTCCTTTGTGGTTGGTTAGACAATTATTAATCCACCTCCTTTTCATAAAATAGCCACAGCCATAATAATAAAGTCAAAATATGATTTCCCCATAATATAGTATAATCTCTCCCTTTTCTTTATTCCTTGCAGATGGTACACCTCTTAGCATAAACAGCATGTTAGCATACTGATTCCAGATGCATAAAATACGTACAAATCTTCACATTTTCTCTCCCCCCTGAATGAGTGTGTGTATATATATTATCCTTGCCATTTAATTTTCCCAGCTTTTCATTTTGATTTCTCTTTTAGGACAACACAGACTTGTCATAATCCATCTGGGATTTTATTCTTCATCATACAAAAATGTTGCTTGAAGGCCAGTTTTTACTTGGCATTAAGAGACTGAAGATCAGCCTAAATCAGAGTATTATAAACCTCTTATAACAAAATCCCTTCAGTTGTAAATGTGTTGTCTCAATAATTAGATAAATATACCAGACCACTTGTTAGCAGACTAGCACAGGAACTAATTGCATTATTTCCTGTGACTGCATTTGATGCACCAATTCACCAGCAAAGAAGAGAGTTCCAGAATCTATCTTCTTCTGAGATTGTTGTAAATAACTTTAGTTCTAAGGAGTTACAATAAAGGCTCTCTTAGAATTAAAAGGCATTTAAACAAAGGAATCTAAGAGTGTGCTGTGAGGACTAAAGGATAAACTGGATGTATTTTGCATTGGTAGGTGAGGGGTATAAAATTCTCATTTGATCATTTACAAAAAGCTTCTGACTTGATTGTGAAATGTTTTCTCTTGTGCTTAAATTTCATGCCACAGATTATTAAAAATTGACTTTTCAGTATTTATTTTACTTATCTATCCCAGCCAGGCTGTGCTTAACCGTAGATTTTGTGAATTATTAAATTTTAAAAGCAATTTGTGTTGGATTTTACACTCCAGTTCTGTCTGGAGGGATGTACACCTCCAGTTCTATCCCTGCAGCTGAAGTGCTTTGATTCATCTTTAATCTGAACAGTCTTAAAAGTGCATGCTCCAAGTTGTAAGACATGATGATAGTCTCCAGTGTAATGCTTAACTAACTGCTTGTTAGTTTTAACATTTAACATACCATGAAAAATAACTAGTTTCCATAGGTTATCTGAGCCATAACAATGCTCAGCATAATTCATTCAGTCAGATAACAAGAACTATTTTCAAACATAATGAGGAGCTAATAAAGGTCACTGTGCCCACAAACACATATATATCACTGCTAATTTAACAGTACCAATGCTGAATGGATGCATTTCAAGTACAAATCTCTTTAGCTGAAACTGCTTGATGCTAGAAGAAGGAAGACAACTGAATAAATCTTCAGTATTTAATTTGAAGCTAGGCCCAAGTGGCAAGACTTAAATTTAAGTGAGGAATCAGACTGGTACTAGAACCAGACAGATTTTGACTAAGAAGCCTGAATTATGCAGGTGTAAGGTCTAAAAATTTAAAATAAGGTTTACATTTCCCTAAAGTTTGAAGATCCATTTGTTAAAGTTAAGGGCAAAGATGAAGGGTTTGCATGTAAGTTTTAGTGCTTCCCTTTTAGTTTATGTAAATCGATTTCCAGAAAAATATCAACAATTTTTCAGGATATTGTCAGATACCTCCTGTAAATTGAGCCCCTGTATGAAGGTGGGAAATCTGAAATTCTAGTGTTGAGACTGAGAACTATTTTTAAAATTTTGTTCTATCACTGCCTAGAGGACAATAGCAGCAAATCTCTTCAGTGCTGTGTTCATTGAACGCAAACACAAATTTGGGATTTACTTGGGTTTTGTTAGTATGTTGATATCAGGGACTTTGCGATGAATTTTGCTGCCAAGTGAGATGCATTGAGGTGTTTCCTAAGTCATACAGAGGAAGCAACAGAAACAACTGACAACTAATATGTAACAAATAGATGGCATAAAATAATTGCTAAATGGATCAGAAGCAAAAAAAAGAGAATATATTTCATGCACAAACTTCTGTTCTAGCTAGGTCCATAAAAAAAACTAAAATGCTAAAGTCTGGAGATGCTCCATGTTATAATGAATGCCAGATTTCAAGGTGAAATTGTTTTAATTATACAGAGCATTGGCAAGATTAGAACATTCAGTGTTGGCCTCACCGGATTTTGTTTGTTTGTTTTCTGGTTGATTGCAAAATTGATGCAATTATTTACATGAGGATTTTTTATTTTAATGCCTTTTTGTGTGCCACAGAGCAAACAGTAAATCCCCATCGTCCTCCTGAGCAGCCTGTCAGAAAAGGGCAGCAGCAAGAAATAGGGAAGAATGGAGGGAAGCCTTCCTTTTCCTGGCTCTAAATTGTTTTGGGAGAAGTTATGATATTTTTTGCTCTTTCAATAATAGTGTAGAGCAGGTCTGCAAAAAGAAAATCATCTTTGTGAGCCTTTTGATGGGCTTATAGGCCATCTGCACCTATACATGGGGTAGTTGTGCATCTTAAATCATAATGGGATTTCTTTCTAAACATATATTCTGTGCTGCTTTTTATAAATCCACTATTCATCTAGATCTACCTCCCTCCAGACCTCTATCCTTGATTTAATTTCTACAAGCCTCACCATAACAGTTTTAAAAACCTGTGAGTCTTCTAAGTCTTGTATGAAGATTTTCTCTTGGACATAGGGAACCCTGTTTCAATCATGAGTGTCTCAGCTGGATGCCAAGAACTCTGAGGTGTAGGTGGCTCCTGTATGTGTTTAGGTGCTTGGAGGCTCTGACTGACAAACTTTGTGCCTGTGTTTGGAAAATCACAAAGCTTCCTATAAATGTATGTCTGTATGTGTGCAAACTTGATGTACATGTGCATCATCTCATAGACAGCAGCCATAAGAGATTCAGGGCTGTCCTCAAGAGTTGGGAATCATTGTTGTCATGTGCTGGAACCTTTTTGGATGACATTGACTCTGTTTTGAAGGTGGGAGGCAGTTTACGGGTGAGATTTGCCAAACTGCAGAGGATTGCATGCATATCCATTCAAACCCAAGATACGCACAACATAGCTTTGAAAATTTCAGAGTGTCTTTTTGCCAGGTTTTTCTGAGTCACACCTTGAAACCGGTTTACAGTATCTTTCCATTGACAACAGTGCACATTGAAAGGACAAATCTACACAAAGAGCTATAGATAGAAGCATTGAAATTAGAATGATACAGAAAAGCCTCTGTCAGCAGAGTACTCAAAATAGCAGCAATGAATGACCTTCCTCTACAAAAATACATGCTACCTGTTTTAGGTCAGATATCTTTATTTTATTTTAGTTTTGCCACATGTAATGGTGTTCCCACAAGGAGTCATGACAAGGTGTTTTGGGTTATGTCCAGCCTGAGTCAGATTTTGATATTTGCAAGAGGGTGGAAGCCTTTTCACACGACTCCAGCCTGGCCATTAAAAAATGCAAAATACTCTGATCCATAACATATGTTTCTAACCAGGTTTCAGAAATAAACATGGCCCCGAGAGGTGCCTGGGACTTCACTGAGCTGATGAGGCTGTCGCTAGTGACGCACGTTTGGGAACTCTTGTTGCACTCTGAAGGCTGTGGCACCTCTGCCCTCAGCTGTGTCATTAGCAGTCAGATTTCCTCTGCAGTTCACTCCTTAAATCTGTGCTAACTAACCATAAAAACAACACACTTGTTCCGTAGGGGTGTCTGCAAATAAACGCAGTGTCACCTGTGTACTAACGCACGAGGCTTTTATCAGCCTGGCACTGGGAGTTGTTACAAGCCAGAACAGTCAGAGTGGGCTTCATCTCATCCAACCTCAGCCATTACTGTGCTAAGCACCAGGCTGACCAGATGAAAGGCTCAGGGGCAGTCAGGAGATTGGGATGTAGTCTTTCAAAGGTCTCTGGTTTCATTCTCTAGGAAAGTATGTCCACTGTCATTCATCAGAAACAACAACACCTCATTTTGCAGGGAAAAAAAATGGGATATTGCTATGATTTACCCAATGGATTCAAGCCATGGGTGTAGTTGTGCAATCCAGACCTCCAGGTCTCTTCAGCAGCAGCCTGATAAGTGATATACCAAGCAAAGGTGCATCCATGTTAGAACTTTTTTGTGCTTATTTTCAATGAAGAATTCTGCAAGCAAGCATTTGCATTTTTTATTAGTTTATTAAGAGATTTGGAAGTAAGTTTTACATTTTAAATATGTCTATGTTGAAAAGAATCATGAAAATGTTTCTTTTCCTATTCATTATATTTGTGTGCAAATCACTTCCATCACTGCTTTTGTTTCTGTCAGGACACTAAGCATATCTGTTAAGAGACAAGTGATAGTGGCTCTTGTTATGTGACTGAAAAATAGCTTTTGATAAACTTGTTGTGTGACTGGAGACAGATTTACAGCAGAGATTTGCAAAAGGAGTTCAAGGCACTTCAGGGATCAGTCATCTGCAAAACCAGTGGAAAACTGCAGTTTGCCTTAGGTAGCTGGTTACACAGCATGAGTAGTGAACAGTCAAAACAAATAGTTTGCATAGGCTAAAATATGTTTGCAAAGTGCATTTGAGCAAATTCTACTGACAAGGATATCTGGAAAAATCAAAGTCTGATACAAACAGAAAAACTACTGAACAAATCAGATACCAATCGCTCTCTCAGCAGTAGACATGAGCTAGACAGATCTGGAGGTCTGCACATACCAATGACACAGACCTCAATCTATGCCTCAACCACCTGACAGTGTCAGGGCCATATGGAGCATGACTTTATGATCTTGTTGGCCCTTCGGGGAGGGAAGATATGGATTTGTTTTTCTCCATTTCTTTTTGAATTGAAGAAGCTCATTTCGTGCTAGTAAGTCATTTGTGGAAGTGGCAGAGGTCACATTGCACTCTGAAGTTTTGTCACTCAGGGCCAAGGAAATGAATGATTGTATTGTTTGTATTTAAATCACCAGTGTTAGATAATTACCTTTGTCCTGATAATCATCTCTAAGGTCTGGAAGCAGAATAGTGGAAATAGACCTTTTCCTATAAAATTCTTCACTGGAGATTTACTGTGTGGCTATCTGGAGATAAATTGTCACCTTATATTTCTCCCTCTCTGTATTGTCATCACTTTTTTTAACAGATATGAAGCAAATCTATCTGTTGAAGCTCAGCCAATGCCAAAGTACTTCAATTTTCTTAGCACAAATGCTCCTGGATGTTCTGAATAGTCTTGGACAATCAAATGCCTTGGAAAAGTTAATATATATGGTTGTAATATCGTGGTCTTTAGCCATGGCATTACAGATGTGACCCCCTAATATATCCCACTGTCCTGAATTCCACATTTGAACAATATAGTCATACTGAACAAACCAGATCACAGCCTATTTCTAATAGTGAAGACTGATGTTGGAAGTGTTCCTTTGCTACACTGGCCTGGCATTTCTGTATAGCAGCACAGCAAGGAGCCATCCACCTGCAGGATGTGACTGGCCCGTCAGGGCTTCTCAGATGAGCCCCATGGCAGCACGAGCCCTTCCCAGCTCTGGCACTTGCTGCCAGCAGAAATGTGCCAGCTCCTTGGGGGCCCATTCCCTGCCCCCCATCAGGCAGGGGCTGTGCTCAGGACAGGGATTAGTGCCAGTGGGGGTGGCCTTGTTCCTGTGCCTCCAGCTCTGCTGCAGGGTGGTCACGGGGGGAGCCTCATGGTGACAGTTCAGAGTCTCTGCTGTGGGTCAGAGCCCAGCATATTTTAGTCAAAAGGCTTGGAGGCCAAGCGAGGTTTCATTGAGCATGGTTCTTAAGTGTGTGTTTGGTGCAAGGACTGGTATTTTGGGTTGATTAGTGCCTTCAGTGGCAGTGGGGGAGAGCTGGATTACTCGTAAATATCTTGTATTGTTTTTTCCTGTATTAGAAAACCCACTAGTCAAATTTAAAAGTGAAAATATGTGTAGAACAGCATTAAAATATACGTAGAAGAGGAACTGCATGTGCAGGTAGCCTGACTGTGCTGACAGTGTTCTGACTGTTCTCCCTGAGGGCACTGAGGGGCTCCCCCACCCTGCCCACAGCCTTTCCAGGGCCAGCAGTCCAGACACAGTCCTGTTCTGGATAAATTGCAGTCACTGTGTCACCTGAGTACAAGGATCTACCCTCACTGTCACCCACAGCCACTCCATTTTAAAAGACTCCCATTTCCTACCAGTTTGAAAGACAGGGCTTAGACATTAGACCTCAGGAAAAATTCCCACACTGAAGGGTCCTTCCCAGTAACCACAAGTAAGTTCCCCAAGCCCTGAAGGGGGATAGATTTTGAATACACTCTAATCTTCAGTGTTTATTACTGAATATTTTCATGAAAATCACACTAAGGAGTGTTGCTGTTGGACATGCAATGACACACACAGACATTTCCTGGTGAAAAGACATAAAACTCTTTATTACAACATCTGACTCTATAAATATAGTATTTCTACACAGACCAGGGATTGGAGGAGAAGGTTGACACCTCTTCCATCCCATTGGTTAAGACAACTGCCCATCAGTTTTTTATTTTAAGATAAAGTATGTAAACAACCTTGTCTTAACATAAACATGCTTCTAATTATAACACCCATGTGTGAGAAAGAACTATGAACTATGAAAAAGCATCAAGCTGTAAAGTGCACCAGAAAACTGCAGAAATCAGGCTTAAAAGGAGGACCTGTGTGTCCTTTTTTGAGGCAACTGATGCTAGATGCTCTCCAAACCTAAGTAATTTTTTCAGGCTCTGATACAGGATTGCAAGATTCACTTTGGAGGCCACAATTGTGTGTGCCTCTATCTATATTTCTGTGCCAGCCAGCTGTAGGTATGACCCTCAGCTACCTTCTCACACCATGTTTTGTCTACACTCTGGTGCCATTATTTTCCCTTCTTGTATCACCCTGTGTCTGAGTTTTCACAGGAAGAAAACGCAGAATAAAGCCAAGGAGGACATTTCACAGGTGTAAGTGTGAGAGATCTGCAGATGACCAGACGTATGACATTGGTTTTATCTGACCAAATGTTTACTTCTGTATCTGAGCCAGGCACACATCCCTTTGCAATCAATGGATTTTAAGGCATGAGTCATTTTATCCTAAAATTCAATGCATGATTATTAAAGTTTGCCACTAGTGGCAAAACAAATAGTATACAGCACCAAGAGAGTAAGGTTTTGCTGACAGTGAGTTCACCCACATCTGCAGAACTTTAAGTCCTGCAAAGTGGTAGCTTTTATTTTCTTGTGGTTTAGGAGAGGACTGTGGTCATGTTGCCCTGTCAGCACACCCCTGGTTTGCCAGGAGTTCATTAGCTTTGGCAGACACTGCAGTCTTTTGAATCAGTGAAGTTCAAATAACTCCTGCTTTACCAGAAAAGAGGATTTTCTTTGTTGTTGTGGAAGGAGGAAAGATGGTTCATACAAGGGGATAAAAGGGACTGAATTCACATGACTAATGGAGTTAGATACATTTGAAAAGTGTGAGCTATACATTTTCTAGTAAAGGGCTCCTCTCCTCACCAGGATTTCCTGTGCCAGAGGGAAGAAAGATACAGATTGCTTTGCATTTTAAAATGAAAGAACAGAATATGGGAGCTGTTTTATAATCTCTTGCTGAGATCAAAGGAGAAGGAAGGTAAATGCATATGTACTTCTTCCTCTGGTGCTGCACCAGCTATTTAGTAGGACTAATGGAGTCTCCAGTGTAGAAGAGACAGAGATTAGCTTCTTCATCTCTACTAACTGTAAAGAGTCCAAAAGGATTAATATTATTGAGTGAATTTCAGCTAGAAGGTAGGAAGGAGATTCTCTCTCCCCTCTTAATCTTTTAATCTTCATTTCCAGAAGTAACTCTGAACCAGGTTTTTAGCCTCCCACCCTTTCCTTTTGGTTTCTTTTTCCTTATTATTTCCTAATAGAAGAAATATCTAACACCTCTAAGAAGGTTTGGCATCATTGAATTTTTGACAACTTTGAGACAGAACTGAAAAGGACTAATGAGACTGAATAGTCATGACAAGTTTCTGGGATCAGAACCTTAACTGGTTTGAAACTGTAATTCCACTGACCTCAGCTGGCATAACTCCATGTATGTTCATGGAGTTCATTAAAGCCACAGACACTCACTCCAGCTGAGGATCTGACCCCTGAAATGATGGAGTCTTAGCCAAAGCAAACTGAACTTTTGTCATGAATTGTTCTTCAAGGGAAAATAATTGCTAATTCAATGACTCCCACTGTTTTATTGCAGCTGCTGGTCGTTCTGCACTGCAGAAAATCTTTACTTTTAATGGTGAATCAAGAGTTTCCCCAGCAGCTTCAGCGAAAGATCAGAGGTGCAGAATTGTGTACACAGTCCTTCAAATGTTAGAAAGCAAGCCCTACAATCAGTTTATGAAGCAAAAGTGAGATATTCAAGAGAAACCTTCCCAGGCAGACATTTTGCCTTGCTGTCCTATTAGCTTTTACCAGTAAATGGTGAAAAAACATCTAAAATTCTGGTTTAGATGGCACTTTTGGACACACAGGGGATTCTCACAGTCAGAGTTAATTTTGTGTAGAAAGAGCCTGAAAGACCTCAGTGGGACCTGTTTTCAGTACACCAAAGACGTAACCCTGGCCTCTGTATTGATGCTGCAGCACTATCCAGAAAAATTAGTCCTCAGAATTGCAGAATTTGGAGCTGAAGAAAGTAAGCAACCTGCTCAGGAGGTTACAGCTCTTCTGTTCCTCTTGGCAGCCACTGAAGGGAGATGAGAAGGAAAGAAACACGATAAAAAGTAAATGGCACTTTCCTGCTAAGCTAATCAGTTCTGTTTGAGAACAGAGGGCCGTGCCAACTGCAAATCAATGCACTAAATCCCTTTCATTCTTGTGCAAGTCCTGCTGCCATGGCAGCTGCTAACAAGGGAATAAAGAAAACTGTTACTGGATATTTAGTAGACTTTTTAAGTGCTTGTGTAAAATAACATATTTAATTTAATGCAAAGTTATAAATGTAATTGGAGTTTATGGACATTATAGCAGGGAAGAGAAGAAACAGATTCCTCTTCTTTCTGCACAGAGCTGGTTTATGTTCCCAGATTATCCTTAGCAAACTCTGTCTGCAGTGTTAAGGAGCAGCCTTCCTGTTGGATTTTAAACACTTCATCATTTTGTTAAGGGGTAAACACTGAGATAATAATATGCCTGATATTTCATGTGGTTTTTAATGTGTTCAAGTTACAGAGTAGAACTAACACATACTTACCTTAGGACGAAATTAATGCTCTTTAATGCCATAGGCTATATTGATTATGTCTTCACTAAAGAAAACCTACCATGCCTGCTCCAGGTGTTGATATGCAAAAAAGCATGTGTAGATTTAATCAGACAATCCCACTTAAGACAACAACAACTGCACCAGGCGATTTATTTAATGATGTAATATTAGATTTTCTTTTTGCTATTCTTTTCCAAATTATTCCCTGATAATGATCTTGCCTGTCCCTAGATGTAACTGGGATTATCCCTTTCTGTGGCAAGTTTCTTCAAGTTTTCAGTGGTGTTATTCAAATAATGGGTTGGATTGGGAAGGGACCTTAAAGATCACCTTGTTCCAAACTCCCTGCCATGGGCAGGAACACCTTCCTTTGCTAAATGGCTTGTGAGAAGGTTGCAGTTTTCCTAGAAAGCTCTGTTCTGCAACACTGTCGGAATTTTGAGCATAAAATAGAGGATGCACATCCCCAAATTCATGTTTTGAATCACTGTTGCCCATACAGAGCAGCCCAACTTTGTCGTCATTTAAATCATCAGTCGTAGCTGTGCAGTGAAATGCTTAATATAAAATCCCCATGGGCAAGCAGGAGACTGCCTTCTCTTTAATTACATCAATCCTCAGTCACCCCAAAGCAATGCCATCCTTGGAAGTACTAACTCTGACAGGTAGTACTTCTGGGAATGCCATAAAAATGCCAGCAAAGCAGCAGTGGCAGAGAAAATAAGCTGCCTCATCTTTGGAGAATTATTGAACTGTACTAACATTCAAGGGTACAATGTCAGCACAATGCAGAAAGAGTTAGATGCATAACCCCCATTATTATTGTTGATGGGAGTCAGGTGTCAAGTTCCCTTTGCATCACTCTGAAAACTTGGCCTTCCTTATGAAGCCTTAGCAAACTTTTCTTTTGTCACTGCTCTTAATTGAGGAAAAGATTTGAAGCCATTTGTCCTAGTATTGAATAAAGACTGAAAAAGTAAAAAGAAAATACTAACAAAGTAGCAGTGAGAAACCTGAGACTTTGAGACTCTCTACAAGCTGTGATGGAAAATTTAGTAAATACTGAAGGTTCATGCCTTAACAGGTGAAACTGACTTTAATCAAAGGCACTGTAATACAAGCAACACTCAGGACAGACACAGGGCAGCCCCTAACTCCTTCTAGCTCTCAGCTCCCAAGGGGTCAAATGAGAATTTAAATGCTAAATATTTAAATAACTGGCTCAGTGAGCAGATCTGACTTCTCTCAGTAGCACCTTGCCTGAGAAAGCCCTGCAAGTCTCAGCCTTTTCTATCACCCTCAATTGTAACAGTAATGCCTTTAACTTTCTGCCCACAGACAGATTAGTTAACACAAGACTGCCTCATGTTACCAAGGATAAATCAGGGCAGGAATCAGGTTAAATATGTATCATTATTATTATTATCATTATGGAAGTACAAGAGGGAGAGGTCATACTTGGCTGCTTACAGCAGATGAACAGAGAAGAGATTTTAAAAAGCCTTTTACCACTAATTGCCAACTGGAGCTTTCTGATGCAGGCCATTCACTTTCTAATGCATCAGCAGGTATTCATTCAGTTTGGGAGGGAGGGGGTTACAGCTCACAGGCAGTGTCTGCACTCAGCTGGGGCTGTTTCATATCAGTCCCATAGTTTTGGAAAGGAGATGGACAGCTCTATCTGCATCTGCATTTGTGGGCTTAACTGCAGATCAGCAAGTGAAACATTAAAAGAACTAAAAGAGCTATTTGTGTTGAGGTGAAGCACATTGCTATGCCGATTTTGGCTGACCCACTTTACGGTGAAACTAACATTTTACAGAGTATAAAATAAATACTTAGCTGTTCATTCCTATTGCCCCTACACATATATCTTTACAGTTTCTCCATGTAGTAACTCATGGTGTTTGCAGTTCTTTGAGTGCCTTAAGTGGAAGCTCTGTGAGCATAAAGGAGTTTTGATCCCCCTTTCAGTAACATACCATTCAGTTCATTACTCAAACCTATGGCAGCTGTTTTGCAGGGGCTGCATTGCTCAGGGAAGCAGGACATCCCTCTCTGCACCTTGTAATCCAGCCACAGGCAGTGGTAGCACCCACCAGAACACAGGTCAGGATTTCCCAGAAAGGTAGCATAGAAATCATGTATCCTAACTTCAGATATCTCCAAGTTAGTCTTTTAGCCTGAATCAATAGTCCAGGTCCCAGGTAAAATCAATAGGCACCTGCTGGGAGGGCTTTATTGCATTTATCTCAGCAGGCATTTATTTGTACATGTCCATGCCAATAAGAGCAGTCCCTTCTAAGGTTGTTCATCTTTTCTTACAGTAGATAATGGCTGAACTTGGAAACAGAGTTTGGAAAATTGAAACTTGGTGTTAACAGCTCAGCCCCAACTTAGAATTTATCTACCTAAGTGCACTGCTGGTTTCAGAAGGTGGCAAAACCCTTCAAAATCAGGTAGTTCAGCACAAAGCTTTATATCCTCCTTGTCCTACTCTATGCACAGTGCTGAGCTTCAGTCTGCACTACTGCCTGCAAAAGCAGCTGCTTTGCTCCCCAGCCCTCACTCCCTCTGGCTCCAGCCATCCCTTTAAATACCTTTACTGTCTGTGGTACTCTTACTTTGGGCTAGACCACTCATGTTTCGCATAATCATAATTTAGTTGACAGGTTTAAATTAGTGATAGGCAAACCTCTCTCAACCCAAATCAAGAATTTTCATGTAGTTTTCTGTTACAACTCAGGAAAGTCTCCTTATGTAGTGCAGACTTGTACACAGGGTGATGAGAAACTAATCCATTCACCCTAGTACTGGCCAAACTAGTTACCCATACAACTGAAGACTTTTTTCTTTGATAATACTGTTTGATAATACTGCTTGGCAAAGAATCAAGTAGTCATAGTTAATCACACTGATTTATTGTATGTTTAATAAATCCACTGACTATTTTTGTGGTCTTGCATCTCTATTCAGTACACGTTGGGAACTAGTGGGTTTCATGCTAGTATTTTCTCTGTGCTTTTCTCTGTGCTTTTCTCTGTGTTTTTGGAAGTGATAACATCCCAAAAAATAGGGATTAAAAAAAAAAAAAAGAGAGGAAATAAAAGCCTGTCACAGTTTATAGAATGCAAAATAAAAATATTTCCAAAATGAATGCTCAAATAGCATAAGAAGCTTGCTAAGATGTCGATTTTAAACTGCAGTCTCCAAGCCACAGCCAGATCACTTAGAAATACATAATATAGTACACTCCATGGGCAGACAGATGCATGTAACCTGATAATAACTCAAGAGTTTTTATCTCTATGTGTCCTCAGGCAAGGCATCAGGAGACAGAAACACACTTGCAACAGAATTAAATAGTTTTAGATCTAATTTTACTTGGCTGAACTAGATTTCAAATTGATTTCCAAGGAATCTAACAGAGAACAAAACACAGACCCATTGCCTTTCTTATAAAAAATCCATCAACCACCTTGTGTTTTTACTTACTTTTCTCTTTACTGGAAGTAATAAGAAACTCATATTTCACAACACAACGTGTTTCATTCTGTAGAAGTCTATCATGTTGAAGGAGCTTGGTACAGGACACCAAAGTACAGCCCCTGAAATTCGTCTGTGCAAGTGCCAATTTGAATTCATGTGATAAATCTGCAGCTAAGCCCCACTGTCTTCATTCCAGAAATTCAGGAGAGCTGCAGGACATGCTGCTGTAGTAAGAAATTATGTCCTAATGCATGATGTGATCAATTAAACATATCCCTGTGTACCTCAGACCATATTGAATGAATCCATACAAATCACATGCATGGGGCCTTTGCTGGTCCTTTCTGCTTCCTAAGTGATAAGCCAGAAGTTGCTTTGGCCTCAGAGTAAATGAGTGCAGCCGTGTGTGGAGGCACTGGTGGGATGCAGGGCAGCAGAGGGGCCAGAGCTCAGGGCACAGACCTGCCACAGCCTGTTAGGTGTTGGATTGGCCCTGGTGAAACATTTCACACAGCTTCCCCAAAAGCTTTCCAAGGGTAGCAGTTCTGGGTCAGCAGACAGCTGGGATAGGATGCACAGAGGATTAGTCCAGCTGCCAGGCCCCTGAGCTAACCAATGTTTCACATTCAATGTTCTCTGCAGTATCATAATACCATAAACTGTTATTGCTACTTAATATAATTGCATTTCAGAGCTCTTGTCTTGGACACAGATCTCATTTTGCTAAGCGCTAAACAAGAATAGAGCAAAAAGATACTCTCTGTTCCAAGAACTACATAAAAAATTCTGCAGGCAGCAAGTAGATCTATTTACAGAAGACCCTTGCACTTGGCAGGCCATGCTCAACTTGCAGGCAAGGCACAGAAGCAGGTGCTTCTGCACCTGGGCACTGCATCACACCAAACAGCTTGTTGCCCTGTTCAGAGGAAGATTTCATGGCTCCAGGTTCACACCTCTGACTTCTAACTCAAGGCACAACCTGCTTCAAGCAGCTGAAAACCTTTGCTTGAAATGCTGACTACCGAAATGTTTCCTGGTTTTGTCTTTCCTTTATTTATCAGACCAAAAATAATCTGCTCTGATATTCTACATCTTTGTTTCAGGTCCTTGCTGAAGCAGGGAACAAAAACAGTAATGATGAATACTTTATTTTTCTTTTAAAGACCTAAATTCCTCAATCTGAATAGTCCCTTTTGTCTCTGTTTTTAAGAAAATTGTTCCAGCCAAAAATTGTATTCAACCAGAAGGTTTTTATCTCTCCATATTTCTCTGCTACCTCCAAGGAAAGCTTTCCTTAACAGTTCCCATATGGGCTAGGATGGGATATCATGGCAAATGCATTGGATTGAAAACAAACTATAAAAAGCAGACCTTTAGTAAACTTCCACCTCAAAGGCTATGCTCTCAAGGTGCCAAGCATCACAGCTACACACAGGAACAGTCACACATATTTTAACCCTTTCATTTTCTCCAGTTCAAAGGCTCTTTTCCCCCCCTGGACTGCTCAGCCAGGTGTGCTGTTCCAATTGCATTGACCCTCAAGGGTCCATGATGTCAGCAGAGCTCCAATTTAAGACAGAGTAGGACTGAGAGAAGGAAAGACAAACCAAGCAGGAATGACCATGTGCCAATAGCTCCTTGCAAATACATGCAGGCTTGAACTTATCCCATGCAAGGCACCAAACTGGAGCTCCTACAGCAGCCAAAGTTGCTGCTCTGTCTACAGGAACATCAGCTCTCTGAAAGGGGTTAAGGCAGCCACACTTCCAACTTAAACATGGCTGGGGGGGATGGACAAAGACCCTTCCAGCCCCAGTGGAACTGTGGTGGCAATTTATGGGGACCCCAGCACAGCTTTGTCAGGGTGGATATAAAAGCATCACACCGAGCCTGCCTACTTGCCTGCAAAGCAAAAAGCACTTGGGCAATGCTGCTAAGCAAGCCCTGCACACTCAAAAATTTTTGATTCAGCAGCAGGTTCTCAAACTCAGCTGTAAGGGCTGGTTCTGACACCATGCAAGTAAATCCCTATCTAGAAACTGGCTGCTTAAATTAAATAATGCAGTGTAGTGGCCATACAAGCCATAATTTAGAAGGCTGTGAGCCTTCCTAATAAGCGCTGTGGTTTAGAGACATTGTTATTTTCCCCACGAATCTGCCATATTTTCCTTTTGCATTAAGAATCTCTTCATCCTGTCAGTCAGTGTCAGCCCAAGCCTGAACTAAGATATAGGAAGGGAGATAAAAAATTGTCTCCTGATGTGCAGGCTCTCCTTCCCCTGTATCCCCCCTCCCTTTCAAAATAAATCAAGGCTAAACACAACTGTAAAAATGTAACTATTCAAATAGCTGCAAATACTGCATTAGAGAAATAAACAGTAAGGGTTTTTCCCAAGTTTTGCAGCTGAGTTTACACTATTGCATCGTATTTGTCCCTTCCTGAGTAATTTCATACTCCACACAAACTAAATTAATTACTTAGGACTGGTTTTTAATGTCTGCATTGTGTTTTTCAAAGAAACCTCTGACAAGTAAAGTAGCTTGCAGTAATCAATTGGAATATGAGAATGAAACTAATTCAGTAAAACATTGTTAACACTGATCTGGCAAACCACTGGTATCCATCTGTCTAATCCTTCTCGTGTTTGAAAGTTTCATTTTTGAAAAACAATTATTAATAATGCTCATTAGCTGCCAAGCAAAAGAGCATGCCACAAACTTCTGCTCAGAGATAGCAAATACCAGCAAATGCTACTCACTTTTCCAAGTTTGGGCTAGAACCTGCTGCAGGATCTCATGGTCAGGGCGTTTTTTTCTGCTGGAGTCTGTAGAGATGGGAGAGTATAAAGGATGAGCCCTTTCTATAAAGGAAGTGCAACCCCCTGCAGATTCCAGCTGTCTCCCTACAGCCCTTCAGCACCTCCCCACCAGACAAGCTATTCCAGCACTTCAGTATCCCTACTGTTAGGAAGGCTTTTTTAATGTCTAAAGTGAATTTTCCTTGGTGCAATTTAAGTCCATTACTTATAGTTGTGTTAATGCACATAGAACACCGTTTGCTCCTTTCTTCCATGCAGCAGCTTTTTATGTGCTTGCAGGCTGCTGTTATGACCCCACTCAGTCTGCTCTTCTCAAAGCTAAACAATTTGTCCAACGTGTATAAGGGCTGATTTTTAAAAGTGTTGAGCTCCTGCTGTTCCCGTTGCTTTTATTCTGGTGATTGAGAGTGAAAGAACTTCCACAGAGTTGATGATCAAGCAGTATTGTCTGGTGCCCTTCAAATACTGATAGGTATGAAGGGCACAAATGTGTTTATAGCTGTATATGTGCATTCTTGTCTTCACAATAAAAGTGTATTTACAGGACCTGTGACCAGCCTTCTGACTGCATCCCCAGGGCAAGAGTAACTTCACAAAAAAAGCAGGTTTTAGTGGAACTTGCCTGCCTTGTATGCCAGGCTTTGCTGAATCATTTGTAATAAAGCATTTTCTGTATTTCATGCAACACATATCTTGTTCTGTGGGGTTTTTTATTTAAATTATTTTTATGGTTACTGTAAAAACACTGTTCATGATTCTATGTTAACTATTTGCTGTTGCTGGAAAATATCCTTAGAAGAGTGAACTGAAATCCTTTTCCATCCCAAAACAGAAGAGTGAAGTTTCCTTCCTATAATAGGCTTCTCTTCAGAAGAAATGATGATTTTTGTGTTTAGAGTACTGGAGCAGATTTCTACTTGGAAGACTGTTTTTATGGGGAATTCACTACAAAATATGATGCTATCATCTTGCAATAGTGTTCCAGGGCAGCTAGAGGTAAATTCCATTATACCTGCTCTTTGTCTCTCCATTTCCATTGTAAATAAAACCTTCTTTGTGTCCATGTGGGTCTTTATGAAATCTCTTCTTCATGGCATCAGAGGCTTTGGGTAAAACTGCAATGCCAGCAATAATTCCTTCATGTATTACTTCTCATAAACATAGAGTTATATATTTGTATTTCTGCAGAAAAGGGTTTTTTTTTTCCACTTAAAACCTCTCTCCTAACCTTGAAAAATAACTTCCTCAGACAAATAGAGAGAACATTTGCGATTATAAAGTAAAAGTAGCTGCTCTAATTTTGGGCTACCTGTCATTGCTTCTTTTTGGGGAAAAAAAAAAAAGAGAGCAAAGTCATGGAAGGAAAAGAAAGTGAGAGAAGGAGGCTTTAGTGGTATTTCTCTCTATGATTTTTTCAAATCCAACCTTATCCTTTATTCTTATTCATAAGACTTCATCAAACTGCTGGAAACAAGGCTATTTATGATGGGCATTAACCTACACAGGGACCATAAATTATGGATACACAAGTCTCCTAATCTTGACAATTAACACTGAATTTCACCATTGTTAATAAAGCTGAAGTGTCTCATGGTCTGCACATCAACAGGCCATAACGTGCAAAAGATGGAAGTGCACAATAATAACAACAACTTTAAATGTAACCAGACTATTTCCCAGGAAACACCTTTATATAATTATTCTATCATTTATCTTTTCCTCCTTAACTGGGTCGATAATTCATCTGTGCAGTGTGTATACTAAAGTTTTTCTGTTTTTACAGAACTTGTTCAAAACTCTGCCCTCCTCCTCCTCCCAGACACGCACTAAATGTTCCCTGCTTAGCCAATGGATTGACATATTGAATTACAATCTTTATCAATATCTTTTGATATTGATAGAAGTATATCATGTTATTAGGACCTGCCTGTGTTTGGTTGACACAAATCCATCCATTGCTGCTCTAAGCATGCAGCAAATTTTGCATCCTGTTTCTCTGCCACACAAAGTGAAGACACCAGCAAGGGCTTTGGGGACAGGTGGAAAACAATACCAACAAAAGCTTAAGATGGCTAAAGAGTCTTTTAAGACCAAATAAAAATGAAATTGATGAATTTTAAATCCACATTGTAAATTTCATCTATCAATTACACAAAATTAAATCATAAAATATCCTTTTGCCTAACAATAGTATGGTATAAAACTAAATGGATTTGCATTTTGATTGGTTGCAGGAGTAAGCATTAGCCATGCAGCAAGAAAGCATTTCCTCATTGTTTGGTTAATGGGTTAATTCTCTATGAGAAGTGAGAATATTTTCTCAGCAAAGAAGATTTAGGTTGGTGTGTGACATCAGTGTCTTGAGGGTTAATCCTGAAGGTCTGACAGCTGCCAGCAGTCAGGCACAGGTGGAGTACACACACTTTGGGATCTCAGTACCCAGACACAACAGTCACTGCTGGTACTCCAGCCAAGGGCTGCCCTGGTCCTATGTCTGTCATGTGAAGCATTTCCCTTACCAAATGCAGCCTTTGGATTTGGTCCCAAAAGCCTACGCATTTTTCACTTCAATCAAAGAAACCACTTGAGAAATTCAGGAGTGAATACCAGCCTTTAGCACGATCACAACCCAACAGTCTCACACACAGTGAGATGTCGTACAGAGACACCACATTTCTCAGTGAGCAATGCCCTAGCAAAAAAGTGTCAAAGGAAAATCTTCTGGCTATAGCATTCATAAATAGCTTCATTCTTTTGGTTCCTTACATCACTGAAATCCTGTAATGAAATTGCAATTGAAGGAGGCTAATTTGTGCTATAATTATATATTAGTCTGGGCTGAAAGGTTTCTGGACGGAAAAAGGTTTTCTTCAGGCAATCTTTTATTCTGCTTATTGTATTTACTTAACAAAGAGCAGTCAGCTTTTACAGTGAATTCCCGTAATAGAGTTGAGCTCTAATGTTACCCAGCCAAGGGCAAACATATGCAGTGATTTTTGATGGGTTCTGATAACAGCCTTTAACATGAGCAAGGTTTGCAAATGTTGGAAGAACCAGGCCAAAAAGCTAACAGATGTGCTGCTGAAAAAGTTAAGAGCTCTTCAGCTGGAATACCTTCTACACCCATGGTATTTTAGCAGACAGGTAGTTTGAGGAAATTCAGATAAATATTTTCTCAATTATAAAGAAACTTCCTATGGAAATATTCTGTCTTGTGTCACTTCAAAGAATACATTCTTGGTCTGATTTTGATGCTTCTGCCAGAGGATGAGAGGCCAGCATTGTCCATAATGTGCAGGATGCAGAGCGTTTTCACTGAGGAAATAGGTGAGCCTCAACCACCTATTTCCTCAGCCATAGCTGAGGCTTTCTAAGCAGAGAAGTACTTTAGGAAAGCAACAAAGTTCTTCAAAGCTGTGGATCACAGCTAGGTGATGTTAGGTGTGTTTCTGTTTCTTCTGTCAAGTAGACACTCTGCTGTTGTTGGTCCTCCATAAAGTCCCCATAGTGTATCAGAAGGAATTCAGCCTCAACAAAAGAAATGTTCAACTAAACAAACTAGTTATCAAGGGAAATAAAACACTTAAATATACACCTGTTTCTAGTGCTTGCATTAACTTCAACTTTTCCCTGTAGATAAATTCCAAGCCAAATATTAACCTGGTATAAGTCTGTCTCTGTTCTCCTTTTGCTGAATCTGCCCCAGCCTCTAATGCAGAGTCTGATGGTGGCACTGGAAGTAAATGTCTCTGCCATACACTATCTGCAAGACAAACAGAAATCAGTGTTAAAATCACTTAATATGAAAGTACAAAAGGGATTTCAAATAGTGTTCTTATTGTGTGAACAAAATAGCTTTCTGGGCACACCATAAAGGTTTTCCACAAATCATATCAAAAACTGATAGAATTACAAGCCACATTAGTCTTTTGTGCCACCCACCACTGAGTTTTCTCTTAAGAATTCTAGTTCAGTCTCCATTAGGGAGAGGAAACAAGTGAAGTAGTGATCTTATCCATTAGTGCTCATGTCCCTTCTCCAGGCCTACCCCTTTCCCAGCTGGACCACTTCAAGCACCCCCTACTCTGCAGTGTTTGGGCACTGTAGCTGGGAAGCACAGCCAAGAAACACTACATGGGAGCAGTAACCAGGAGGAATGTGTATTTGGTGTTTGCATGTGCCAACTGTAATAAATGCATCGAGATTCAGCAAACTGTGGCAGTACTGGAGAGTCACGGAATCAGAGTGTGCTGAGCTGGAAGGGACCCACAAGGATCATTGACTCCAGCTCACAGCCCTGCACAGCACAATCCCCAAGAGTCACATCAGGTGCCTGAGAGCACTGTCCAAACATTTGTTTAACTCTGTCAGGCTGGTGCTGTGACCACTGCCCTGGCTCAGTGCCCAAACACCCTCTGGGTGAGGAACCTTTTCCTAATATCCAGCCTAAATCTTCACTGACACAACTTCAGGGCTTTCCTTCAGGTCCTAAAACCAAACAGACTTACCAAGATGTTTTGACCTGAGAAAAAATGTGAAGTAGATGTGAATGCATTGACTGAGTACTGATTTTATATGTATCTTTTCTTCTGTTTTCTTCTAGAAAAAGTAAGCATACTGTCAACCTTCATAGCACCCTTCAAGTATCTGAGTCCTGGCCCTACCACCATGGAGGATGAAGACAATTTAAGTAAGCAGTCTCTTTTCTCTATAGATGAACAATAAAGTTCAAAAATAAAATCTCTACAGGGGAGGAGCAATTGTATGGAAAGGAGGTGGTTTTGCAGCTATTGGCAAGCCTTCATGTGAAATCACAGAAGGGAGCTGGAAGGGACCCCCAAGGATCATCAAGTCCAGTTCCTGGCCCTGCACAGAACCATCAAATTCAGAATTTATTAACCAGGCTTAAATAAACCAGTTATAATCTAAAA
The DNA here is from genome assembly GCA_013397245.1 of Thryothorus ludovicianus. Lineage (NCBI taxonomy): Eukaryota > Metazoa > Chordata > Aves > Passeriformes > Certhiidae > Thryothorus > Thryothorus ludovicianus. The sequence continues at coordinate 638,612 of VZTB01000992.1, forward strand.
ATTAACCACTCTTTGCTAATTAGTATTCTCTTGGGCCCCTACACCTCAACCAACCATCTGAGCCCATGACTAGAGCTGGAGGAAAGTCCTGATGGGTTTGAAGGAGTTGAGAAGCCTTCCAAATACCCAGAAGTCCAAGAATAGTAGCAGTAAGGAATTAATAATCCTCAGTAAGCCCTTCCATTTGTCACCCGGAAGCAATTATTGTGTGTTATCCTGCCTGCTTATTGTAACACAACTTGAATCTTTAAAAAAAAAACAAAAAGAGAGAGAAGCTTTCTGAACCAAATGAGCAATGTTTTAGTATCACCTACCAGATTGGTTTCTTTTCCAGCCAGACACATGCTGCCATGTTGCCCTATCAGAGCCACTCAGTGGGAGGAATTTGGTGTTTTTCCCTTGTTTTTGCTGATCTGCCCTGTTTTGGTCATGGTGCATCACCAAGGGGAAGAGCTGCTGGAGGAGTGAAGAATTTCACTGCTATTTTCTGCTTCTGAGCATCACATGGACATCAGATTATTCGCTGCACAACAAAGGCAGGCAATTACAGATCTTAGCAAAGGCAAAAAAAAAATCCTGAAAATCCTTCAGAATTGCTCCCAGGAAGGCTCTATTTTCAAGAAGACATATGAGAAGTGTACACACACACAGAGGAAACATATTATGCACACGATGAGCTTGTGCAGGCACCTCCTGCGTAATAGTTCCCAAATGTGCTACTTAGTTATTTTTAGGTAATGTAGGAAGTTTGTACAAGCCAAACACTGTAACACCATTTTCTTATTGCTACTGTAACACCAAGACAGCTTCATGCCCGTGTGGGCTGTAAAACAGCTCACATGGACAGGGTAAGCTATGTTTTCTGGAAGAGAAACAGCAAATATCACTGTTTTCAGGGTCATCCTACCCAGTCCTCCCTCTGGTCAAACATATGCTCCAGTGAAAAGGCAGCTATTTATTTCTTGGTACACAGAAAATGTTTTAGGTGTTACTATTAGAATCTTTACATATTTTTTTAAAATATGAATTAATTTTAAATTATCCATCACTATGTTCACTTGCAGTATAGCGGCCTAAATCCCACTAAAGCCTATAGCACACATGTACCTCTGGAGTGATTCCACATTTTAAAGAGCTTCAGAGATTTGCTCTGAACAAGTGGAAAAATCTTCTCCTGTGTTAACAATTTAACAGGAGCCCAGGAGAATGCTGGCAAGGTAGAGAAGTAGGTTGCTTATCCCTGTAGTTTTCTGCTCACTGAGCATCCTGTGAGAGCATTCCTTCCCCGACTGTGCTGTATCAATGGGCAGAGTTCCACCATTCTGAAATGAACACAAATCCTGTTTCACATTCCCTTAGGCCTTCTTTACAAAGGGAGCCATGCAGTTTAACTGCACCTGCATTTTCAACAGATGATTATTAGCATACAGACATGATTTTTGTGGTTTGTGATCAATGAACTAATGCTAGAAAAAACTATCAAAGGCACTATGCACCTTTGGCATGGAATTGTGGGTAAAGTAATCATCTGTCTCTGATGAAGGTCTAATCTTGAACATGCAAGGAAAGGACCCCTCTATTCATCCCCAGAAGGCAGTTGTACCTAAGAATGTAAGAAACGTCACAGAGGATTAGAAATAGGAAGCCCAGTTCTGTACATGGTCTTCAGCACTTTTTAGTGATGCTTTGAGAAAAAGGACATTTAAATGGGGATCTCCCCCTTGGTATATCCTTCTACCACCTAGCAAAAATTTACTGTCCTGGAGCTTGTACCTGAATCATCATATTTCTTAGATATCAGCAGAACTGTCTAGTCCTCTCCAGAGCCCACTGATACTTCTGATCTCAACAACAGCCAGGAACAAGACGTGATTTAGAGTGTTGTCAAAAAGTGCACCCTTTTATTGCTTCAAGCCTGCTGTCTCTAGTGCTGGGATTGCATGAAACAGTGATAATCATTCCCAGTTCACTGCTTGAACCTGTCTGCCTCTCATGATGTTACAAATCTATGCCTGTCCCTGATCTTTAATTGTGCCATCCCCACTTTGTCATGGGATCAAGGTAGATTTATCACCAGCCTCAGACACTTTTGAATCCTGGTTGTACCTCTAGCAGGAGTACATGATTCCTGGGGATGTCATTATGGAGTGCTACCACAGACACAGGCTCAGGGCAGCACACACGTCCCCAGTGTCTGCAGAGGAAGCTGATGGTCCCCAACACACTGATTTCAACCACTGCAGCAGTATTGAAGGACACTTTCCAGACTCAGGTTCAATGTACTGAAGCATGTTCAGTTCTGAGCATGTTGGTCAAATTCCTCTTCAGACAGAATGAGGCCCCAGAGCATTTGTTTCCACAGTGGGAGATACAGCCTCACACTGTGAGACAGACAGCCTTATTTCTAAGAAAAAGGTGAATATCCCATTTCAGGAGGCAGTGCTCCAAGCAATCTCTCAAAACTATTCCCTTACTTTTCTTTTGAAAAGTGTGTCCATTGCTATCATTTGGATTTCTCCAGGGCCTAAAATGTCTGGCTCTGATACAGGAAGGCATGTCCTTAGGTCTGTCTCTGCCACGGGCTGCCCACATTTTCTGCTACATGCAGTTCTTTGCTAACTTGGGCAAAGAGCATCAGAATTTCAGTATCAATCTAAGTCAGGTCATTAGATCATTTGAATAATTTCCCTCATTGGTTAGGTAAGTACTAGACATGGATTTCACAGTTATTTCAGATAGTTACTTCAACTGTTCATTCTGGAACAGCTAAAGACAATGGCAACTACCTTTCACTTTTCATCTTCACTTTAAGCAGAGTCCTGTAGCTTTTTCACTGGTAATGCTTCCCTCTGCAGCATGGTGTTACAACAACAAAATCAAATGACACTGGTTTGAATCACTCAAACCCTGTGAGCCACCAGAGAGCAAAAGAGAAATCGTAGCTTACCCAGACTTTTTGCATGAAGATTTAAAAATACATGAGTGTATTTTCATCTAAGAGAGAAAAGAGATATTTCCATTGTTATCTTCAAGCTTGTCATTCCAAAATCAAGAATATCAACCTAAAAATCCCAGTAGAAGCGTTTCCAATTCTTGGTTATGGAATCAATAAGTGTATGAAAATGCCATCTTGCTTGCAAGAGGAGACTGCCCTACATTGCATTTGATGTCAGAGCTGGCCTTGGACAAAGCTCTGGCTCCTGGGTTCATACCTATTGTTCCTGATTCAAGATTTTTTGCTTTCAAGTATCCCAGGAATTATGAAAGTCAATCCTGCTAACATCTGCAGCCAATGTGATATAGATGAACCGCACAAATTTGCTCTACATGAGCAATCCAGTGTTTACTAAACATTTCTAAAGACAGTAACTGCCTGTCTCAGAGCTATCAGTTGAATCGAGAGTTGCATATAGTACAGACATTGCAAATTCTTTCTTTTAATATCGCAACTTTTCAACAATGTAGTGTCCATTTTAATTCAATAGTAAAGATGCCAGCGAAAATGAAGATGCCACCTACCACCTCTCCTTTCCCATCCTCCCCAGAAGCTGGCTTGGCAGCAGAATAACCTTCAACAGGAACAATATTATCTCTTCAAATGTAGCGTGGAGTATCGGATGGTTAGCTCTGCAGAGCCCTTAAGACCCAGAGACATAGTCAGTGTCATTATTAGTGATGCATTGTGGTTCTGAAATGCACTTGATGATGCAAACTCTTTAGGTTAACTCTACTGTGCATAATGACCAAATGGAGAAAAACATGAAAGAGTAGTCAGAATACTGAGGAATGGTGCATAAATAAATATATTTCACTAACGGCTTTCCTTTCTCCCATTCAATTACTGAAGCAAATACAAGATCACAATGTCTTCTATTTCTTGTGAAACTGCAAAAATCAATTAATAAAGTTAACTGAGGAGACAATAAAGTGCAAAGCCACAAGATTGTTTTAGAAATCTTACACAATAAATTAGAATCCATTGCCAAAGAATTATGATATTTTTCTTCCTCCTTTTTTTTTTAACACCATCTCCTTTTCAATGTTATTATTTGTCAACCTTTCATCATGGGAGAACCATATTTTATTACCTTTTTCTTCCCCATGTGTAAAGAATATATCTGGGAAAGTCAAGAACAAAGACATTATGAGAAATAACAAGACTGAAAATGATCCACAGTTTTGCATTTTCCCTATGTGTATCCTCTGACTTACCCCTTTCCTTTTAGTGCTCTTCATTTCTAAAATTGCTTGTGATTGTTCTATTACAGCTGCTTACAGTATTTATCTTGTGTAGTTTGGTGTCATTTGCCTGCTTTGTCTGATTTTCACAATAGAAGTACATGTGCCACCATTAGAGAGGTAATCTTATGTCTGCTACACAGAGGTCTCATAAAAGACACATTTCAAAGACTTCCTATTTCAAAGATACCTGAAAGTATAAAGTAATTTCACATTTCCTGGCAGCTGCCAGGGTTCACACAAGCCCATCAGGCTCACAGACTTTCTGAGGCACTCACTGAGTTTAGGCTGCCTCTGCTTTACAGGCCATGAGAACTTATGGCTGCTGCAGCTCCTACTGAGATCTGGGAAGACCTGAGCTGTTTCCTGGTGTTTCAGGACCAGGTGCTCTAAAATCTGGTTGGCTCTAAGGATACTTGCACAGATTTTCTTCACTGTGATGAGACCAAAACTCACCATAAATACAGGCATGTCGTCACCATGCATGCCCAACTTTGTCCACATATCCTTTGTGCTTGATCTCTGAAAATTTTACACTTTCTTCTCTGCATTTTTTTCACTTAATCAAGGCAAACTCTCTGTTGGCCAAAAGATGGACTAGACAATTTTAATGACACAATTTGAGCCAAATAAGTAATGTTTATTTTATGGTTTTTGTTAACCATGGTTTTATTGAGGGTGGTTAAGGTAAGACATTAAGGTCACACATTCGTGTTCACAAATCCACAGTTCTCTGACCATGAAAGAAAAACCAGATGGAATAGGACAATATGAATTCTAAATACAAATAACCTCTATGAATTATAAACACAAGTAACCTCTTGAGTTTTCCTATTCAGTGGTGCACAATCAATACAAATTCTTTTCAAAGCTGAATATTGTGTGAAGCAGGAGCTATCTTTCTTTTCATGCTTCTTGACTACAGTATCATTATGTACCATAATTGGCTCTGTAAAAACCTATTAGGTTAAGAAGAGAGAGGAGGTGTGAAATACAGAACCAAACCTGTTTCCTGCTAAAAAAACATGTCTGCATCAAAATATTTTGCCTTTACTTTAAAAAATACACATAAATAAAAAGATACCTTCTGAGAGGGATGAAAACATGAGAAAAGGTCATGACAGAAAATGGCCAGAGACACTGCCTAGCTGTATAGAGGAAGTTAAAGGTGATATTCCCTTTTCCTTTTACAGAGACAGGCAGTCTCTGTAGAGTTGTGAACTGAAGGAGAAAACAATACATTATCCTTGTGCCTTAGTTATCTTGATCATTTAAATGTCTTATTTCCAGAGAGATTGGTTTAAAGATGTCATATTTTATACAGCTGAATACCATATGATGAAACTTTTCTTTTTCTATTATGTATGTCTTTTGCTTTTCTTTCCTTCCTTACCTGTCTCCATTCTGTCCCCTTAGCTTCAGAAAGTAAAAATTAACTAGTCACTAAAACCTTAATTTGTCAGTTCATGTTCTGTCTCAGTAAGGCACTGCAGAAGAGAGCTCTTTGGTGATAACTTTGGTGAGACCTAGACCCAGGTTGGAAGTTCAGTGTGTGCTGCAGGGTTTTTAGGAGAGGGAGCCTAAAGACTCAGTTCTGCACATGGACCCCCACACATGACCATCTGTGCCATGATTATTCCTCCTGTCTAAGCAGTGACCCTCTTTCTGTGGAACAACTTGCATGAGTGCAGACTTAGTGCTCTGATGGGAAAAAGTCTTTTGATATTAAATACAAGTGTAACATTTCAGGATATAAAGGAAGTTTTTAATTATGATCATTGGTTCCACGTAATCTCCTCAGGCTCCTGTGCATCTCTTGGCCCAACCTAATACTGGGATGCAGCACAGACACAGCACTCCAGCACAGCTGAAGTTTCTCAACGCTTAGCCAGCAGCTCACCCCTTACATCCTTGAAGCCAACTTGTATTATATATCAGAGTAGAGAGGAAACCAAACATGGCCATGGTCCTACAGAAAGTGGGAGGATCATTCTCTGTCCCCTAAGGACCACAGGGACCTTCTCTGTGCACAGGACTGATGCAGCCTGTGCAGGTGGCATGATCACATCTGACAATAACAAAACAAAACCTGGGAAAGGCTCCACACCCAGCACTGTTTGGAGTAAAGCAGGCAGCCCCACAGTGCTCTGCTTGGAAAGGGATGAGGTGCATCACTCCTGGGATGGGTTGCCTTGTAGGCTGCCTGTTTGTCTCTGTCCCAAGGAATGCACAGAAGGACTGGAAGGTGTGTCAGAGATCCAAGACATTGAAACAAATTCATCGAAACAAACTAATTTAAACAAACTCCTCATTTTTCATCAGAAATTACAGAATTTTTATAGGATGATTATTTAGCCAGTAGCACATCTTATGTCTCATTCAGGACATCTGGGGGATGACTTTCCATTCTCAGCCATGCCTCTGCTGTGGCACAGAGCACTGACATGCAGCACATTGTCAAGCATGGTCCAGAGCAGTGGGGGATTCATTGGTTCAACAACAGAGTGCTCCCTCCATAGCTCTCCATTGTCATTTCGTCCCCTTCCTGGCACTCCTGGCAATCACTCTCTCCTGTTGCTTTTCTTCGACATGGATCATGCTTTACATCAGTAATTGCTCCCACCATGATGTTCTGGCTTCTCCTGGACTCATTTGGATTTATCTACAACTTTTGCAATATTAGTCATTGCTGATGCAGAAACTAAGATCATTTGCAATTGCATTTGACAGAAAGGCACTCATTTACAAATTGGGATCTGAGTTCAGACCAAATTATTGTTTCAAATGCTATGAAGGTCTGTCAGATCATTTCCTAGTCTGGATTCATGGTGTTGACAAGAGGCTATGGTGTGAGCAGAGATGGTCAATGTATTCATTCCAAATAGATTGTTGAATACATTGGCCCATTTTTCTGTTTGTGAATCATTTCTGATTTCTAATAATGTGTTCATAAGCATTCACCCACATGGATTATAGAAAAATTGTCATCCTAAGGGAATTTTGCAAACTATTTACATTTTACTAGTAATTATCAAGCAGTTCATCTAAATCACATGACATCCATTATGCTTCATCTTTGAATGATGAAATCTTTTCTTAAAACAGAAGGCTAATGACTAATAGAAGCAGACCTTTAGGAGCAAGTAAACATTCAGAACATGCAAAAAAAAACTGTGCTAGAAATAATAAACCAACCATTATGCAGATATTTAAGGAAAACTCCTAAAAAGGGCTTAGCAACAATTTCTATCTTTTCTTTTTCTTTTTTGGCTATTCTGACAGCCCCAGGCATAATGTCAGCTATGATGATGACAATTGTAATGCCAGTTGTTTCCTTTCTTTACTGACAGGTACCAGCAGTGCAGAAGTAAAGGAAAATCGAAACATTGGCAACCTGGAGGATCATCCAATCGCATCTACTGATAGGGCAAGAGGGGGAACAACTAGCAGTAAGAGGAAAAGACCCTTAGAGGAAGGCAATAATGGCCATTTCTGCAAACTTCAGCTTATCTGGAAGAAAGTTTCATGGTCAGTGACGCCAAAGAACGCTTTGGTTCAGCTACACGAACTCAAACCAGGATTACAATATAAAATGGTTTCCCAGACAGGTCCAGTGCACGCTCCAGTCTTTGCTGTTGCTGTGGAAGTAAATGGACTTACGTTTGAAGGCACAGGCCCCACAAAAAAGAAAGCCAAAATGCGCGCCGCAGAGTTAGCCCTGAAGTCATTCGTCCAGTTCCCCAACGCCTGCCAAGCCCACTTCGCCATGGGAAACTGCATCAGCCCATCCACGGACTTCACTTCCGACCAGGCAGACTTCCCGGACACTCTGTTCAAGGAGTTCGAGCCACCCACGCACAGCCAGGACTTCTCGGTCTACAAGCCGGTCAATAACGAGCTGCTGTCCACCGCCTACCGCCACGGGCGCTTGCTGTGCCACACGCTGGACCTGATGGGCCACGCCAAGCCGGGCAAGCACCGGGCGGCCAAGGCCGAGGGCGAGAAGAACCCGGTGGTGCTGCTCAACGAGCTGCGCTCCGGCCTGCGCTACGTCTGCCTCTCGGAGACCGTGGAGAAGCAGCACATCAAGAGCTTCGTGATGGCCGTGCGAGTGGACGGCAGAACGTTTGAAGGCTCGGGACGTAGCAAGAAGCTGGCCAAGGGTCAAGCGGCGCAGGCGGCCTTGCAGGCCCTCTTTAACATTCGTCTGCCCAGCCACATTCCCAGCAGGAGTAAATGTCACCATTTGCCACAGGTGAGAGCTCCTGGGTAGCTGCCACCACGTTGGAGGAACTCTTTCGAGGAGTGGGATTGGTATTGCTGTAGCTGTTGGTCTACCCAATGGTTCCTCTGATGTTACAGCTTGTGCAATGCCACAAAACAACTCTTTTCCCATAGAAAGAGCCACAGGCAAAAGCTTGGAAATAGTACCCTGAAATCACTGGGCAAAATTTGAAGCCCATTCTGTGGGTGGCATAGAGGAGAGGGCAAAATAAAAAGGAAAATACCAGCATTTCACTTTGCTAGACACAACAATAATATTGACAAGGACAAAAAACTCAGGTAATTCCTCTCTCTTAACAGAGAGGAGCCCATATATAAAGGGATTATACATCTCATTTTAGAGTTAATTTTTGATGAGGACTATGCAATTCAGAGGAGACATCCATGATACGGAATGTGCCTGTGTCAGAGCAGTTCTGCCACTGGAATAGTTAAGGAATTTGTTTGTTATAGTCTTACCATTAGGGATTATTTTTTTATTTAGTTGATTTGATTTCAGGGCTTGGGTATTTTTGTTTTGTTTTGGTTTTGCTTTCACATATACCTCCAACAACACAAAAAAAAGCTTTGAAGCTTTTCTGGAACAAATGTAGATATTACTGCTGTAATCACGTAGAAAATATAGATCTGAGGTGCATACTTAGCACATGAAAATTTCATAGTTGTCATAGGCCAAAGGCTATCTAAGCATTACTCAGATGTGTCAATTTTCTAAGCTCACAGGAAGTCAGGGTTTGCAACACTGGGAAGCATTACATGGGTTCAAGTAATTTATTGATTTGTTTGTGCTATCAGAAAAGGTTTGATTCATCAGAACCAGGAGGTGATCCACAGCTACAAAGCTCCCTTTATGAAGGGAGCTGTTAATGTCCAGGATTTAATGCAAAGCACTAGGAGCACTAAGAGTCATTCTGCTGTTGGCTTGCTGTGAGACCCTAGGCAAGTCATTTAAATTCAATATGCCTGTAATAAAAATGAGCATATTATATGAAAGAACACTTCAAGATCCTTAAGTAGTGTGTAAATGCAAATTATGAGTAGCAATTCTCATTAACTTTAGTAAAGACGGTCATTATATGTTCAAGGAGTTTGATAGGAGATTAATCCTCTAGGTAGCATGACTGCCTGCAGGACCCAGGAATTATATTTGATGACCCAGAAGTTTCTATGTTTCCAAAAAGGAAACATGATAAATGTGATAAATTCTAAAATACACCATAATCCTCCACTTTTCTTTTAATTCCAGGTTGCAAACTGCATGAACCAGTGGGATAATAACATAGTTCAATAATAACAGTGATCTTCACAGAGTGCTTTGCAGGCATTTTGGAAACCTTAGCCAACATGACAGTTTCACCTTTCCAGTGCTCCTTCAAAGTACACACAGTTTTAAATGAGATACCTCTAGTGTTTCCTGCCCAAATGAATTCTGGTTATAATTAATCCCATTCTAGTGGTTGCTTTGCTGCCCCCAGTTAACTTTACTGGGTGTGTCAGCAGGTAAATACCATGTATTTATTGACCTCTGGTTTGTCATGTTCTGAAACTGCACCACAAGGATCATTGCTTTAGTTCCTGAGATTTCTGAAATATTCCCTGGTTTCTTGGCTTCACGCTCACCTTCTGCCTGAATATCACATTTTACTTCAGTCTCCCAACTGTTCATTAAGTGACATATTCTCCAGTGTATGTTCCCTTTTTTATGGCCTTTTCTCCTTTCTGTAGACTGCTGCCCTCCTTATCTTCTTCTCTTCACTGTTCGGGAAGTATAAATGTCAGTGAAAAGGTGTCGCTGAACTTTCTCCATCAGTATTTCTTGAGTGGTTATGTATTGTCCAACTAAAAGATTACTTTTAATGCCAGCATTCAGCACATTAATTGAGAGATAAGCCTTAACACTGATTTCTGCTGACCTCCTTACAAATTGCTCTCATCAACAGATATAGCAGCTGTGACACAAAACCTGAGTTTGTGTCAATCGCTGAAACATAATTCAAATTCCACAGAAAACAACAGATATATTTCCACTGACTTCAGCTTGAGCATTAAATCCAGCAGCATCTTTTCTTGTTCTCACTGTGCAGTACCTCATCAAGTGACTGCCTTTGCTCACTGCCTCAGTCAGCCCCTCTGGTGTTTGGTCAGCCCAAGCAGTGCAACCATACTGGGGAGAGTGCAGCTCTCAATAGCTGTGGTCAGAGCCAGCTGCACCAAGTGTTGTTTCAGCTCCTTCTTGTCCCTCTGATCTTGTGGGAAATACATTTTCAAAAGCATGATTCAACCAATTTTTCAAAACTATTCTTATTTCGTAGTCTTGATTTATGTCCATAGGTGTTTAAAAGCAGGAGAGCATCCTTAAACCCAAATAGCTTAGGAGTAGAATTTGAAATATTGGGAGAGATTTATTTCTTCACAGAATAAGGAGCAACTATTGTCCTGTGCAACCATCCACTCTTTTCATGTGCTTCATTGTATTTGTTAGAGTATCAAACAGCTAACACATTGGTAGTGGGGACAGGCAAACAAGACCAGCTATAAGAGTTTCAGCCATATTTTGAGTACTTTGAGAATCCAGGAGTGTGTTTATCTCTGTGTTTGTGCTCTGAAAAGAGTATTCCAATTTTGCATGTCTCTGCTCCTGTTTGCCATGCTGTTATCAATAGTGTTAGGCGGCCATAATTTGGCTTTTTGTGGTTACAGCCTGACTGGAAACAGGAAATAGCCAAAAGTCATATAACACCTATAGTCCAGTTGTCCTGAAATTTTGGATTTCAGTGTCCAAGAAAGTTTAAAAAAAAAAAATTAGATGTCCTTATGAGCTGGGCCTCCAAACCATTGATATTTCTGCCTTGCTCATCGGCTCCCTGGTGTTCCTCAGCCTGGGCCTTGGGTGTGCCCTCAGACAGACACTTTTCTACTAAGAGAGATTCAATGTAAAATGTCAAAAGAGGCACAATAAGAGGAACTACCTAAAGGAGGATGTATCCAGGTGAGGGTTTGTGTCTTCTTCCAAGCAGCCAGTGACAGGACAAGAGGACACGGTCTCAATCTGTGCCAGGGTGGTTCTGGTTGGACGTCAGGAAGAATTCCTTCCCTGACACGGTGGTTAAGCCATTATTGGAATGGGCTGCTGAGGGAGGTAGTGGAGTCATCAGCCCTGGAATTGTTCAACAATTGCATGTGGGACTTAGTAATGTGGTTTAGTTGGTTTGGTGATGGTCAGTCAAAGGTTGGACTTGATCTTGGAAATCTTTTCCAACCTTAATGATTCTGTGATTCTGTATCACCCAGTTTGTCCTGAGAGGTGCTGTCTACACAGGAGGCTTCCTGAACCACTGGGAAATGCACAACATGGATGTAAAACCCTGTCACCTTGGTCTCTTCTGATTCAGGTGAAACAAAGGGCTACAAGAATAGCAAAGCCAGAAATAGAAAAACTCCCTGGTTCATCTGCAATCCAGCTTGCTTTTTCAGCTGCCTCTCACCATGAAAACACTTACTGAAAACACACCATGAAATTCTGAGCACTTTACAATATCAGTGTTTTCTTAAAAGAACATTGCTGTGACTGCCTTCTTTCCTGTAATTGCTGCACAATGTGTTTGGGCTAACTGCAAAATTATACACAAAAGGTAAACAAAAGCATATTACAATTTACACCAGAAAAAAAACAATCTCATAATTTAAAACCAAGATAATTGAGATTATGCCTTCTTTACTGCCATCAGCAGTGCATCAATCCGCTTCTGTGAGTCTCACACAGGTACAATAGTGACTGGGAGACTTGTGCACTTGACCATGTATAGGATGAAGAGAAGGTAGCTGAGAAAGGCCAAGAACCACCCAAAATGGTCACAAGATCTGCCCATCAATCTGCCAGTTCTTCCTCAACCAGTTGTTTAATCTGTGCTGGGCACTGAAGTGCAAGTTAAATACTATTGATGGTCAGAGACTGGGTACACAATGTTGATTGGAGTAGCTAAGGTAGGAGCCTGGAGATCTGCTAAACTGGCAGAGATAGAGTGGATCAGGAGAATGGAAATTACAGCTCTTCACTGTACCTTGTATAAGTGACTGAATATTACTCCTTGTTTCCTGGCATACTTGTTCTGGACTCATATTCTCCAACAAATAAAATGCAATTTCCTCAATTGTCAGCTTTCATGGAAGTCTGATAATTGTTTCTTCCCACTTTGGAAGCTCATGTTCTTACATTCCAAAACAGGAAGGTAACATCAGCCAAATGAGTCTGCACTGGTGGAAATTCATCCACACACTCCCAGGTTTTCCAAGTGCAGTGTGTTCCTTTCAGGAGATTAAGGTGCCCCTCACCTGCATCTGACCAACCTGCAATTCTCTTTCTAATCCTGTAGTCCTTCTAACCTGGATTTGTCTAAATGGCATTCTTGCTGCTGTAGAGCAATGCCATTAATTAATACTGCCATAACAAATTAGTAAAAGAGGGGTGCCTGAATTTCAAATGAACCTAAATTAGAAAAGAATAGGTGTGAAAATTGCATTCACTCTGCTTTGAAATGGCTTAATGCTGCTGTTGCTCGTTCACATCCAGAGCCTCCAGAGCAGTGGTTGCTTATTTATTTTAACAAAACCTCATTGTGTTTTGTGTGTGTGTCATCAAAAAGAAGCAGAGTTTCTCTCTTTGGTAAATACAGCTAACCTTTTGGATCCAGTTAAATCCCCTATTTGCCAAAAGCTTCATCTGCATGCAATCCCACATTGCAGTGATTCTTTGCTTTGGGCAAGTCAAGGATTCCCACCAGTTAACTTCAGTGTCATCTTGGTGAGAAGGTGGCATCATCATGGGAAGAACAACAACTATGTCAGGGAAAGCCACATACCCCACACTTCTCACCCACTCCCCTTCAGAAACATGTTTCCCTGTGTTGCAAAGCTGGTTCATTTTCATGCAGTGTCAGTGGTTTCTGCCTCCTTGACTTTATTTCTTTCACTGTCCTCATTCACCAACTTCCTGACAGCTATGGCCTCTCGCCCATGCCACAGCTAAGCCAGGGCTGAGGTTGGCAGTGATATATTTGACTCCAGTGTGAAGAGCAGCAGCACATGAACAGGCATTGAGCTTTGAGAAGTTGTTCCAACAGGTTTCTGTGAAGAGCTTGTAAGAGTTGTCTGGTCAGCTGAGGATGTACATAGTTCTATAAACTTCTCTGTTTTCTCCTGCACAAAGAGAAACAGCTGATAGTGTGTGTGTGGCTCTTGACAGGAGAATTCTGGAAAGAGAAATGGTGGGGACCAGAGAGATGCTCCTGCAATGCAAATAACATTTGATTTTCAGCAATCTATTTCTTACTCTGTAGGTGATGAAAGTTACTTTTATAATCAGAGCTACAGGCAAGCAAGAAATTTATAGGATTACAGTTTCTTAAGCAAAACAATGGCAAAAGAACCAATTTAGAGGCACAGCATTAGTTTGGATACTGTTATTATTATCTTGGCTGCTAATTGGATTGTAGTCACTTCCAGGCTTGCAGCTGAGGAACAAGGACCACCTCCTCACCCTTCATATGAGTGCAATATAAAGGAAAGCTATTGCCCCAGAGAGATTACAGCCTGAGTCTCAGATGGAGAAATTACTTTGGTTTAGTGTATATAATCCATGCTTGATCAAATGGAGATGCAGAATCACTACCTACATGGAATTACAGGAAATAAATTAACAAGGTAGAAAGGACTCAGGTCACTTCCTCTCACAGCATCAGCACATATATGTAGACACATTAAGGGATTTACACATGAAAACCAGTTATCACTGCAAAACAACACAATTTTGCATCAGCTGGGCTCCAGTAATCCTGCAGCTCTCTTTTGCAGAAAGAAGTTGGTGTTTCCATCTCCACACTCCCTGCCTCTCTGTTTTGCTCCTCCATTGCTGCACTGTGGAACTCCCAGCCATAGATAACTCCAATCCCCAAAAGATTCCCCTGCACTCATCTTTAAGTCCTATGTGATATAGAGCATGCTCAGGGCTTTTTTGTTTTGCATTAGGTATGCTAAACAAAACTCCCCAAATTGAGATGTTAAATTCTAAATGCACCACTCACCTAATTAATAATACTTAGAAGAACTGCAATAATCACAGTAATTAGTTAATGAATGGCCAATCTTAATTTACAGAAGTGAAAAAATAATTGTAATATCTTCAAGGAAAAAAATCTATAAGGCTGAAAGGTATTTTTGTATGCAATTTAAGTTTATAAGCAATCCAAACCTCTTTTCCCTCTGAAAAGAAAGGAGAATCAAAATTATCTCATTTTCCCTTATAAAGATTGTAAGGGTCTGCGGTGATTACAGTGCATTCAGAGTAGGGTAAATCAGATTTAACCATCTAACTTGGCTGCTGGCTGCTCCTTTAGCTCTTTAGTAGTTGAAAATACTTCATGCCATCCATGCATCCACAGAAACAGCATTTGATTTCTTCCCTTCAGATTCTGGATTGCATATTAAACATGGCTAGTGAGACACAGGGTGGATTCTGCTGACTTGTGCTATTCACCTCAATAAACCAGCCTTGTCTATCCATGAAGCCGATGGTGTGGATCTGATTTGTGAAGAATTATTATTTGTGCAGCTCATTAGGGTGAGAAAGTTTGTGCAGAATGATTAGGGCTCCAGCAACCAGCAGACCTAGTTAGTACATGAAAGCTGAATCCCAGTCTGGTGTCATCCAGACATAAAACCTTCTTCTAAACCAGACACTCTCGCAGCTGTCGGAGTTGCTTCTGTTGTTTTCTGGCTTTGTAAGTGAGCTAGGGACACTTCAAAAAGCTCCCAGCAAGCTGGACCTCGTTAAAACTGCTGCTTAATCTTGGACTTGCATCCCGACTTTGTTTATGATGCTTCATTATTACCTACTAAATATGAGCCATGATCGTTCTGCTCCGCTAAATGGAGCTGTAATACAAGCGCCCGGAGTGAATTTTTCTTTGGTTGACTTCCATGCAAAGCCTTTTCTGTTTGAGCTGGAGTATTAAAGTCATGCCAAAACCATGTTCTTTATCTATTTTTATCTGTATTCACATCTAGGAAGCCTTAATTATTCAAGCAGATTTTTCCTTCTATATAGAGTACCAGAAGCAAGCTCCTAGCATTTATTTTACGATGACTACCTCCCTCTTGTGGTCCTTGTGCCAGCCCTGTGGCACGCAGTTCCATCATCGTGTGAGGGGAAAACTAACAACACAAAATGCCTATGCACCTTTGCAGGGCTAGAGACCAGAGCCTCCCAGTGCCACATGTGGCAGAGGGACCACTCCCTCCCCCTGAAAAGGGAACATCTTTATCCATTCTAATTTTCTTGCAAATATTAGCCTTTAAATATGAATTTGTGTGGTAGTCATGAAGAAAACCAACATTTCTCATGCCCCTTTATCTCAGCTAAAATGTCCATGCATAGCACAATGTGAAAGGATTATGTACATACGCACACACACACAAAATAGTATGCAGGTCATAAAATTCAGAAGGGGAAAAGTATTTAGGGTTTAATTTTAGCACTGCTGAGAAGTAATGGACAGAACAGACTTCGGACTTGTTATACTGGATGTAAAATGTGATTCATGTGTTTAGACATTTTTACAACCAAAGAGAAGTGGCTGAGGTTCTTTGAGATAGTAAAATCCTTCGTTGTTCACATAGTGCTCTCTTAATACAAACATCATACAAGTGAGTTTAGATTTTTAATGGGAGCAAAATTTTAGAGCAGCAGTGTTGGTTTTTTCTCTTTGCACATACATGATGCCTAATGTGAATTTTTGTTAAGATAAAATATTTTTACAAATTTCTGAGAAAGTGGAGATAAATACACATAATCACTGGAAAAGGGGGTAAATTATCCATCTCCATTCATCACATTTTATTCAGTGAAGCAATCAACATTGTCTATGTCTCATGATATCCATCAACTTCTCAGACTGTATTCTAAGACGCACAAAATACTAATGCATCCATTAAACCTTTCTCCTCTACCTTTAATACCTTTATTGTGTTTAGACAAATTCATGTTCCTTTTTCATCCTTCCTAGTTTTCTAATTGACAAGTCAGTTTACTTCCAAGCAAGCTGTTATTTCCTATTTGTCTTCTGAACTGGGGTAGACCTTTGATATGAAAATACTTAAGCATGATTGCTCTTAACCTACTTGTCATCACATCTGCTGCAGACACCAGCCCCATAATCAGACCTGAATTCACACAATGGTACCTTAAAATCAGTGTTAAAAGAGATGTCATCCAAATGAGCCCATGCTACTGAAGCCATGCTAATTTCCAATTCCTTATGTGCTGTCTCTTCTTGTTCTCTTTATCCAGTTCATCTTTAAAAGCTAAAGGTGGAAAGAGTACATTCTCTGAGCAAACACGGTCAATTAACGAAATGAATGCAGTTTGATTTGTCCAGAAAAATAATCTAAGCATCCTATAACTTCTAAGTTTTCTGTTCCCGTTGAGTTCTCTTCTTATTGAGTTCCTCTTTTTAGGCCATCTTCTATGAGCTGGGCACTAATGCTCACAGAAATAATTATAATCAACTCCTTTTTCTCTTATGTGGGTCATTGCTTTAATAGGTTAAACACAAGGAATAATGTGTGTCCCCAAGGTCTGGTGGGGAGGGTGAAGACAGCTACACTGCCTTCATTTCTTGTTTGATAATTAGTTCTTATCCAAATCAACTTTGCCCTGTACTTTTAAGGAATAATCCTCACAGGGATATTGTAGAACAAACTCATTACTCCTGAATGAGAGCCCTCTTCTACTCTCCTTGAAATACACACAAGTCATTCTAACCCCCAGTGCCTAATGGCCCTTGTCCATCCATCCTATGGAGAACAGCTCAGAATAGCATCACAAAGATACTGTTAGGCCTCAGTTGTCCTGGTCTTTGCAGAGGAACAGTGTCCAAGGGAGCAGTAGAAAGGCTTGTTTAATCCTGACCCAGCTACACTCTGGAAACCAAGCCAGTGGCCATCAACATGGAGCAGACAAAAAAAGCAAGCTATAAAAAAGCAGGGAGCAGTGTTGGTAATGCAGTAGTCAAGTTTCTTTGTAGGCTCGTGGTTATGGCAGCAATGAGGGACAGATGTGCTGACTGATGCATGCTACAGGACACAAATCAGAGACACACTGAAGTTTTTGTGCTCTTTTTTCAGCAATTTGCACAAAAAGAGAAACATGTCATATAGCTGTTAAAATTGTTGTCTGAGGCAAAAGTTAGCAGGCACCACTTGGAAAGCAGCATGATAACAGTGTCCTATAATAATGTTTATAGCAGCTCATAGCACAATCACATGGAGAGAAGAGGAATTGCCCATGAGGGTCACCAGTCTGGAAGACATCTTCAGAGATGCTAAAGGCAGTTATCAGCTCTTACCAAAGAAAACCAAAAAAAGCCATGGCACATTGATTCCTATGGATCCTAAAGATTACTGAGCTTGTAACTCAGCCCAAGGGTTTTGCTGTTCTCAGCAAGGGCTGACAACACATTAAAACACTGTCATATTTTGCTGCTTTTTGTGGCATTGCATGTTCTTTCTTCAGTGCTCAATTAAATCCAATCAGGACTTTTTCCTTTATGGATTTACATGCACATTACCAGAACAGGGGGCATGAGTTGTTGACACAAAGATATCTCCATCCATTCTGTGCCTGATTTCTTCAAAAATGCACTTTCAGTGCTGCAGCAAATTCCTGCTGATCATGATTCATGGCTCTCTGATGGTTTGGGCATAGCCTAAACTATCAACATTTACTCTGGCAAATATCTCAGTGTGCCTGGAGGAGTCTGTGGACTGTATTTCCCTTCCACCTGGTGCTGGCTAATAATTAGAGAAGACAGTAAGGCATCTTAAAATTAATTTTTTTTACTAAATAAGCTATTACTCAAATTCGCAAAAAAAAATCTGAAAAACAAAGCAATAAAGTATTACCATATGAACTGTCAAGTAGAAATTATTTTTCCCTTTCTTTTTTTTCTTTTTTTTTAATTTAAATGTACGATATTTTAGGTCACAATCATAATACAGTAGTATAGAAGATGCCCTCTGTTTTTGCAGGCCAAAAGCCTTCAGCTACATATTTTGTATTTTGACTTTGAGGGAGATGAAAGTACAAGAGGGATAGGCTACTGCTGTCACCATGCTCTGGAGAACACTAATGGGAAGAAATTAATAGCATTCCCCAAAACATTAAGAAGCTACAGTGCATTGATTTTCTTTTTAAATCCTAGATTCATGGAAAAAAAAAAAAGTAACATGACTTTCAAATTTACTAGGCTTTGATATAAATATTTTGAAATTTTCTCCCTTATGAATGGGCAGGAGCCTAAATTTATGTTTGCCTGCATCTCTTCTTGGACATTTGTGAACTTAGAGAGATCTTAAGCCCTCCTCTCTCCAAAAGGAAAAATGTTAAGAAAATAGCATTCTCCTTTATATAACAAAAATCAATCAAGCAAGCCAAACTAGACAGTCCTTGCAGGCAGACTAACATCCTTGCCATGTAAAAGAGTTAAAATCTGGCAGATATCTGAGCAAAGCTTCCCCATGGCAGACCAGGAGCAACTTCTGCAAGTCCAAGGGATCTGTTGGGGAGCCCTTGACAACATTAGGCCACCAGATAAAGGCCAATGAGGCTGAACTGAGCAGGGGGAGAGAAAGAAACTTTGCAAAGACAAGCTGGAGGGGAAAAAAGAAAAAAGCTTCCAGGCTGCCTTTGACTGAAATCGATCCAAACAAACTAAATGCTCCTACCATAGTGGATAGCAGCTTTTGGGTTTTTCCTCTCCCTTTCAAAAAATGAGATGCCAACAGAGGGATCAGCCTGGGCCACTTCCCTCTCCTAGGCTGTGGTATCCACTGTGCAGGAGCAGGGCTGCTCCCAGCTGCAGATATGAGGGCATTTGCTGGAGTCAGAATAGAAGCTTATAATACAGAAATTACTCCCTTGAGGACCTGGGAACAATTTTCATGGAGTGAGGGGTGGAATTGACCCCCTTGGTGAAAACCAGGCGAAAACCACAAATGTGGGAAGGAAACTGTTGGAGTTACAGCACAGTCTTGAAGTGAAACCCTTGCAAAGACATGCATAGGGAAATTCTTTGACAGTCATTTGAGCTGTGTTTTGCTACCTATGCCATCTACTGTATTCTGGGAGCTTAATTTTTGCACATATAACTGCTACCATTAAAAATATTAAAAGTCCTTTTTGTGGTTGGGAGATTGTGGTTAACAACTGAAACAACATAAACTAAATTTTCTCTGATATACGTAGGTATGAAGCCACAAAACAATATGGGAAGATAATATCTTTACTCCATATTCCCACAGGCATAAACCAGAGCAGAATTTGAACCTGTGGATTTATAGCAAATAAAACTTACACTGAAATATGTTGCAGCTGTTTCTCATTCCATCATGCAGCTGATAAATAGCTAATCTCCAGTTCAGGCCTCTCTATTTAAATACATGCACTAAAAAGTTTAGCTATCTCTGACTAAACTGCTTCAGCTGAATATCCTCAGTTCACTGCTTCTGGCCTCTATTAAATGCAATTCAGATAAATTCTGTTTTCTGCTAGTATTTGTTTCTCTCTTGACACAGTTGGTATCAGGTCCTGCTTAAGGCTTTCAGACTGGAAGAAGAATCTGAAAAATACATTATTTAGTAAGTATACCTAAGCATCACTAATATCCTAGGAGGACAAAGGATTTCCTCTGTATTAGCTGCGAACAACTACAGTGCTCTCCATGGGCAGCCTCACCCCTGCCATTAAAAGAGGTGATTTTGCAGAGCTGTGACCAAAGAGGTCTGCATCTTTTCCTGAAGCACAGCTGACAAGCAGGAGCTGTGAGCCACCCTTGCCTTGCTGCATATTCTGCTTGCCTGCCCCTCTGCTTTAGAGCTGCCTCTTTCCCTGCTGGTGTCAGGCAGCAATGTGGCTGCAGGCAGGGGGTGGCAGCTCTGCCCCTGCCAGGGCACAGGCTCACAGCTGTCTCCCGAAGTGCTCAGCCTTATTTCCCTTCCTAGGTCTGCCTGTCCCGTTGCCTGTTTCCATTTTCTGACACATCCTTTGTCAGGAGCGATCTCCTCTCTCCCAGCACACCCCATCCAGGCAGCAGCAGGCTGGAGCTGGAAGGAGGCAGCTGTGAGAACAATTCAGAGCGATTTTAGGTTAAATGTTAGGTGCCCTGTCCTTGTGATAATGGCTGGCATTAGAGCACATTAACACAATTGCACTTGCTGCAAATTAACAGCAATCGGTGCAGAGGCACAATATCAAGTGCAATAATAATACACATGTATGAAAAGCAACAAGATCACTACCTAATTAATTAATAACTGGTTAGTGATTAAAAGGGGAGCATTTGGAGCTAAATGTGTCCTTGACAACACTAACAGGATTGGTTTAGCACTGATTGTATTTTCCAATAAGACACATAAGTGCAAATAATTGCTTCCACTATATCATGGAATTAGTTCCATGACAGTTCAGCTGATTACTTCAAGGTTTTATCTGTGTTTTGTAGCTGCAAGATCAGCTACCATTTTGCACCTTACCAGCTGGTAGTGAAACACTCTTCTGTTTACATGTATTGCATGTAATGTAGCAGGAGAAGCAGAATCAATACTGTAGATATATACAGTACCTGCATCACAAAGGTTACCACGCTCGGAAAATAGCTGATGAAAACTTGAGGTAATGAGCTGAAACATCCTGCAAGTAATTCCTAGCTGCACTAAAAACAATATTATAACTTTGCCTGACATGGGTAATCCTCCGCAGACTGAGGGAAGCATAATTTTTTCTGGAAGGGAGTTTTGTGGTCCACTGAGGGTTTGAGTGAGATATGGGATATACCTTATAAGTGAGGAGTGGCTCGTAACTCAGGAGAGGTGGAACCTAAATGAAGTCACAGAGGTCATTCTTATTTTATCTCTGGGGAAAATGTGTCCTGTATATCACGGTTTCTTATACATTTAGTTAGTGGGATATTCTAGGTACAACAAAATGTTTGTTTTTTTATCTTGTATTTCATGAACAAAAAGCTTTTAAAACAACTAAAAACAATTGCAGAGGGATCATTTTCTATGCAAGTCCAAAGTTAGGCTTCTTTTTGTGAGTTTAATGAAATACATGGGAACTCTGTGGTTTGTTTAGGGTATGGAGCTATGAGCTAAATATTTTTCCACATTTTTCCACACATTTTTTGCAGTGGCTGCAGTGCAGAATCTAGAAGGACCAATAAAGCAGTCAGAGAAGTTTCCCCATCCTTTTATCTCTCTTCATGATAGCAGCCATTTATGTGATGTGAATATTCTGCAGAAGAGATTTCTGTGCATGTTTCTGGCTGCTTTCCAAATTAGCTTTTTGTGATCAGCTTTCTTCTGCTCTTAGCAATTCTTGAGACTGTTCAACTATATTTGATAGCATAAGATATCTCAAGGCATTCATTCATCTATACAGTTTAAAAATAGGGACTTTAAAGGAGCAAGAGCAACCCAAACTAGTCCTGCACAGGGGGCAGTGCAGTCGCTTCCCCAAGGCAGCAGCAAGCAAGGCAGGCGTCTCCATTTCATCTTGTTTCTTCTCTTCTTAGTGCACAGGGCCTGTGCACTCTCTTTTTTAAAGGTATGAGTCAGTTTGAGCCTGAAGGATCTCAGAGGATGATGAGTTCCTGGTGGATGGAGAGGCTGAGCCCATGTGCTGGTCTGGGACAAAACCTGAAAGTGCAGATATGAGGGCAGTCATCTCAGTGCTTGCTTGGTGGGGCCAAGGGAGTAGTCATGGAAAAAAACAGTGCTTCTTTTATTTGTACCTGTGTAAGTAACCCAAAGGTGACCATCAGAGTTTAAATGTGTTGTAGTAGCAGCTGAGAACAATTTCACTGTTTCTCAATGCAGTGTGTTGCCAGTTCAAAAGACTTCCAGTAATCATAACAAAGCTATTTCTCCTTTTCTCAGACAGTAAGAAACTCAGACACAGAATGGTTACATTGTCCTTTTTTTCTAACAGAACTAGTTCTGATTGCTGACAGGCTTTATTAGCAAGAAGCAGAAAGGTTGAGAAATGATTGCTTAGAGGTTCAGCTGTAAACTGGAAATATCCTTACTAAGATGTCCATTGATGAGTCTGCTGTGGTACATTTGTTATAGGATAGATGGCTGTTAAAATTCTTATTTAGCAAAATTGAAGCCAATCAATGTTGACACTGGATTAAACAGGAGTATTTGTTGCATTTGGCAGCTGCAAAGGGAACTGCAGTTTGTAAGAGAAAGAGGGCAGTCCACCATGCATCTGTGAGGTTATGAGCCATGTATCATGAGATGAATGAGCCAGTATTAGGAGAAAACTGAATGAGTGCCTGCTTTTGGCTGGGATAGACTTAATTTTCTTCATAGCAGCTTGTATGGTGCTGTGTTTTGAATTTGTGAACAAAAGAGTGTTGATAAAACACCAATGTCTTACCTGTGGCTAGGCAGGATTTACACAGCATCAAAGCTTCTCTGCTTCTCACCCCACCCCACCAGCAAAAATGCTGGGGGTGCACAAGAAATTGGAAGGGGACATAGCCAGGATAGCTGACCCCACTGACCAAAGGGGTATCCCACATAGTGTAGCATCATACTCAGCCTGGATAAGATGGAGGAAGGGGGAATCCTCGAGAGTTAAGGCATTAATATTGGACCAAATAAACTATCTTTAACTCAAGCTGTGAGTTTTCTCACTTTTACCCTCCTGATTCTCTTCCATGTCCAACTGGGAGGAGAGAGGAAGGAAGCAGCTGTGTGGGACTGAGCTGTCTGCCAGGGTAAACCCATAACAGTAGCACAGGGACACAACCGTGGGAGGTGTATCAAGTCACCATTTATAAATCTACACCTCCACTGAAGCCAGTGGAAAAATTTTGTTTGGTACAGGTTTCATGTTAAAAAACTACACTTAGGGAATGTTTGTACAAGAAAATGCTGAGATACTGCAACTTAAAACCCACATTGATGGCTGTTCTCAGAAAGCTGCCTGATTTCCATTCCTACCTTGAGGGGCTAATCAATAAAGCATAATTATCTCCCCTGTTTATAGGGTGATGTTTGTTCCCAGTTTGAATTGAGAACTATTGAAAGGACATATGAGGAAGACCTGAATGTATGTGTCAGGATCAATTCAGAGTTTAAATTGCTTATAATGGCTTTTTAATGTCAATGCAGATATCTCTGAGTGGTCTAAAGAGAGGGTGACAAAAAAAATAACTGGCTGTGTCACCAGCTAGTTTTGCTTTTTTTTTAATTTTAAAGGGATATTGCCAACAGGAAACCTAGGCACAGAGCTTAGTGTAGCTCTAAATATAGCAGTTTGCATCTTGGTGATGCAGCCTGTAATTGTTTTATTTATTTTATCTTTCTTTTCTCCCAAATTGCTATTGGAAGATTCAAATTAAGAAAAAAGAAAAAAAAAAGAAGAAATATGATTACTAATTACAGTAATTATGGAATTTGTTGAAAGAATGAAGTTGGTTGGTAAAGGTTTTGATAAAAAGAACCACGGAACAGCCGAGGTTGGAAGTAATCTCTGGAGAGCATCTAGTCCAATCCGTGCTCAAGCAGGACCAGGAGGTACAACTGGTTGTCCAGGCTCATATCCACTTGTGGTTTTAAGTTGAGGACTCTACAACTTCTATGTGCAGCCTTCTTGCATTCAGATTGAATTTAAGGTTTTAATTTGTGTTCACTGCCTCTTGTCCTTTCACTGGGCACTACCAAGAAGAATCTGGCCCTCCATTCCCTCCCATCAGGTATTTCTATACATTAATGATATCCCACTGATATCTCCAGGCTGGACAATCCATCTCTTGCAGCCTCTCCTCCTATGAGAGATACTCCAGTCTCTTGGTCCTGACCCTTTGTTGGACTCAGTCCAGTATGTCCATCTCTCCCTTTCACTGGGAGGCCACCAGACCCACAGCACCACACCCAACACTCCCCATGTGCCTCACCAATGCTGAGCAGAGGGAAAGGATCATCTCCCTCCACCTGCTGGCACCACTCTTTCTAATGCAGCTCAGGAAGCTGCTTGCCTTCTTTGTCATGAGGTCACACTGCTGGCTTGTGGTCAGCTGTTATTCACCAGGACCCCAAGGTTCTTCTCAGCAAACCTGCTCTTCATCTGGTCAGCTCTGTCTATCTGGGTACCTGGGGCTGTTGTTCTGCACACATAGGAATTGACATATCTCCTAGAGAAATTCATTAAGTCCTTGTCAGCCCATTTCTCCAGCCTGTTGAGCCTCCATCCCTCTGGCTGGTAGCATGACCCTCTGATGTATCAGCCACTCCTCCCAACGTTGCCTCATCAGCAAACTTGCTGAGGGTACACTGCCCCATCATCCAGATGATTTATGAGAGGTTAATAGCATTGGACCTAGTGTTGACCCTTAGGCACACCATTAGTGACATGCCTACAAGTGGACTTTGTGACACTGTTCCTACCCCTCTGGTCCCAGTCTGTCAGCCAATTTTCAATCCAATTCACTGCCCACTAACCATCTAACCCATACATTGTGGTGCTGTGGGAGATGGTGTCAAAGGCTTTAATAAAGCCAAGGCAAGCAACATCCACTACTATCCCCTCATCCACCAAGCCAGTCACTTCATTATAGAAGGCTGGCTGTCAGGGTCTCTCAAACACAATTGCCCCTTCATAAATCAATGAGACTCTTCCTCAGTCTCCTTCTTGTCCTTTGGAGGAGAAACTTTGGAGGAGGATTTTGTCCACCACCTTCTTGGGGGTGGAGATGAGACTGCAAGGCTTGCAGTTCCCAGGTTCTTCCTTCTTGTCCATCCTGAAGATAGGAATGACATTTGCTCTTCTCCAGTGTTCAGGAAGCTCTATGGATTGCATGAGCAGGAGCAGTATAGAGCAGGGTATTTTTGATTTGATTTTCCTCTGAGCAGCAAGTTACTGAGCTACTTTCAACATGATAACACTTCTGTGCTCAGTGCTGTGCTGGAAGCTGGATGAGGAGATCAAAACAGCCCTCTCTGACTTTAAAATCTTTGGTTTTGAAATTACTCATAATACTGTCAAGGCAAATACAACTGATAAAAATACAGCACCTTTTTTGTAAGTTGATCATGTCCCTTTAGCATGATTATTCAGTAGTCCTAAACATTCTTGTTAATAATGTGTGACAGGCAACTGTGATGGGAATGCTTCATGATTGCTCCTTATGCAATATCATGCTGGGATTGCAGACCCATGCTCTGCTATTTTGTTATCTGTACTTCGCTTCAGACGTGTTTTATTATAGTACTTTAAAAGGAAGAATGGAACATTCTTCCAAACCTCTTCTGTCTGGGGTTTTTTTTTCCTTAAAGAATTGTTTTTATCATCTATCTTTTGCTGTGTATCATATCATTATCTTCACCTGTTAGAGGGAAAAATGAATGGACTTACAGTGTACAACAGACTGGCAGCAAATCATAGCATGGATGCTCCCTTCAGAATGACAGCTATACCCTAGATGGCACAGTGACTAAATAACTCATTGTGAGAAACTCCTTCTCACAGACAGTTGTTAAATTGAAGGTATTACCAAAACAGAATGCAAGAATTATTGCTTGTTCTATGGTCATTTTTCTTTAGGTAAGGATATAAGCTTCTTTTTTTTCCTTCTATTAGAAACAAACTGAAAGAACCAATCCAGCCTTCAGCATCATTACAGTACCATTATGGTTTATGCTGACCTGGTATTTTCACTATAAATCCTGTTTTCCACATGAGTCTTGAGACCAGGATTCATTTGCAATCCACACTTGTAAATTCCCATTTTGAGGAAAAATATTTTTGATGCACTTTTAGGGCTGAGCCCGGAACTTTTAAAATTTTCAAGTGGTGTAAAAATAAAAATTAATTATTTCAGATGTCTTCTAGTATTGCTCTTTCATTCCTGTAGCAAAGAACCTAGATCTTAGTTTGCAGCTGAGATTTTGCTAAAATTTAATGGGAAATTACTATAGGTCTAAATGATCACAATCCGCCCATTATAATGAACATCCTAATTTATTTAGAAAAGTACCTATTTTTTGATAAGGCATGAATATTCAGAAACTTTATAAATACAATACAAAGACTCAGGTACTCCTGGTGCTCTAAAGACTCACTGCAAGGTGTTTTGTTTCATTAGGAGATCAGTGGCAGACTAGTAATGCAGAAGAGCAGATCTACCTACTTTAATCCCAATACAGACAAAATAGATTAACAAAACGGTGTCAGTCAAAGAGGAGAAAAGAAAACACATCTTGTTTCTGCTGAGACACACAGCAGGAGTGCACTGAGTGCCCAAAGTGGCGTTGACTGAAGCCTGTGCTTTGGGACAAGGACCAGTCCTGCTGCCAGCAGAGCTGGCCCTGCTGAGGAGCTGCTGGGGACATCTCTAGCCCTGGCTGGCTGGCTCTGGTAGAGGAGGCCTGACCATCACTCGTGTTGTGGCCCACACTGTGTAGCGCCAGGGAGGAAAAATATGCTTTTAAGCCTATTTCCAACAGAGTCCAGAATTTGCCCAGCAGCTCTTTAGCAACTGACAGGGGCTGCAGTCCCCTCTATGTTCTTGTGCTCAGCAGATCCTGGACAAGTACTGCCATTGAACTGTGTGTGAGAAAGGAGAAGGCTCCTCCCACAAACAGCAGCTAAACCAGGCTCCAGCTCACTCCCATCAGGACAGGGATTTGTGTTGGACAGGCTCTGCCCAGGCCCTGGCTTAGTCTATCCCTCTGGCTTACTGAGCAGAATGCCGTAGCTAAGGCAGTGCTGGATGCTGCAAACCATCTGGATTTAGTCTAGCTTGTTCCTATTGCCCATGGTGTGCTGGATCAGGGACAGGAATGGGACAGGAAGCAGTTTTGCCCGGTCCTGTGCACTGGGAGAGCTCCCACTGGGCAGCAGGCTCTGCTTCATCTTTCACACTAGTGCTCACACACACAGAAACCAGCCCAGCAGCATAACTGGAATCATCCTCTAGGATAACTGAGCCTTGGCAGCCCAATTCCTGCTTTCCAGAGCCTGAAGGTGAAATTATTATTGACTCTTGCTTAAAAAATGAGAAGGGGAGGGGAGAACAGAGCTCCTATTCCTGTTTCCCACTGGTTTGTATGACAATAACACAGCCACACATAGGCTTACACTGGGTTAGCTTCATACAGAGATTAACAGCTGATTTAAATTCAGCAGGTGCAAGTTTTCTGTGTGGACAAGACTCAAGTTGATAGGAAATCAATGGGTTTAGACATTTCTGAATTCTTCCCTGGCGCCAGGCAGTATGAAATTCTGTAGCCCTGGGGTAAGTGACTATATAATGTGCAGGTCAACACCGAGTCAGGCCAGCTGGATGACTCTGATAAAATCTGTTTTCTTCCTCCAATTTTAAATCTCCTTTCTTTTTATTTTATTTTCAGATACCGGCATTAAAATTATTTCAGGATCCTTGTTTTATCTGGCAAAGATTAGGGACAGAGAGAGAGATTGAGAGGGCTGTTTGCAAAACTGTCAAGAACACGGAACAGTCCAAGTGTAAAAGCTATTCACCTTCACTTTATACCGTTGATGGGTATAATAAAATATTTTTCATTCATCCATCAAAAAAGTTAGAGCTATTTACACATATATATGCAGAATGCCCAATGTGATTTGGTATAAATGCTTTAATCACATGCAGTTCAGATGTAACCTACTTGTAGCTGCACAACTGAGAGTATGAGACATCTGTCTTAAGTGCTGGCTGATAATAAGCATCATGAATCTTCCCTCCAGACCCCGCAGCACTTCCCAGATGACGGGTTTGATTTGGCCTGGGCTTTCATGCAAAGCTTTCACTGAAGGCAAAAGCAATTCCACGTGCAGAAGAGCCCACTGCACCACACAAAGACAGCAAATTCTGGGGGGTGAAGCACTGCAGCTTGAGCCAGAGCTTTGTTCTCGTGAGAATAGACTTTTCTCCCCTAAAATACCTGAGCCAGAAATGTTGAAGAGTCGTGATATCCTCAATTTCCAAACAAAGGCAGAGGACATGTTCTGTGAGACTCCTCTGTAAAATTTGTATAGCTTTATCATGCTTTTTAAGGAAAGAGAAAAAGCATCTGCTGCCCCAGGACACTGCAAAACAAAACATATGGAGGATGACACAAAAGTACAGAATAGTCTTTTGTAATGTGTGGAATGGACAAAAAGTCAGAAAAGGAAGAAACAGCGCCCATTTGTAAATGGAAGATCATTTTATTTCCATGTATTTATATCCATACAATACTTTATTTTCTGTTTAGACACTGAAAGGGAGAAGTGGCTTAATTCTCATATTGTGGTGTTAACTGTAGGAAAAGCAGCTTTATTGTAATTGATTTTCCTCAATTTCACATGTACACCCACACCCATACATATGCTTGTATATGCAGAGGAATACAATGGGCAGATTTGTGAGGTAAACTCACTTTCTAAAATAAATCTTTTAAAACAAGTTCTTTTAGTAAAATCTTAAACAGGAGAAATAGATGTTAGAGCTGTCTGGAAATAAAATTTTGAATTTTAAATACCTTTCAGAAATATTTGTTAAATTATCAGAAGTGTGCCTTGAGTCTAGCCAGAGAGTGATTAGAGGGAATTTTTTCATTGCTATCACTTGAATTTACATGAGTGGATCACATTTGAAGAGGGAGACAAACATTTGAATTTTGAGATTGTTGAGGTTTGATTTTTTTGTCTTGGCTGTACAGATATTTATGTAGTAAGATTTTTTGCTTGAAAATCATGACTATAAAATTCAGTATATTCACACATTCTGAATGAAGCCCATGGAAGTAAGTGCTGCAAAGTAAAGTTCATATACAGTGAAAATCTCTAGCATTAATTACTCCTGAATGTTTGTGAGTACCCAAAATCCTGACATAAAAGCTGTAATTTCTATGCAAAGTAGATAGGATGATTGAGTTATAATTAAAATGGTAATTATACCCTTAATGCTCTGTATTTGACTTTTCAAAAAAAATGTTATGCTCCAAGAAAAGCTATTTAAAGATCAGAGAAAAATGTTTGAAAAATGAATGTATTCAAGACAGTCTAGATCTTTTAAAATCCAGTTACTGATTTTTACATGCTTTCATGTATAGTCTGAAACATTTTCTTCATTTATTTTGGTCGATGGAAATAATAAAAAATCATTGGAACGTGAAAAGTTTAAATGAACGCAATATTCTCCAAGTTGATACTTAACGTGATAAATATTTGAAATGTTGGAGGGCAGGCAGCAGCATTCACTTGCTGACTAAAATCCTGGCCTTCATCCTCTTAACTGGGCGAAGCCAAGGAAAGGGCTGGTGGGAATTTGGCAGCCCTGCAGTCCCCCCTGGCTGGTTTGAGGCGTGCCACACCACACATTCACAGGACAGATGCATTTCCTTCGATCCCTCGCTGACTCTTTAGAATTGAAGCAAGAGCACCTTAAGCTATACATTAAATGTCAGGAGTGTCAGTCCAGTGGCACCGTGTCAATATTTGATGATGAATGGCTTTGCTGGGAGGTGCTGGAAATGCTGGTGCTGGCAGAGGTGACATGCGGCTGCTTCGTGCTCAGCCAGCCACAGTGCATGGGAAGGGGTAGGGGTACAGTGCCTATTGCAGTTAAATCCAATATTCCCAGGAGGTTGTGCCTGAGCTGGCTGGCCCTTGCTGTTTGCCTGTCTGGCAGCTCTGTGGTGTTTTCACCCCAGTGGTGCCTCAGGCTCGCTGGATGTTGCAGTTGGGCACTGGAGACAAGTCCAGGCCTGCAGGAGCTCAGGGTTACCTTTGGCAGAGAGGCTTTAAGGCAAAGGTGAAGAAAGGAGTCAGTTCTGATGGAGGGTTTTGATTCAGAGTTTTATTCCTGGCCCAGAGGCCTGTGAATCCTGCAACTGCTCCAGCAGAACTCTTGACTGCATGGTCTGTTTGCCCTTTTAACCAGGGGAGAGGGGAGGGAAGGAACACAGGTGACACCAATCAGGTACAGGGGGAAGTTCTAAGGGACAGAGGACACTTGGTTGGCCCAGTGTCTTTCCAGGGGTGGGAAGCATCTTTTGAATTCTGCCAACCACTGAACGCCCTTCTGGAATGCCAGGGTTGACAGGCAGCACTCATCAGGGGTCAGGATGTGGAAAGGAGGAATGACTGACAAACCTGGCAGGGAATCATCTGGGAGGGGCCTGGGGTACCTGAGACACACCACAGCAAGTGCCCACAGGGAGGGATGTGCCTTTGGATCCAAGAGGATCCATGCAGCAGAGAAGGGCCATTTCCCAACCACTGCCAAACTCGTGTTATTTGCAGATGTGCACCCATCTGCCTGTGCAATTGGTATGTCCATACTGGGGCTCTGAGCATCTTGATTCACTCTGGAGTTGGTACAGCTGCCCCTTCTGCTCCTCGACTAAACAATCCTCAGGGCAAAGTAAAAGGAGGATCTTAGGAATCTAAAAATAAAGTAAAATTGGTAAAGTTGTGCAGTCTTAGATACCTGGGTTTTTTGCAGCACATCTCAGCAAAAAAGCCCCTTTTCCTTCATCCATCCACCCATCCACCCATCCATCCATCCATCCATCCATCCATCCATCCATCCATCCATCCATCCATCCATCCATCCATCCATCCATCTATCCATCCATCCATCCATCCACCCATCCATCCATCCATCCATCCATCCATCCATCCATCCTTCCGTCCATCCATTCATGGACTTCAGGACTTTTCATTCTTATTATTTTTCAAATATGATTAAAAGTTTTTCCCTGTGTCCCACAAAAAGCATGATAGGAAGGATTTAGAACAGAATTTTCCATTTTATGTTAACTACAGAGTAGTGATTTCCTAGTTGCTAGTCTGCTTTGTCTAGCATTAAAAAAAAAAAAAAAAAGAAAAATTTTAGAAAACAAGCCAAGGACTTTCCTGCTCCTGGTCTGTTTTTTTGCTCACCAATGGGTAGTGATTAGGAACTGAGATCAGGCTCTGAAATTGGGGTAAAGCTGAAAAGTCACCGAGCTCAATTCCTGTTACATGCTGTCTCTCCTCATCCAGTACCTGGTCCAAAGCCAGGACTTGCTAACATGTAGACTCCTCTGATATTAATACTCATTATATTAATCTGTCTGGAAATGTCTCGTGACTGATAACAGGGATGATCACATTCTCCAGTGTGTGCTCTGAGTATCATCCTTGGCTCCAGGTGTGGCAGGTTCTGTTTCTGTCCCACACCAGATTGTACCACCCAGATCCAGCATCATAGCATTGTCCCCTCATTCCCTTATGCCATGTACCTGTAAACCTCAAGATCCTCCTCTACTCGAAGCAGACTAGAAATGGTAACAGGAGAAAAAAGAAACAAAAAATCTCCTCTGGAGGGTAAGAAGGGAGGGAGCTTGTGTATGATAACAAGATAAATCTTTGTAAAAAGCATCAGTGTTATTCAGAAGAAGCAATAAAAAGCTGTAGAGGAAACAGAATGGTAAACAAGCAAGTCGTGCATGAGGAAGAAGGAAAAAATCTGTAAGGAAAGGTAGAGGACAAGGACTATTGGCTGTCATCTCCTCTTGGTTTTTTCAAGAGACATTTGTGAAGCCTTTTCTTCTTGAGTGAGTCTGTTTCAATACCCCATCCCTTGTTTCATATGGTGGTTTATAGTCTCTCTGCAATCCGTAATTGAGAGCTTCTGTTTGCAATCCCCTGCAGTAAGTTCTAAGTCACTGATTTTTAGTCATAGAGATTTTTAGATATAGTATTAGCTAGGAAAAGACATGCTACAGGTATTTATCAATGCTAGTTTGGTAGGCATCACTGATAGCCACTAGCTATTCCAAATTTCTACAGCTGTAAACTGAAATTAAACGCACAAGGAAAAATTTTAAAAGCTTTGCATAAAAAGCTGAACTCATAAAATAGCAGAAGTGTCCCATTTTTAAAGACACAGAAAGTCTAAACCAAAGCCTACTCAAGCAGAGGTAAAAGTCTCAAAAGATTTCCCCGAAGTTTGGCTCAGATTCTGAATTCTTTCCTAAGCAACACAACTGCACTCTAGCAGAGAAGCTTTGAGGGAGGAGGAAAGAAAAATACTTTCTGAAATTATTGGTGATGGTGGATTTAGAAGTTGGTTTTATAAGTGCTTTCTCCACTAAAAGCAGTTGGATGGCAGTCTCAGCCATGTACAACTGGGCTTGCCACATGAAAATGAATGCAGCTCACCCTCTTCTTACTAATTGAGGACGTCAGCAGCTGCAATTCCTTTGCCAAATGTGGCACAAACATGTGCCAGTCCTTAATAAGTGTTTATTTCTTCTTCACATTATGCTAGTCCATGCCTTTTGAGCTGGGTTTTACAGTTGAGGCTTCTAAACTAAAATTATCAGCATAGATTGCATAGTGCTTCTTGGCTTTGCTTATCTCTTAAGAGATTATTGGAAAATTTTGTGCTATGAATGTTCCTGAATCCTCGACTTCGAGGGAAAAAAAAACAAGATCAGCAGCTAAGAGGGCTCCTCCTGTATTCTGCATTGTGTAGAATCATAGAAACATAGTATGGTTTGGGTTGGAAGAGACATGAAAGTTCTTCCAGTTCCAACCCCCTTGCCGTAAGCAGAGATGCCACCCACAAACCAGGCCACATCCAACCTGGCCTTGAACGCTTCCATGTATGCCTGTGAAGCTGCTGCAAGCTGCAAAAGAACTCTTGCCAGGCACTAAACCAGAACAAGAATCAGCCCACAGTCTCCATAAGGCCAAGAAAGCCATTTTCTCTTTAAAACAAGTAGTCCTTAGTGTCATGGTGTTGTGGGCTATGATGGAGCTCCATGCCCAAAGGCAGCCAAGGGGCTGTCTCTGGCCAGTGGTGCCTGTTCATAGTCTGCAGTATTTCTGGTAGGCCAGGTGTGTGACTTCCTGGAGAGTTCATAGATGATGATCTTCTGTCAGCCAGTGCACAAAGCCAGTAGCTGCTACTGAAGCTACACAGTGAAAAGCGCTTGTCCCCTCTCCTGTGAGGTGTGACAGCCCATGGAGTCCTCTGCCTTCCTTGTAGGGTGATCGAGAAGGCAAAATTAGCACCATAGCCCATTTATTTTAAAGCCAGGGGGACAAAGATAAAAGGATATTTTTGGGATGTCATCTCCCATTGGTGTTGAATGTGTTGTATTACTGGTCTTGAATGGTTTTATAGCTGAATTTCACCTGCAAAGGAAATAAATGTTCATTTTGTCTCTTTGATGACCTGTCCCATGTTGCTGACATGACTGCACTGTAATTGCAATGCTTTGCTTTGCCCCAAAGATTTACTTACTGAGGCCACAAGAGTGGTGATCCTTGGGGAACTGCAGGCAGATAAATGCAGGTAGAGAAACTGAGGCACAGGAATTCCGTAGCTGCTTCAAAAAAATGATTGCAGCTTTTGTCTGCATTCCAGGTCTGTCATGCCTATACCAAAAAGCATTAGATGCTTAACATCCTTGGCATCTCATAACATAAAAGGACAGCCTTACATCTCATTTGTGCTGCAGTGAGAATGAGCTCTTCAATGACCTCCAACCATCTCCCTCTGCAAGCCTGATACTTAAAAAAAACAAGGGAAGCTCATGTTTTGTCTTCTTCTGTGGTATGGTAATATATTCTGCAATTACAATAATTTCCTTCAAGTCTCCCGGTCATCCCAGGAGAGATTTGCCATCATCCTTGCCTTGAAAACCTTCTCTGTAGCTCTTTCATGAGAGTTTGTTCTGTAGGTTTTTTCAGTTCTTGGTAGGCAAAAAATATTAAGGACAAAAAACAAATAGTAAAGTCTGAGATGTTAAAGTTTGGTTAGAGAAAAATGGTAACACTGCTACATCTCTGTTAGAAGCTGGTGTTAGTCTGCCAACAGTTAAACCCTATATGTGCTAAAGAAACCATAAAATACATGATACATAGCATAGATTTTAGCAAAACATTTGCTGAGATGTGATGGAAATGTCATCTATAAAAAGGCTCCTTAACCACCTTAATATATATAAAATGGCAATCTACAATTTGGCATGACATATGCATATATATATATATATATGTATGTATGCTCATATATATAATGTATGTAACAAAATACAGATACACCACATCATTTTAGCCAGCAAGGGTAAGCCTTTCTTATTCTGTTTGTTTTTCAGGTCAGAGGGTCTGTGATAATTTCATTAGCTGCTGAAACATATTTTTACTGTGTCCCAAGGACAGTGTTAAGTGCACAGGACTCCTGTTACTGGCAATGAAAATTAGTATCTAGGACATTGTAATAGGATCTGAACCTTTCACTACAAAATCATGGCAATGTTATGAATGTAGAGCTAAATGTTGTGTAGGTGAGGGGATTTTATTCCATTTCCAGGTGTAATGAAATCACTTTATTCTGATCTCTTTCTACTGGTACCTATTTGATATTACTGCAGCACTCAAACTGAAGGGTAGACAACCAATTTAATCTGCTGCTGAGCCAGTAGATCAGGGCTCTTCATACAGTCAGTATGACAATCTCCCATGGGAAGAGATGCCCAAAATATGGCCATCACTCAGGGGTCTTGACTCTGTGGACTGATCACTGGAAATGAGGGTAGCTTATGAATGTACACCTAGAAATAACAACCCTAAACATTCAAGAAAAGCTGACGAATGCTCAGTTTTCTAAATCCACCTCTCCTAACAAGCTCATCCCAGTATAGCCTTCTCCCCAGGGATCATTGCACTGCTTTTCCATCAGGGCACTCTGCCCCTCTGGACTAAAGCTTGTTATCCTTGACAGAGACATGTTCACCATGCTGTTTGTATTGCTAATCAAGGAGACAAATATTTGTGGCATAAATTGCATCCTTTCACATCACAATCTGAACTAAATCATCTCTCAATTGCCTATGGCAACAGAGGGGTGTGGTACCCTAGGACACAGCTAAAACAGAGTAAGATGCAAGGTTAGGTTTTAAAAACATGCTGGATTATAGGAACAAGGAAAAAAAAATCTGAGGGAGAAGGAGTGTAAGAAAGAAGATGTACAGAAAGCCATGTGAAGATGTGTTGGCCATGGGGGTCAGAGACTGAGATACAATTGTGCTGCCCAGCCATGTATTACCCAACCATTTGTCAAGATAGATGTCTTGGGGCATAATGTGGGAGTGGTGAGAAACCATCAAACAGAAGAAAGTGGTTCTGTGAAGCTCAGGGAGGGCTTGAAGGTGTATGTCTTTGGTGAAAGGATATTTTGGTACCAACACTAGACCCACAGAATCATATTTCCCAGCTCAGTGACCTTGCAGTGCACTGTCTGCATTGCATAAAAGAAAGTGTTTTTAAATATTATTATTACTACATTACTTCACAATTAACTAAATGCTAAAATGCAGTAGATCACCCCTCATTTCCCTGCTAAGAGATGGCTTTTCTCTCTGTATCTCACAGTCTCTTTTTCTTATTTTTAATCACTTTTCATTTCTAAACATACACAGAAGTTGTTGTGTGAATCAGATCAGCAGTGCTCAAGCTTGCAAAGAAACCCAGGGGTTTTTGAGGTTTTGTCAGTTGTAATCAATGAGAGCAAATCTGATGCTTTTAAATTCCTGTCTGAGGTTTCCTTCCATTCACCTTGCAAAGCACAGGAGTTAGACCTGCAGCATATAACTGCAGTGAGAAAGGAGCGAATGACTGGCCAGGTCAGTGTGTTGTGTGCCATATTCAGACACACATACCTGCATGCTTTCATACCCACACTGTTCTGAAAAGAGAAAACAAACCCACAAACCACTGCTAGAGGAGACTGTGCCAAACTGCTACTCACCTGTGGAAATGAACTACCCAGATTAATTACCTGACAAAGGCTGGACTGCAGCTGTCAGCTCAGAACAAGAGTAGTGTGTCAACGAGAAACAAAACTGGAGACATGCTAGAAGGGCTTTTGGTATGCCAGGTTTTTTCTTTTCTTTTTTTTTTTTTTCCTTTTTACTTCTGAGAATTTCCCCACTATTGTATTGCTATTGCTTATTGTTTGCCTTGCAGTCATACCAAGGTGCACTGGAACATGCCTGCATTGGGATAAACTCTGCACAATCATGGAGCAAGATTGCTGCCAACCACAAAGCTACACAATTCTAACAGAATCAGAAATACCAGTGAAGTGGCTGCAGTGTTAACCAGCACACACAGGTTGTGGTTGAAATGACAACAGCTGCTTGAGCTAGCATTTGGAGGTTTTTATTCTTCCTGATTTCCTCACAGGGCTCAGAAGTGCTACCAAGAATGGGCAGTTTCTCTCCTGGTGTAGACACCTTCCATGCTCATGTTGCTGAGTGCAGGATCCAGCTGCTCTCAGAGCTTGCCATGGCCACACAGCCAGTGCTGGCTGTGGCTTTTCTGCTTGGCCTCCCATCCTGCCTACATCTAGAGCTAGGTGCTATGCAGAGTGGAGGGGTGGGCAGGACAGAGCTGGGCCATAAACT
Organism: Thryothorus ludovicianus; assembly: GCA_013397245.1. NCBI lineage: Eukaryota > Metazoa > Chordata > Aves > Passeriformes > Certhiidae > Thryothorus > Thryothorus ludovicianus. The sequence goes on from VZTB01000992.1 coordinate 675,665, forward strand.
GAAGTAAAACAGTACTTTGACCCTCAGCTGTATCAAAGAAGTCAGATGCATGACTTCTTGAATGTTCCCATTTTACAGACTGGAAATTGAGGCAGGGGCTGATGGCATGTTTGGCATCATGCAGATGCAGGGCATCCAGGCACAGGGGCAGAAACTCACCCCACATCCCTGAGCCTTCACCCATGATGGGAATCCATCCCTGCCTGCCATTCACACTGATAAATGCTCCTTTGTGTTAATTTGACCACAGCAAAACCAGCATTATGAGGTGTTGCAGTTTGAAGCCTATATACAGACTCAGGAAGGGTCCTGATCCTGTAGATGAAATACTTGCAATGCTGGCAAGGGTGAGCAGGCCAGCAGTGAAAGTGTAAATCACTGCTCACCCCGGAGCCGCCTGAGCCACGACCTCATCCCTTACACCTCCAGTTGTTTGCAAAGCCTTTCTCCACCCAGAGGGAACTTTCAGTCAGATGTGTGTAGAAATTCTCAGATTAATTTGATTTTTGGGAGGAGGCAGGTGGATTTAAGTGAGAGCAATTTTTGTTTGTGTTTATTTCTCCCCTCAGAGCTGCCTTTCATTGCACATTTACTAGTTCTGGAAGACAACACCCTGCTGACACTTAGAGAAGCATCAGTGAATAAAGTCTGTTGTACAGGCTGCAAAGCCATCTGGACTTTCTGCTGAAAAGGTTGGACATGGTTTTAGGCAAGATTTTATCACATCTGAAAAAAAAAAACCTTCTGTACTCAGTACCTCTTCCAAGGTTGATGTCAGGGTAGTTTTTTTTTTTTTCTTTTGTCAGTTGCAAAGCAAAAAAATGACAAACAGTTGGAAAGCAGTAAGGATGGAGATATGAATCTCTAGAGGAAGCTTTGTCAAAGGTAGTGGAGTATAAACAAAAAGTAAATTAGTTCTGGTGTTATCAGAAACTGGACAGTCTTCGATTTGTATAATAGTTTGTCTGGGTTTTCAGACCCCCTATGCAACACCTCTGAGGCAAAGTACAGATTCACTCGACAGAAGAAATGAAGAAAATGGTTAAACAGTCATAGGAAGAGAAAGGAAGAATAAAGACAGGAAGACAAAGGTGCAATGGCAGACATCCTTGAAATTCTTCACTTTTTTGCTTGTATTATTTACAGAAATTCTGAACAGAATGTTTTACCTAGCTGTCCATATTAATCCGTTCTTGAGTCCAAGAATTTTGTGTGTTCCTTTTGTTCTACACCCCCCTTGCTCAGGTTTTGGCAGGACAGTTTCATAGACTGAAAAGGGTAGCATAAGGCTTGTGTGCCAGCTCCTCCTGGCTGAGGATCCCTGTGAGCAGAGCAAGAGAGAGAAACATGCTGAAAGTAATTTATTGGAGTGCCCTTTAGGTTATGTGCAGCTTAACAAGCGAGCTAACAACCAGCGATTACCTTAGAAACACAGATTGGTGAGACAGAGTTATATATTGTGAGAGCTGGATATGAAGCTGGGATTCCTCTTTTCTCTCTGAAATTGCTGTCTGAATTTCAGGAGACCTTTTCTTACCCCACAGCTGTTAAAAGGAGCCCAGATGTGTAATGCCAGACCCCTTAGAGACACTTTGAGGTATGCTTCCTCAAGTACAGCGTGATGGTAAAAGAAATATATTCATATTTGTATTAGCCTTTTTCTTTTTTCTGTAAAGAAAGAATTGGAGAATTTCTTGACTTTGATACTGGCTTACCTGAGCAAAATATTGGAGCAGATTGTCTCTAAATTTAATGATCAATTTATGGGAATAAATATATTTACATATCTTACATAAATGTAATAGGGCTTGGTCAATTTGTAGGTAAATTGCTTTGATATTCTTCTGTAAGTCCCTAAATAAATATAAATAACAATTTTCAATTTAATTACTGGTTTTATCCATTTATTCCTTTTCTTCTTCACAAAAAGCTCTTATTTTACTATCCAGCGAGAATAAATCACTTAAAACAACTTTCTCATGATGAGGAATTTTTCTAAAATATTTTTCTTTGCTGTAAGAAATCTGAGCTCTAACTGAAAACTGTGACATTGCACTTAACTGGAGGCAGATATTTTACACCTCTCTCACAGGAATGGTCACAAGGGAAGGTCATCCTGTGGAGGACAGCCCACGCAGTGCCTCATGGTCTCATGCTTCTGGCCCTGAGTTCTTGCTTAAAGGCAAACCTGCTGATGCAACAGGTTTTGCCCAAGAGTTTTGTCACAAGGTTTAAAAATTACCTTCTCAGGTTTTAGGTGTGAACTCTTGGTTGGGAGTTTCTCGAGTGGAGATGGAGGGGAAAATGATGGGACAGTGATGTTTGGGATTTAGAGCATGGGCTTAAAGTAAGATTGATTTTTTTTTTAGTTTCACAGGTGTTTTAAAAAAACCCAACCTCTTTCTTTCAGCAGTGTTGTGTTAATTACTTGTGTTTATCCAGTAAGGGACAGCAAATCAGGGAAGGGCTGTTTTAACTCTGGTGCCGGGCACACACCAGACCCAAATGGCTCTGAGGGTGCCTGAGTGCAAATTGGGATTCAGGTTAAATCATGGCTCTGCCTCTCCTAGCACAAAGCCACCGTGGATGATGAGAACTATCCTTGCTAATTACTCATTTGAATAGAAGCCTAGAGAAGGGTGAGGTAACATTAACTGCAGTTTCCCTTACCACCCCTCTCAGCCATGGTAAAGTTTTTTAGCAAGGTTGCAGACAAATTTCAGTCATCATTACAGCAAATGACAGCAAACTTTTTAACAAGAAAGACTCCAATGTCTGTATAGTAATTGCCATGCAAAGCATTATATGCCTTGCTCTGCAGTGATTCAGAAAGTTGAGTCGTGCTGTGCCTTGCTGGGATCAGCAGTTCAGAATAGATTAAATCTGTTTTGGGCACTGGCTGCTCCCTGCTTTGTCTAACAAAGCACATGTGTGACGGGGAAGGCACTTAATTGTACAGACCATTAATGAGGACCATAAACACAGAGGCGTAGATTTTCAAAGTGATGCTCAAGGGATTTGAGCAAGCACTGTTCTCTCTCTGCTTTGAGCATTTGCCCAAGAGCTGCTGACTGGTTAGGCTTTGGGAAGAGAGTGGACCTCAAACAGCCAAGAGAATTGTATGTGACAAGGGCTTTGCCACCATCACCCAAAGGATATTCATTTTAATGCACCTGAGCAAGATAAAGCAAGGAAACTGAAAACTGAAAAGACATTTCTCAGATAAAGGATTAATTTTATTAAAGAGAGGCAACTCATAACAGGAGTCTAAAATCTACTTGTGTTATAGAGACCATAAAAGAAATTTAAAGAGTTAAGCCATTTCTAGACACTGGTGGCTTCATAGAGCTTTTATCTAGTTAAATAAAACCCATTGGTGCTAATTTAATATCTGTACCGTACAAAAGCTTGACTCCTGAGGCTTGTCCTAAAGCAGGTTCAAGGCTGCAAAAGCAAACACTACTTCATTTTTTTAATTATTCAGCACTTGCCACCAACCTTATGTTTCTAGGAAGAAGGCTTTTGGATTAATGATCAGTAAAAGGCAAGAAAAAAGGCAAACAAACAACCATTCCTTTCTGGTGTTTGTTAACAGGTGCAGTATTGACTTCAGGAATGATTCTGCAAAATTGGTGTGGACATTCTTCATTACCAGAGCTGTATGCAGAAGGAGCAAAGCTGGCAACCTAGCACGGCCTCCTTTAGGGAACAACTGTTCATGTCAGTGGAAAAGCTTGTTTCCTCTAAATTCATTGAAATGCTGCCTATTGGTGGCATCTCTTCAGAGCAAGAGGAATGCAAACAGCAATGAATCAACCTCAAGTAGAGGGGCCTATACATTAGCATCCTAACATTAGCACACTAATGTAAATTTAAAGATTCTAATTAAACCTATATGCAAAATGTTTTTCTACTTAATAGAAAATCTTACTTTTTGGAGGAGCTGAGGCATTTGGATTTGACAGTGTTTCCTTTTTCAATAGTATGCTTATTTTATGTGTTCTATTTTCTTTCAGTCACTCCAGGGGTTTCTGAAACAAATAAAAAGATACATTATATTGTTTGATTGATTCCCTGTAGTCAAGGGATATATTGAGAAAACAGACCAATTTTTTTCACTGAGCTTGTAGAATAAATTTCACTTTGATCTTTATACTTCCTACTGTGGCTACACATTTCTTTTGAGAATTTAACATTGATTAATCTCATTTACAGGATCTCATAGTGGTACTCAGGTACAAATTCAGAAACTTTTTCATTATGGAAGAACTTGCATCATAGCTTTTGGTTTCTAAATTTGTCCCTTCCCATCACCAAATGCCCTAAAAAACTTGGGGGGGTATTTCCCCCATTTCAGACTTGATATCTGTGTGCAAAAATTCAGTATTTTAAGAAAAAAAATCTGTGCACTTTGGAACAGTACATCTGCCAGTTATGACTAAAAATTTTGCTGAAAATATTTAAAACAAATTTTATCAGGAGACTTTTGTGGTCCCTAGTAAAAGAGTTTCAGGTGCAGTGGAGGGCATTCAGCTGGCATTTAGCCATTCAAGAAACATAGTAGGTGAGAAACCTGTCAGAGCCTTTAAGCATTGCTAGGGCATATGAACAATTCATCAAAATCTGATTATATATTTTTAGCAGACCTCCCATTCATTAAAATAGGGTTGAATCTAAAACCTAAAGAAGTCACTGGGAGTCCTATTGCCAAGTTTTACCAAAGATGGTAACCAATCCTCCTATTACACCTTTTTTCTCATCTTAATTTTTCGTATATCTTCCCAACTCTAGCACAGGCAGGGCTATGATTTTCATAAAGCCCTAAGTTTACTGTGAGGCACAAAAGATAAATGGATGAGAGAAGGAATTCTCTTTTTTTAATCCCATTCTTGACTTTTTTGGGGCATTTCATCATTCTTCTGTCTGCCACACAGGGACTATGTTCAAAGTCTGCTTCACGCAGCAGCCAGCACAGTGCTGATATTTAGTAAATGATCACTAATGATAGAAGCAACAGCGTGGAGGCAAATATGTTTTGTGGGGCCTGGGAAATTAGCAGAGCAATCAGCCTCCAGCCAGGGTGAGGGAGGAGAGAGAAGTAGACAGCAAATAATCGCTCTGAGCCCAGGAGCTGATCACACAGTCTGGACAAGCTGGCCAAGTCAGCCGAGGTCAGCCAAGCCACTGAGGAGCCTTCATAAGTGCAGAGCAAATTTGGGACATTTGATGATCACAGAATTAAGGAATTCATTGAGGCAGCTCAGCACAGTATGTAGCTAAAAACATTTGTGATAGGACTATGAACAGATGGGGGAGGGTGGTGAAAATTATTCTTTTGACTGAATCAATAGGACCAGTTGATCTTCCTCATCAATCTTGATAAGAAAACTGTGAGGATATTTAGTGTCAGGAGTGCTTTATTGGAGTTTTCATTAAAAGCTCCATGTGGAAATGGGTACCCAGCTGCTGCCACATGCAGTCTGTGCAGCACACACCCCATCCCCCTCTAAGAAACATGACTGAGAAGACCTCTCTGAATCAGGATGTACACAGGATATATCAGCACGTTCAGCTAAAATGAAGCATACAGCCAGACAAAATAAAACCACAGCCATCTAAGATAAAACAAAGCCCATATACACTGACCCTGAGGGGTAAGCCAGAACTAGACATAATGATCAATACTGTAGGAGTTATGATCAGAGAGAAATAATTACTGCACATCTCAAGGAAAGAACCACGATGAATTCCCTGGCAGAGCCTTGTTCTTTGAGTAATAATCTGCAAATGCTTGCACATGCTGAAGGAAGGCTGAGTTATGACAGGCTGTGGACTGCAGCCTCCAGTCTGGCTGCAGAAGTCCTTGTATGACTCTGCTTGGACAGTCTCGTCACTGACAGTGCCATTTGCCTCACAGTTTCCCTGGAAGGTGGGTAAAAATTGTGCCCTTCTACCTCTGGATAAAGGGGGCTCATGGCAAAGCAAGTGGTTTGCACCAAGGCCACCAGGAAGGAGGCAAGGAGTGAGCCCAGCCTCCAGCCCCCTGCCTGTGACCAGCTACCCTCCTTCCTTCCTTCTGTCCACAGGTCATCCTGCCTCTGCATTCCTCTAGATCCTTGTTTAGCACACTCCACTGTTCTGGGGAGCCCCTGGCACTAAATTGATTTCAGAAGACTGATGATGGAGGGCAACTCACGACCCTCAGCTATTTCTGTGCTCAAGGCTGCATCTTGAAGATGATGTAGTACCTGGGAAGAGCCTGACTAATTCATTGACTTGAGGGTACAATCACTTATCAATGAGTCTCCAAATAACTACAGCAAACTTATTTACAAGCCTGGGAAAAAAATGTGTTGTGTAGCAATTTGCTACACAGCCTGACCAGGAGCAGCTCTTCAGGATTGATCTCTGTGTGTGCTTTCCTCCCCTCCCATTTAGACAGTGAGAGTTCTCTGCAGGAAAAACATACAAACTCCCACTGTCAATGAGTGTGTGTTTCCCTCTCAGACAGTGAAAAGATCGAGGTGTGCATCTCCTTTTATCTGTAAAGAGAATTGTGAACTTAATTCAACCTGATCCCCATTCATCGTGTTCAACATTTAGCCCCCAAATATCAGTGAGATTCTGGAAATAAAGTACTTGGGAGACAGCAAAAACAGACCCCTTAGTGATATCTGTATAGTAGAATATTTCTTCCCATCCATATGCAAATCTAACCTTTTTGATATTTCAACCCTATAAACCCTAAGACAGGATTTCAATAGAAAATGTTTACTAAAGGCTTTCTCCTTTATAATCTATTGATTTTAATATCCTTACTATTCCTGTTGAATGTCAGTTTTACCCTGAAGACTCCCATTGCAAACTTGAACACATTTAATTATTTATACCATTTGAAATATTAGTGCCGAGAAATCCCTAAAAGTTTTTGGTTCTGTAATGGTGTGATCTAAAGTTTGATTTTTCTTTTGTGAATAGCACAAGTAATTTGATATAGTAATCAAGGGCAGATGAATTCTTCAGACAACACAATGCAGTTTTAATAGTAATGATATCTATTTTTCATCTGTACAAACTCCTTGTGTATGTTAAAATCCAGCTCATTAAATACTGTAGGATCTCTCAGTGAACAATTTAACATTATATTTTCTTTCTTCTGCCAGCCGTTTGAGCAAAAAAATTGCTTCCATCAGAGGCAGAGGGCATTTAGGCAATGTTCAAGGTTTGAGTGTAATCTAGGGCAGATTTGCCCCTGGATGGGGGTCGAGCAGTCTTCTTTGCCTTCTTTCTTCTTTGACTTGTGTCACTCACTGTATTCACAAGGCTGACATTTGTCTCTGAAAGAGTAAATTCATACAGAAGAATATATGTGAGGAGCTATGAAACAATTTTGATAGCAGGCAAATCAAAGCAGGGGATTTTTAAAAAACTCAACACCTTGAAGGTCAATTCTTCCCCTGAGTTATGTTTTTTCTCCCAACATCCACCCACAGCCAGAGGGATGGAGCTCGCCCAGCCAGGTCAGGGTATGGCACGCTTGAGCTGCCATCCCTGCCACTGGAGCCTTGTCTGGAACATCTAGGAGTCAGGAGTACTTCCACTGGCTTCAGTGGTGGTTTGTACCAGACCCCAGTGTTCCAAGGGGTGCAAACCCTTAGGCCTAAGTCCCTCCTAGGTTCAGTACCCAAGAAGCATTTGAGAATTTATTCTCCCTTGTATATCAGAAAAATTTTTCAAATTTCTGGCTGTCTTTTTATTTTTTTCACCCCCGTTCCCCTGCCCCAAGCTGCAATTTCTCTGCCATTCCATGATCAGAGCAATTGCATGCACCTCTGTTAATTGCACTGAATTTCTCTTCCGCAAGGTAAGTTTTTACTCTTATTTTTCCCTCATCTTCCGAAATTTTCCCTTTTTCTTCTACCAACCTGATAGCTGTTCAGAAGCTGCCAAGATGTATTTGGCTCTTGTATTTACTCCAGATGGAGACTTTTATTTTCACTCGTATCTGGCAGTAGGAACTATGGTATCACCAAACACAACTTTTCTCTGAGATTGTTTTGATAGAAGAAAAGAACCGTTCCTTTCACATATGGTTTATAAGTTACCTCTGATGGCAGATAATACAATCTAGCCTGGATTCTAAAAGTTCAACAAGAACTTTTGTGACCAGCTGCCCTCACTCACAATAGCCAAAAATGATTGGATTTTTCTGGTTTATATCCTCTCATGAATAACCATCTGGATATGTATCTTTTATTAGTCTAGGATTATTGTTTAAAAGTAAAGCTAGAAAATATCTGGAATGAAATCAATGGTTCTAAACTAAGCAGGGATAAATGTAGCCACTCTTATCTCCACCATATCTGTTCTGTGTGCATTAGATATGTCTGTAACCAGTTAAGGTTTCCTAAGAAGCATTGAGAGCCAGTCTAAAGGCTCTAAATAGGCAGAAATGCTGTCACTGATTTCATTTCACAGAACTAGGTCAAGCCAAAGAGCTGCTCTGGTTTGTGCTGGAGGGAAGGCAGGGTGCTGCATGGATGGGTATAGGTGAGGAACCCAATGCCACACCCAGCTCTGACACTGGGCCAACTTACAGGGCCAGAGTATTCAAAGCTCTGAAATTAATGCTGCACTACAAGGACCAATCTTCAGGGTATCAAATCTCTTACAGGGCTGAGCCATGCACCTCTTGCTTATTTTTCTCCATCTGAAAAAATAAACTGCTCCTTCTCCTTTCCATTTTACTTTGGAATATCCACTTGGAAATGTAGGGCAATATGATATCCTGGAAATGACCTCTCAGATTCAACACTCTTCCTTGTTGTTTTTCCAGCATCCTGCATGTATTCATCTTTGTTACTCCTTTGCTTCTTTTAGTTTCACTGGCATCCTTTTAGGCAATGGAATCCAGACAAAAAATGTTCGCCTGACTTACTTTAGCTACGAGGCTTCATATTTAATGGATTTGCTGTTCTTTAATGTCCCAGGTCATTCCTTGAGATCAGCAAATGCCGAATTCCTTATCGCCCTTAAATGTTATCTGAAGTCGTGTCGTTACTTTGCCTTTAGTGAGTCTCTCTGCTCTCTGGCTTTGGAATCTACTGCCAAATGAAGTAAAGAAAGCTCTGACTATGGGGAATTTCTAAATCCAAAGTTAAAAGTTATTTGTTCTGTTTAGCATTTTTAAAATTATTCTTTTAGGAATTGTATGTGCCTCTGAGCTAATTAACTCTTAATGAGCGCAAAATGCCCTGGGATGCAGATTTGGAGGGTACACTAGAAATGCAGACATGGATTGGACTGCAGTACTGCAGCAGATGAAATTTATGATTTGATTCTTTTTTTAAATGATGGTGCAGATATTTTTATTGAGATACTCTTTCTCTCTCCCCCCCACCCCCCCTCTTTCTAGTCTAAATAAAGCTGATCAGATTTTTCAGTCCACCATATGGGGCCCAGTTATATCAGTTCTGCAAATACACTTTAGTTTTCCATTATGGATGAAGTCACTCTTCAGCAGGGAAAACAAGTTGAGAAACAAACTTTCATATTATGAAAGACAGGCAGTGTTCCAGCACTAAGCACTTAACCAGAGCATCAGGAAATCAGAACACCTGGCTGTGCCCAGCTCTGTGCTATTCCCCTGGACCAGTCCCTCACCCTTTTAGTGCCTTCACTCATTCATCTGTAAAGCAACTATAATTGCATTTATATCACAAGGGTGCCTTGATACTTGACAAATGAGAATTGACCCAAAATTCATCCTTCAGAAGCACTGTATGAGCAGTACCTCACCCACATGGTGATTGTGGACAATTAGATTAGAAGAGGTATAAATGCAGTGAAAGTGAAATTCCATTTAGGAACTGTCAAACTGTTCTTGATAATTTTTCTTAGTTTTCATCTGATTCTAGTGTGGAATTTTGCATGCATCTCCCAGAAAGGCTTTATATGCCTCTTTACTTCTTCTGCAACAAGACAGCATATTTTATTCCATTTTATATTAAACTGTATTTTAGGCAAAAGGTTTGTTCCCAGAACAGTACCCTGGAAAGCTAGGTTTAGAGAAACAAAGAAAAATTATTGTGTCAAAGAAATCCTATCCTCTATGTATTTGAGCAAATTGCAGTCACTTACAAGGAATGTACACAGAAAAAAATACTCCAGGTTTTATGAAAAGGGGTTTGCCTAAGTGTTGTTATGTTTTATTTAATTAGATTGTTTTTATACTTCCCATAATAATATTTTGAAATTAAGCTGAATTTTCACAACAAACTGTAGAAACATATGGTGTACAGCCTGCAGAGGCACTTAATGGCAGTAGCATTACTGATATTTGTGAGTTAGAACCTGCTTTCCTCTGAAAAATAGCTTTGTGTTCTCCCAATTTAAAACACTGATTTACATCCGCCTTTTTTCATTACAATTAACAGTTTGAGGAGGAAAAGAATGAATATGATCTTCTTATTTCCGTGTGGCTGTGGATATTTCAGGGTGAGGGAAGTTGTGTATCAGACTCAGGCTCTCCTCCATGTGTGCCATGAACCCACTTAATGAAACCAAGTGAATTAAAGGGGGTCTGTTTTATCAGACCTCCCCCAGAAGCACATCCCAAAACCAGAAGAAAAAAATGGAATTGTGATTTGGTTGAACCACTTTTCCTAACACAAGCACAATCACTTGGGGCTAGCCAGATTTCAGGATGCCAGGAGGTCTCTGTCAGCACCCCAGAGTAAGTTCCAGCTCCCAGGAACTGCTTCCAGGAGGATTTGTAGTTACAGCTTGGTTCTCCACAAGAAATCAAATGTCTGAAAAAAAAATCCTTTGGATGTTACTTTTCTATGTTCAGACTTGCAAAGCACTTTAAGAACAACTTATGCTCACAAAAAGTGTTCCACTGACTTATCTCTAATGTATGCTTGAGAGGCTCAGAGCTAAACAAACTGCAGAGATTAAGTAAATGAAAAGATACCAAACATTGCAGCAGGGAATCGTTCCAAGTCATGGTGTTCTCAGGAGCACCAGAGCTGGTTTAGGTTCATGCTCATCCATGCAGAGTCTACAGAATTCACTTTTTAGACCCTTTTAACCTGCTCTGTTTTAGTAACCAGCTTCCCAAGACTCTCCCTGGTGACTCATTCATATCTGAGACCTCAGACCACACACTCTCCAGTGCCCAGTCCATGGGAAAATTTGACTTTTCAAAAAACATACCATGCTCAGGAGGAGACATGGCAGACCAGACCCTCCCAGACGACTGCACAGCCATGAACTGCAAGTGGCATCTTTGGTAGGATGTGCAAGCAGAGGTTTCCCACCATCCCAGTGCCTGTCAAGGTAGAAGTAGGACAGATCATGTGCTACTCTGACAGATTCCTGAGCTGATTGCACTGCCTTAGTATCTATGAGTCATTAAAAACTCATTTGAATGCAGAAATAAGTGTTTTTTACAAATAAACCAGGTCTCAATTCAGCTCTCTGTCTTCAGTGGGCTAATGGAAATTTTCAGTGGGCTCACAGAAATAAGTAGTTTTGTAGGACACAGGTCCACCTCTTTAGCTTACTATAATGAAGAGCTTTAAGTTTCTGGGAACTAGTACTGGACCAATGTTTTAAGAGACTGGAAAAAGATTCAGCCTCTAAATCTTCTCCCTTTACCCCAGTCCTAGTCAATATGGGTCTCTTAGCTTTCATGCAGTTAATGTTGCCATTTCTGAGGATAATGTGGGAAGTCAAAGGAGGGATACTCGTTTTATCTTTGCTCAGAAAAGTAGTATTTAATTCTAAAGTGGACCTCTCAGCAGCTGACATCAAGTGACTAATCTGCAGAAATGCAGGTTCCTCAATCAAAGAAGTGAAAAAATTCTTTCTGACTGTCTCTTTCAGGATTTTGCTGACTCCATATACCAAATGGTTGCACAGAAGTTCCAGGAACTGACAGACAATTTCACTTCCATGCATGCACGCCACAAAACTCTCGCAGGCATTGTGATGACCAAAGGTAAGATATTCTCTCATTTATTTTCCTCTGGCATTTTTCATGACTAAGTAATGCATTATTTACCTGGTTCACAATACTGAAGGATGACTTTGCTCCCATACAGAAAAATGAATTGTAATGCAGTGAAAAGAAGCATTAAATATTTACACCTCAAGTAAGTTCACACAAAAAATATTTGCAACAGAGTTGAAGATTTATTCATAAATATTTTGCTACTTTTCTTTGTTTACAGGAAAAAATGCATCCCTCACTGATTTTTCATTTCCTTACTGATGGGGGAGAGAGTTAGTTATCAATACAAGTAGTACTATTTATTAATTACTTTCGTAGGTCTGGAAACACCAAGTTCTTATTGTACAAGGCTACCATCAATATTGTTTTAGACTGACAACAGAAACAAATATGCTTTCCAGTCAAAAGAAACAAGCCCAGAGTATGTGTAATTTTAGTTCTGCTCTTCTCCAGCCATGGGAAATACTTATACTTAGCAGCAGAGCCAAAATTTGGTATTCACTCCTGCTAAAACTTAACTGATTGATAAATACTGCAGGGAAATCTTTAGTGCTTTGATGAAGTGGTTGCATAGATGGTCTTGCTTTGCAAGCACCCCTCAGCTGGGGTGCCTCAGTATTTATGAGGATGTCAGCAGTGGAGATGCTTCCATACACTTCATTCTCACTCTGACACGTGGAGCAGTGGGTCCAGTACAGAAAAGCTCGGAGGGAAAAGGCATATATAATTCATCCAGGCTTGTCTCACTCCTTCCTTTCAACAATTACATTAGCTAGATTCAATAGGGACAGTTGTGAATACAGCAGGATGGAGACAGGATTTTCTGATGGATCTTTTCCAACCACAGAGCCTAAATGCAGATAAGATTTCTGTGCTGAGCGTCTCCTTTCTGATGTGAAAAGAAGAAGTAATCATATTCAGTATGAAGGAAAATAAAAAAGAAGTGTGATTGACTTTGGGACATGAAAGATGAACACTAGACCCAGCATACCAGCTGCCTTGTCATTGTCAAATTTCTTGACTGTGGCTGTTATCAGATTTAAACAAAGTGCTATAGTTTATTTAGAGGAGCTCTTTCCAAGCAAAACCACAAGGAAGAATGTTTAAATATACTTTTTATAAGAAGCTAAGCTTCAGGAGCCAAAAACTGTTGTTTTAACCACATTTAGGGGGAGAGCACAGGGGAGGTTACACTTACTCAGTGTAAGAATTGTAAAAAATGCCTATAGGAATTTCATCCCATTCTACTTTGCCAAGGAACTACTCCTACATTCTTTAGCCCAGGTCTAGACCAGCTTTATAAAGCACAATTGAGCCACTTCAGCCTTATTTCTACATGTCCAAAGGAGCAGATTAAAGTCCCACAATATATGAGAAGAACAGCCACTGGAAGGAGCCATAATTCCCAAAGGTCATGGCTGCTGAGTGTATGCAGTGCCAGGGGAAGAAAAGGACACTTCCAGACTTTCTTAGCCTTGCTGGGCAGCTGAGGCTGTCTATGTCTCTCCTTTAGGGAAGGGCTGTTTGTTTCTTTTGGTGAGTCCCATGCACTCACCAAGAGAAACAAAATCCAGTGGGATTTTACAAATTTGTGCTTTGTATTTCATATTAGTCAGCATTAAGACAAAGCATAATTTTACTTATGTTCACAAACTATTTCCCTGAAGGCCTCTTTTTCAATTCTGAATTCCCTCTCAGGAATTTGTTCAGTCTGTCAGCTGTCCAATTTGTCAATATCTCACTGGTTTTGTGGAACCCAGAAAAGAAACTTGCAGATATAAGGTGAGTCACAGAAGATGCAAAGCTAGAAACATCCTTATCTTAGTATATCCTCCAGGAAGATTTGAGTTCTTTCCTGCACAAGAATCTCAGCCAACCAAGGCAAGATGAATCATCTGCCATTTGTGTCATTATTTTCTGTACTAAAGTTGTAGATTTGTGGTCTCTTCTTCACCATCACTCCCAGAAGTAGCAAGGACCTCAACACAGGCTTTTCAAAGACAGCACAGGCAGCTTTTCCACATCAAGCACTCAAATGAGTACCAATTCTCTGTGTTTTTAACAAAAAATTTGGCAGAAGCTGTCTTAGCTCTCTGCAAACAATTTACTAATGACAACAACAAAAACAAATCTGGAAATGTCTTGTTAGATTTGGTACCATAAGCGGCAAAAACTGATTTATTTTTACCTTCATTTCAATTTAGACTAGAAGCAGATTTATCTGTGCTTGTACAGTTTTCACGCAAAGCTGGTAAAAAGCACAATGGGATTCTCTGATAACTGCTGTTAAGATAATGCAAGATCTCTACAGACAAAAAAGAAGTGTGCTAGGTTGGTTTTCTTTTTCTGAACTCTGACATTTTTTCTGTCATTTCAATTTCCCAGGGAAACCAAAGAGAGTTACATTTGGCCACTGTAATTGACTTAGGCTGTAGCACCAGGGGCAAATTCCAGTGTGTAAGAAAGAAAAAAAATGTGGAAAATTATGCTATTGACTGACTGAGAATGTTCTGCAATAATAAATTTCTGGTCAGTGAAACAGGCAATCTAAAGCATTTAGAAATGCTTTGCTCTGATTTGTGACAAGTAAAATCTCCGTGCTTTTTTGTGAAAGTAAGTTTTCAAAACATTTGATTAGCAGACATCAAGATAATCTTGAAAATATTGGCCTAGGAGGGAGCAATTTACCACACGAGATACTAGCTGCTGTGATCTTATCTGATGTAATACAATAATTGAATATAATAATAACTAAAAAAACCTCACATAACTAATCTTGAACTAAATGTTTCAAAAGATTGAAGAGTTTAGGTCAATTATTTAATAGTTATAATATATAATGTTATCATGTATTTGAAATCTTCCAGTCCTCTAACACATCCTAATTTTGTTGAAACACAGAGAAGATTGTTCTATCAAAAATAGTTTGATCTATGCAAAGAAAAATTGTTTAATGAGTAAGACAGTGCGTTCAAATCTTCCACATACAGCAAACTATAATCCAGAAATAATTTCCAAGTAGAACAGTAAGTGCACTTGTAATTGTAGTGTAATATTTGTATGAGGACCTATGCTTTACTGCACAGTAGACTGCTGATTTCTCTGAAGATATGATGAATTCACACATGGTAAATTAAAAACATCAGTTCACCTGTGGAAAAGACTTTCTGGATAACACCATGTCAAACACAAGCCAGCAGCTCAGAACTTGCATCATGTGATGCAAGGAATTTACTTCCCTCATCACCTTTTGCATTAGTGGTTAAAACAAGGTTGATATCACCAACATTTTGGCTATTGCTGGACTGTGCTTGCAAAGTGTCAAGACTTCCTTCTCTCCCTATCCCCAACAAGTAAGCTGGAGGTGAGCAAGAGGCTGAGTGAGGATGTAGCCAGGACAGGTGTCCTCAGCTGATGGAGGGAGTATTCCTTGCCACAGGACACCGTGCTCAGCACTAAAAATTTGGGGAGAGGGGAAGGGGGAGAAAATTTGGTTTATGGCATTTGTCTTGCCAAGCAACCATGAACTCTCATTATATCAGTCCATTAGTCTTGCCTTCCTTCTGTTTCTCCCCAGTCCCTTGGGAGAGTGGAATGAGCCAGAGGCTGTGTGGGTGTTTGGCTTTTGGCCAGGATTAAACAATATTTCATTTCAACAGCAACTGTTTCTTGATGTTTCTTGTTGTCAGGGAAAGATGAGCCACCAGCTCCCCATCCTTCTGTCTCTCAGGTGCAATTTGGACAACTTCTTTTGACTCACTGGCCTGTTGTATCTTTCTATTGAAAAGTTTTCAGGAAGAGGTAGTTTTCAATATTGTTGTTGTTGTTCTTATTGTTATGTCAGTTGATACATTTGAAAAAATGAAGAGCAAGCAAGCTATTATTTTGTAACACGAGGCAACAAATGCAAAACCAGGCACTGTCACATACCTCTGGGCCCAGAGTCACAGATTGTGGGGTGACAGAAGCAGCCCTGTGTTGCCACCACGGGTCACCTGGCAGGGCAGCCACCTCTATCAGCACACAGGGCTTTGAGAGGACAGTGTGGCAGTGCTGCCTGTCTGGGAGGCAGGACATCCCAGGGCAAGGCAGAGCAGGGTGGGAGGTGTGAGCCTCACACTGAGTGCTGTGATCTAGAGGCTGGTGGCATTCACACTGTTTCTTGGCACCACAGAGAGAGTTTGGCCTTTGCTCCACCTGAAATCACCAGTGAAGAATTCCTGTCACTCAGTAAAGAGATTATCTATTATTGCTGAGGTCCTCTTTGCAAAAATAAAAAAGATAACAAACTCCCATAATCATTAGGGACAAATTGAAACTGCTATTTAAACACAATTTTCCCATTTGTGTTTGACAAATCTTTGCAGTTTAAATACTGAGGAACTTTTTGTCATGCTTTCTGTTAAAAATGAACCATTAAGAAAGTTCAGTGCTTTTCACGGTAGTGTAACATTCATAGAAAATAGAAAAAGATTATGAGTTGATTTCTCCCTTCAATTTTCTCTCTTCTATATATATTTTTTTAAGGCTGACAATCATTTTGATGTTAAAAGCAAATTACAAGGTCTTCTCAGTTATCTTGTGTGAAATAAAGATGAACTGGACAAAAGAGCCCTAAATAGAAATTTCATGCTGTGATAAAAGATGGGAAATTATCATCCGTATCTCATGGAAAGGATCTTAATCATTGCTAAGTGGAATAACAGAAAAAAGTAAAGTTGACAATATGTCTCCATGGATCTCTACAGTCACATTAAGATTCACAAAGCCTGACATTTAAATACAATCAGAAATACTGCTGTCCAATTGATTTCTGATCCTTAGTATGAGTAGGAAAGTTGCAGAGCAGTAGAACACAGTGGAACATTCAGGCTGTATGTAGAGTATCAATCTGCTCCATCCCATGCTGCAAAGTAGCCAAACCAGTTCGAGAAAATGTGAATGATTTACAGATTAGTGTCCAGAGCAGATTCAAGAGAGGCACAGAAGTAATTTAGGCTCCCAGATCCCATTTACAAGGTTAGGTGGATGCTAAAAGCCTGGTCCCAGTGAGATTCAGTGTTGCAATGAGAATTGAAACTTCTGAAATCAAAACTGGGTGCCCAAACTGCTGATGTTCTTTTGAAGATCTCAGAAGGTCTCTTCACCTACTGCTGCCATTCTTGTAAACATTATTGACTTCTTACATATGGCAAGGTTGACACTTCACCAGTAGAGGACAGTTTTTCTCAAAATACTTTAAAATAGGTAAATAGATGTGTAGTTAGGAACCATATATGTCACTCTTTCTCAGAAATCTGTTTTCCTCTGCTTATAAACCCTAAACTAATAATCTTCAGATTCTCTCTAAATAGTTTTCCACCTTATAAGACTATCCCTTTTCCACAGCTGCAGCTCTATTCCTGGATTTTGAAGTGTGGACCTATAATGGGGATAATCTCATATTCCTGCAGCTCGAGAGACTTAGATTTCCAAATTCCAGCTCAAAGGACATTTGAAGTTTTGCAGTTAAAACTCTGGCCCCACACCAGAGCTGTCACTTCTGTTAAAATGTGGGTTTAGGCATCGTGAGTATTCCCCCTACAAGAGCAATCTCAAGTGTATCTTCTTCATTTCTATTAAATAAGGGCTAAGGAGCAGAAAGAAGTTGAAGACTTTACTTAGAAACAGAAAATATGAGGTAGGACACAATCCTGCAGCCTTGCACAGAGTAGGAAACAAACAGGTTCAGGGACAGCTCTCCAGGCCAGGTTATAAGTTTTGCATATAAAAACAGGGACAAGTGCATGCACCAGATCTAAGTACAGAACCTGAGCTTCATTTTTGGAGATGAGCACTCCAACCTGCACATACGCAGCCTCTCATTGCTGTTATTCTCCAACCTAACTCCATCCTCTTAGCTGTTTGGTGGCACAGGTTCAGAAGGAAGAGGACAAAACACTGTTCTCATATCAGCAGTTTTAGGCACTTCCACAGGAAAATGACCCAAATGGGAAGGGAATTGAGTCTCTCATTTTTCACCAGCTGAAGCTGCTGTAGGTGTCTCCAGCACATCTATTTCTGGCTTCTGGGCAGCTTCAGCTCCCCACTGTGCCCATTGGTTACTCTGGTTCCCATCTCCTCTCAGATGCTGAGCCTTTTTACTTCCCTGAACATTTACTGTCTCTGGATTTAGCTTTCCATTCCTGCTGTTCAAAGTATTTTTCTGACTGGGACACCTCTCAAAACCTGGATGGAGACAAGGCCCTGGCTCTGTGTCACATATAATTGCATTGGGCACAAGGATGGGTATAATAATTAGCATAAAACATGGAAATTAAAAATAGGCACTTCTGTTTTCTAAGTGTGTCAAGCAAGGAGTTGGCAAGGTCAGGCTTTCATTTTGCTCTGTGATAAGGCAAACTGGAAGCTGTCCCAATGTCAATACCAAGAGTGCATCTCACCCAAAAAAATGAAATTTCTTTGGTGAGGAAAGGCTTGGCAACCATTGCTTTCACTTTACCGACCTAGTAAAACACAAAGAAAGGTGGTTTTAGATGCAAGTATATCAAAGAAGAAAAAAAATACAATAAAAAAAAAATCCCATGTAAAATTAAGTTCCTCCTGCACTTAACTGCCAGAATTCATATTCAGGATTTCATTCTTTCTCACTGCAATTTAGAGTCTTACTGGCATCTAAAACTGTCAATTTAGTTAAGGCTCAGATATCAGTGGTACAACATTTATTAGAGAAATACAGATATCTGCAGTCAGGACATGGCAGGAAAGTGGAGTTCAGTCCTGCTTTAAAACTAAGAATTATGTGCAAGCTTTCTTTGTGAGGAGAAAAACAGTATTCAATTTCACATGAAAGGAAAAAACCCTCAAATAACTTTGTTTCTGCCACTATGAATTTAGATTTTTTTTTAAAATCCCCAAGGATATGGTATGGGGGTGAAGCATGCAGGGCCTTGGGCTGACTGACCCTACTGCTCTGGATTTCCAAAGCCCACTTTGAGGAAGGAAGGGAAGGTAAAGGGCACTGGTGCTGCTCACAAACACAGCACTGTCTCCTTCCACACTCCTCAGAAGCAAAGCTGATGGGATTTCATCCTTTTGATCCACTGAGGGGGGAGGAAGAAATGTTCCATAGAAATTAGAACTGGGAGAGACCACTAAGTCATCCAGTCTATTTCCCTGCAAGCATAAGATTGTTCCCAAGTGCTCTTTCCAGTTTAGATTTAAATTAATCAATTAACAGTGGGGCTTTCAACAGTACCTTGGGAGGCCATTCTAGCCTAATGGATCTCATTGTTAATAATTTTCACCAGTTATTCAGCCTGACTTTTATTTTCTTTCATGTCATCTCAGGACCTCTGTTCTGCTGCTCTAAATTTAGTGCCCACGTCTGTCCTTGGGGTTTGTACCTTTCATGTACTCAGAAACACGCACACCATGTTCATAGTTTGCATATTCAATTTTTGTACTCTCTCCTGCTGGATCACTCTTCTCTGCAACCCCAGAAGTCTTGCCTTTGTTTTCTGATTCCCATCCACTTGGGCAACCTCCTCACCATTCTTTCTGCACTGGGAATTGACTTTTTGAATGAGGTTTAATGGAAAGACCTGCACAAAAATATCTTGCAAAATGGATTAGCACAAGAATCCTTTCTCAGGCATCCCATGATGTGAACAAACAGTACAAAATGGGCATGTGTCAGAAAGGGATTTTTGTTTCAGAGGAACTGAATTTGGAACTTATTTACAAGTACCCTTCCCCACCCCCATGGATTTGGGTAAAATTTACTATGCTTGGCTGTGAAAGGAGAGCCACAGCCACTTTCAGACAATACCCTGGCTCTTGCTTCCAGCACAGAGGGGTCAGAGATCAGGGTAGAGAGGACTGTGACTCTGTCCCTGCTCCTTCACTGATGAAGATGAAGAGCTCTGCAAAGAATAGCTTTCCCTAGGCAGCACAGTCAGAGGAGGATTCCTCAACATATTAATAAGGGAAGAAAATATGAGGCTCTCAGAGGCCCCCTCTACACCCTCTCTTTCTGCTGAAATACAATATCTTCAGTTACACATAACCCACATTTTCATGTAAGGAAAGAAAATCCCTGTGCAACTCCAGTGTTTCAAAGACTGTTCCATTTATACCCCTAAATATTTGTAACCTCACTGCTAGCCACTTCTTTGTTCCTATTATTTACTAGCTGTGTATCTGTCTTTTGTTCAGACTTCAGCTGTTCCATTTCCTAAGCCCTCAACATGCTTCTTTCTTCCCATATCTTCCCATATATTCTTCACATCACCTGCTCCCATCCACCTCAGGGGTGTTCTTTGGGACATCCAGTGGGAGCTAGGGGTTACAGCCAGGGTGTTCACTGAAGTCTCAGGTTTGTTTGTCTCTGAAATTACCACAACTACCACAGGTACAATAGAAAATGGAGAGAAAAAAAATGAGCTGCAGCAGTCTTCATGACTGGCAGATAAATGCATACTGTGAATTGATATATGCATACTGTTAATCTTCCCTGCTGTACACAGTTCATCTCTTATGGCTATGCATTTTTAATTATTTAATTTTTTTGGTCATGAGTGTGGTTTTGTTCTCCATGCAGAGCTGGGGACAGCAGAGCTCCCTGTGTCAGGAGTGCATAACCTGCATCAAAACTGAAGACCAAGGTACATCAGGCCACACATCAGCCCCTTAATCCTCAGCTTTCTCCTTGCACTTACATCTTGATTTCACCCTTCTTGGAACCTCAGAATAGAGGGGGTTGTAGATGCATCACCAAGTTGTGGGGAAAAAGGACTGATGGACCTGGGTAAACACATCCCCCACTTCTAACCATAGACCTACCCCTCATGTAAGCACTAACATACAGGGGCAATGGCTTCAATTTTCAGAGAAATGTGTCCTTTTCTTGTTTTGGGGATTTTTTTTTGAGGGAGGTCTTTGCCTCTTTGGCAGTATTTTCTGTGGGACGTTGCCCACTCCTGGGGTGGCAGGCAGCAGCCTGGCACAGTGCCCACAGGGCTCTGCACAGGTTCAAGGATTTGCCTTAGGACAGTGGAGTACAGGACTGTGCCCACAGCACATCCCTGCAGGCAGCTTTTCCAGCATCACTGCTCTTTCATGTCTTGACTATCTCTTAATACAAAATTAAAGCCATTCTAAGAATGTGATAGGGCTGCCAGGGAAGAAGATAAGAGAAAATAATGCAGGACTTGTCAGTGCTATGTAACATCAAGAAATTTTCCTTCCCTAAACAAACCTGAAATGGAAACCTGAACTTATTCAGCTGTGAGTAGAGAGTATTAAATAAAAAAAACCAACCCTCCTCTGTGATCAGAGCTCAATTAAGCTGCCTTGAAAATTATTCCAAATACACTTTTTTTCAGATAACAATAGACAATCCTTTTGACTGATTTGTTAAAAAAAGGTAAAGAAAGAGCATAAAATTATTGCTTATCAGAGAGAGAAGCAGCACCATTTAAAATAACATGAAATTGTATCCCATGAATTATTCAGAAGGGCTGATGTTACACTATCATTATTTCTGGCTTTCCTTTTTACTGCATTGCATTTCGTGCAAGTTGTCTCCCACCCAATAAAAGAAGTGTGGGTTTTCTTAATTAATCAAACCTGATTTTTCTGATTTTTTTTTTCTAATTTAAAATGAATATATTTCGAGCAGTGAGCTGTCTTCACGGTGTCATGCTGAAAAAGAAGATAGATTTCACTACCCCTAGCAGGGTCTAAAACATGCAGTGCAATAGTCACTTGCATACTGACTGGTGCTTCTCTACGTGTCGTGCCAGCTGCTGAGAAACCAAAGTGTGATCCCAGTTGTATTCTGGCATTAGCAGTTGTAAACTCCATGCTGTTCTGTGTGAATTAGGCTCGCTGAATTTCACAGTTCTCTGATGCACAGCCAGTGTGAGTCAGTTTGCTGATTGCAGGTACCACTCTACACCTCTTGCGTGAGTTTGATTTTCCTTTCCCAAAACAAAAATATGCTGCAAACTCGTTCTTATGGAAGGTCCTAATGATCATAGCCCACTAGAAGAGTAACTCTTTTAAAATCAGTGGAAGCATTGACTAGACTAGCCAAAACTCCCTTGTTTTGTTGGAAGGGCTGTGTCTCCAAGCAGATGGGTGTAGGCACTTTGTGTTTATGGCCACAACTGACTTAAAAGCCCAGCTCATAACCATAGTCCATAAGATGTCAGCCAGTTCTCCACATCCAGCTTGTCTGCTGAGCAAATTTTCATATTTTTGCTTGCTTACTGTCTCTTCTATCAACATCTTTCTGAATCATTTCTGTTGCAAGCTCTGTGGCTGCAGACCTGGTGTTTTGGGTGGTCACATAGGGAAGACAGCCCTGTTTGCTTTCCACATGTAATAGTTCAGCTCAAAGCAAAATGACCATCCTTGAATATACTAACTGATACAATTATTCTCAATTGTTGTGGGGGAAAAAAAGCTGAAAAAAAAATATCTCAAGAAGTTTAAAAATAAGGGAAAAAAATGTAAAGGCCCTAGATTTGTTCTGCATCTTATGATTTGTGGAGTTTTTTGCTGCTTGGAAGAGAAATCTAACTAAGAGCGTCTCTCCACAGTGTAGAAAGGTTTGCTTCTTCTGGCTGTCTATAGGTCTTCAGAGTTCATGAAGAGAAGCTGGCAATACTGAGATGGAATGTAGACTATCAAAAAGCAAATATCTAAACTAGGCCAGATGAATCACCTCCTAGGAAAATTCCTCTCCTTTGACTCTAAAGAGAGTCGACAGCAATTAGCTCAGCTACGGACATCTAAACTCTAGTTATGCAGAACAGCTGAAATGAATCTCCCTGCTGGTGTCAGCAAAGTGGAAATGGCTTATAATAAAACCCAGTTCCTTTTCAACAGCTCAGCTATGACATGAAAGGCTGCACTATCGCTGCCAGACAAAAAATTAACATCGAGGGTTCGAGGTTCCCCTTGCTTGGCTGTGAGAGGAGTTCCTGCCTCTAGATGTAGGAAGGGCTCAGGCTTTCAGCAGAGCACCAGGAAGAATTGTTACCTCACTGGAGCATTAGACTGAATCTGAGATCAAAGGCAATGTGTCATATATGTGTACATTTTTGTTTTATAATGCAACTAGTTAATTGACAGAATTTGTCAAGATAAAATGTAGTGTACTCCCTCCCTGCTCTCTCAGCTATCCTCAACAACAGGGTTAGCCAGGACCCAGCCATTATGCTGACACAGCTTCCCAATTTCCTTTCCCCTGCTCCATTTCCTTTTCAAATTGAAAACTATTAGAAGTCTTTAAGCAAATAATAGAAACCTAATGCATGTGCCTGTTATAAATCGTTCACTAGTTACTTTTAACCTAATGCCTCCTCAAACATTACTTTGCAGAAGGCAGCGAGGGTAGGAAATGCCTCATGAACTCTGACAATCAGTGGGTCAGGAGTTAAGGTCATAATAATGTAGCCCATTTCTCCTTGTTTGTCAAATAACCTGAGTGCAGTTACATCCCTGGGTCTTTCACCCGAGGCTGACTCCCCTCAGTAAGAACAAGAGTCTTGTGGGGAGCAATCTTTGTCCTGGGTCAAACCCTGATGTACAGCCCTCAGAAGGGTAGGTTGGTGGTGCCAGTTACTGTTCATGTAGGATTCTGCCACTCACAAAGCCATAGCTTTCCTGGGCATGGCTTGAGGATGTGCACAGTCTTGATCTGCTGCATGTCTAAGGTTAAATTAATCAATGTTTGGGAGGGAGCTTGAGTCTAATAAATAGAAATTACTTGAGAAATTTGAAGTATTCTGCAAGCAAAATAAAATAAGAAGTAAACATTAATAACAAGAGTTAGTAATTACTGGTTTTAATGCAAAATAGACAAATGTACAGAAGTGCCTATTAATTTTGAATCACTGAAGCAAATATCTAGGCTCCAGAGCTGGAAATGCTGCCTGAAATGCCAGTGTGATTAGTCAATGCTAAAATCTGCCTTCATCAGCTAGGCATCACGTCTTGTTCTCAGAGAAAAATTCCTCCCATGTTCACTGGCAATAATATCAAACATTACACAGGGGAGAAACCTCCAACTCTGTATATGTACCAAACAAGGCATGCAAGAGGACAATCTGTTAGCATGTATGCTCCTGAACACAGCAGACAACTGTCAGGTTGTTGGAAGTATTTTGCATCATGCTGGGTGCCCTCACAGGCAGCATTGAACAGTGCTACGTTGGTCACAGATCACTTTCTCCATTTGGCTCCCCAGTGAGGTGTAAATATTTCAGAGCTAATGCATAAGTCATGTACACCTGGGTTTCCAAGTGCCACAGCAGTGAGACATAACTCTTGGGTATTTCTGAGCATAGAGGAGCATGGATTATTTTCTGACACTGCAAATGGAAAATACATGGAGATATTTAATGTTTAACACTCAGACTGGTTCTGCAAATTTTTGGAAGCCATTGCCTGCCAGCCCCAGGCAACATCTAAGTGCTGTTCTGCAAACACGTGCCCCTTGCCAGGACTGGCAAACACCCCAGGCTGTGTCTGCACATGGCTTCCTGCTGGGGCCCCATATCACTGAAAGCCAACATATGGAGTTAATTCACCCAAACATGAACACCCCAAGCACACTGGCTATGGCTGTGCAGGTGGACATTGTGGTAGCAAACAGCATCAGAGGTATTCATATTATTGCTGCATCTGATAGGTGTTGGGTGCCTTTCTGTTTCATTTGTGAATAAACCCAGACCTCACAGAAAATCCTGAGTGCATTCATCAGCTTACCCTCATCTGAGAGGAGAAAAAGAGTTAAGTTTATCTGTGGATAAAATGATTGAAAAAATAAAAGGCATCACATTGTGTACTGGGCTGATTGGGGAGGTGAGGAAGGTGTGGATCCCAGAGAGCAGGAGGGCTTACCCAGGTGGTTTGCTCTGTATTTTCGGAGGCACACCAGGGGCATGCTAATGTTTGGAGAAGGAAGCAGTTGGTCTCACTGCCCTGAGAAGGAGTATTGACAGAGGTCCTCAGGGACAGACAGAGGGGCTCATGGGTTTCTGTAGGAGGGAATTGCCTCTTGGTGTACTCCTGCTGTGCTGAGGTAAATAAGGCTCTATCTACAGTGGTAAATAAACAAAATAGAACAAAAAATAGCTGATTCTTTTCATGGACCTTCCAACCAAGGAAAATATTACATACTGTTGAGGAAAATATACACTGCTTTTTGAGATGCTGGGTGGGACTCAAACACTTCAGTGGCAGGCAGGGGCCCATGAAATGTTTGATGTTAGTCCATGTAAAAGACATTGTTAACTAGATGGACATGTCACAATCTAAGATACCTATTATTTTTCTCATGAAAGCAGTGCCCCTAAAGCAAGGCAATTTTAATGTACAGACTATAAGCACTTTTCTTTGTAGGAAACAAATAATTTTTCCACCTCATTTTTTACCTAATAAAACTGAAATAAACACATAGGGCTTTTTCTCCTCTTCATTTCTCCCTTGTGTTCCCATCTTCACTTCTTGGGTTTTCAAGATTTCCAGCTCTTTTTTTTTCTCCCCAATAAATACTCCAAAACACTTTTTTAAGGCCATATCTATAGTAAAATATAGAGATTAAACTCTCAGCACAGGCATACAGTGATGTGTATTTTGTCACTAGTGTCTGTAACAACTTGTGTATGAGACTCTCACAACCAGGGGCTCAGATGTGATTAACTAAATTTTTCACAATACTTAGACCTCTCCTACAAGTGCCACAATGCTGCAATGCCCCATTAGTAATAAACCTTTTGGATTGCTGATGTAGCTTTTGTATCAATATTGGCATGAAATAATTTTGATATAATTTGCAACTATATTCACTAAACATGGCAACAGTGCTACAGCATGTCATCCACTATTAGTCCCAGTGCTGTGTGGAGATTATGAAGGTATTGATGGTATTTACTAACTGGGAAATCATTGGCAGCACCGATCCTTTTGTTTAGAATATTATTTCCTTCTTTATTCAGCTCTTTTGTCCTTTAACACCAATAGATTTTATAAAAGAACATGGCCCCAAGCATTCAAAGCCAAAAAAATCTCTGCAATTTTTCAGTTTTTCTGCTATTGAACAGACCTTTTAAGAGGAAAATAATAATTTTGCTGACTATATAAAATTACTCCTAAAGCTTTTCTAAAGCTAAAGTAATACTGTAGAAACAGCATCAGCACAGCCCACAGGAAGATTGTTTCCTTTCCTCCTATGGGTATTTGCAGTCTCAGATTCACCTTCATCACTGACTTGTCACTCTTTGAGGTCTTGATTCAGTTTCCTGAACATGGGTGTGTGTTTTCACTGAGCCTCTTTATGGATTTCCATATGAGGTGCATGGGGAGTGTGCAGAAGCTCCTGGACTTCCCAGACAGCAGCCAGATGTTAGGCAAGGACACCAAGGGCATCTCAGGTGACACTACCTGGGCACAACCACGCCAACACCAGCAGTCTGAGCTGCTGTGCTGTGCAGGTGTGTGCCTACACACAGCCACTGTGTCAAACACAGCCCTACACTCAGACACCTCTTCATCACTTCTAGAAGAAGCACCTATCAGGCAAAAAAGTTCTTTTTCCCAAGAGCTGTTTCCTTGTTCATTGATATTCAGAGAGGTGAGTCCAGAGATGTGTTTTTCAAAAGATTATTTCATTTTGAGCTCAGTTCATTCTACATTCTACCTTGAAATTGTCCACAGGGCTGAATGAGCTATGTTTTGGAGTGAAACCCAGGTCCTGTTGAAGTCTCTAAGCATTTTTCAACTGACTCCAAATAAATTAGGATTTATTCCTAGAAACTGTCTATCTGGACCAAGGGACATCTTTCAATTGCCATCACCATTATATGGAAAGGCAACAGATGAAAAAAGCTGGTCTCAGTGATAAATGCTCTATCCCTGAGACCACACTGAAAAGAGCACTGATGTACCTGCTCTTGGAGAGGCTAAAAGGAAACTGGACTGAAAGTCAAATCTGTTGGGGTATTTTCTTCATGATTTTTAAAAACATCCCCAGAAGTGTTACTTCCACTTTATTTAGTATTAGAATGCAACAGCAAGAAACCTAACATTACAGGGAGTACGTGTTCCCACCAGAAAATGTCTTCAACAGCTCATAAAAACCTGGCCATTTATCAGCACTGCAGGAGATCTTTATTACCTCCCTACAGCATATGCACTGCTATGATGTAGTTATTGATTTAACAAGTAAACTTCATGGTGAGCTTTTATCTTGGAATTAGCAGCAAGACTGAAATACAGACCTTATTGTTCTAATAACACAGAGATGTGAGATTCCTGCATATTCCAAAGGCCGTATCACCACCTTAACAAGCATCCCATTAGGGCTGTCTGGCTGCCACATCAAAGCGTGTGCTGTGAGGACTTTAACAATCATGGTATCATACTCACCCCCAGCAATTTCACAGCACTTTTGTTTTTCTTCCTACAGGTTTGGACATCAGGCAAGCTCAGGTTATTGTGCTGTCATCGGGTACCAAATGTATAAATGGGGAATACATAAATGACCAAGGGCTTGCGGTCAACGACTGCCATGCAGAAATTGTGGCAAGAAGGGCATTTGTTCACTTCCTCTACTCACAGCTGGAGCTACACTTAAGGTAACTGAATTCTGTTGATTTTTGGGGGCTGTTATATGGCCTTCAGTGGAACAGATCCATCCTCCAGATAGCTGAACTATTTGATTCTTTATGTCATTTTTTCTGAGTCTTTAGGTGAGGAAGGAACAATACACTGCACAAAAAAAAATTTGAGAGTTAGGTAGTCTAAAGTGTTGGGTCATGAGCTGCTTTACTTCAGCTGATTCTCTTTCAGTAGCAATTAGATATGACTCATAAAGCTGGGCTTTATGAAGCCTGATGATTTTGTACAAATCTTTACGTGCAGGCTTATTAGCATCATTCACTGACCAGAGACTTGAAGGGAGTCATTTTGCTTAATGCAGCCATTTTCCTGTCTTCCTTGCTGCTGCTGAAAGATCTCAAAGAAGTGATTTATTGATCATTAATGTCTTCATTGACTCACTAGAAAACCAATGAGTGTTAACAGCACAGTAAACTTTGTGCCAAACTGTAAGATGCTATCATTCACTCCTTCTTTATGATATTTTAAAATGTTATAGCATGTAGAATCATTACAGTGGAATTACTGTTCCTATCTTCAGCCAAATGCACCTTGTTACTTTAAATGGTTAATGGGTCATACTGAGTCTGGAAGATGGCAATAAGTGGGGTACCTCAGAATGCTGTTTTTTCTCTGATCGTGCCCATCAGCAATCTGGAAAAGGTTACATAGTGCTTGGTTATAAGCTTTGCAGAGGACACCAAAATGTGGGAAGGACCAGCCACTATGCTTGAGGGCTGGTCTGTCATCCCAGCAGGCTGGAGGGCTGGACCAGCAGAAACTTTGATAGAAAACTTAGCAAGGACAAATGCAAAGTCCCATACCAAGGAGGAAAGAATGACCTTCCTCCTTTCCACCAAGAAGGAAAGAAATACTGGCTGGGGAGCAGCTCTGCTGAAAAGGGAAGAGGTTTGTAAGACAGGAAGCAGGGCATTAGCTGGTGGTGTGCCTAACAGCAGAGAGGGTCAGCAATGACCTGGGAAGTATGAAGAGTCTGTCAAGGGATGTGTGCATCCACCCCTAATCAGTGCTCATTACAGCACATCTGCACTGCTATGTGCAGTTTTGGGTGCCCCAAAAGAAAGACAACACATCTGACACAGACTCAGCAGAGGCTGCCCAGAGTCTCAGGGGCCAGAGCCCTCGGGCTGTGTGGAAGTGCTGACAGATGTGGAGCTGGTCAGCCTGCAGATGGGATGGCAGAGCCAGCAGAGCGTGTCAGCCACACAGGGCAGTGACATCTGTACCAAGGTGTGCAGTGGGAAGGTGACAGACAAGAGGCACACACTGAAACAAGAGAAGCTCAGTCTGAGTATGAGGACTAATTTTCCCCAAGAGGATAGGCTAGCACTGGGACAGGTCACTCAGAAGAGTAGTGCAGTCTCCCTCCTGTCTTGGACATTTTCAAAATCTGAGTGCATAGAACCTTGAGCAATCTGTCAAACTACTTTGAGAAGGAGATTGGGATAGAGATTTAGGGTTCTTACCAGTCTAAATTATCCTATTATGTGAAAACTCAGCAGAAGTGAAGCTAAAATGGCATTCATAGAAGGAACCAAGAAATGAAGGAAAAGAAAGAAAAAATCTCTTTCTTTATAGGTCATTCTTCTGACCTCCATTTTTGAGTGCATATTCATGTGACTTTTTCTGAAGGCCATTAAACTCAGTGCAAAAACTTCCTTTGACTTCAGAAGGCTTTGCGTCAGGTCACAGACACAAGGGTAATCTAAGCAGGATTGTGTGTTCTTGTAAGCACCTGTGATACTGTTGCACCTAAGCAACAATACAGGAATAATGGCCATTTTCACCTCAGGCTGGACTTGAAGACAAGGGAGTATATTGAGTACATGGGTTTGGCTAACAAAGGGGGACAAGAACATCAAAGGGTTTAATCAAAAACAATATTCTCTCTATTTCATTCTGAATTGCTTTCAAGTTTACATTAAATTATTATGTTTTCAGCAGTGTAGCAGCCCTAGTACTTGCTTCGTGCTATGGTCTCTTGGGAAACAAGTGCTAACACTGTATCTTAAACTATTGTATTGATCCACCTCCCTAACACGTTCAGTCATATTATTATTTTATTTGGATCAATGTTAACAGCCTTTTGTTAAGAGAATCCTCAGTGCAGCACAAGCTCTGTTCACAATAACTTCAAATCACTCTTTGTTCAGCCAAGGCAAGGCACCACCACTTGCCTGACCAGCACACACCATAAAAATCTCAACCAAAATTGTCAAGGCTAAGCACCTTTGAATGATAGAGCTGGAGTTATTGTCAAATCAGATTCTGCTTCCTTAAAGTCCATGAGGAAAGCAAAACTGTGTGTTATAATATATTCTTCAATTTTAATATTTATTGCTACACACACTTTTCTGCCATCATCAGGAGCTTTGTCATATGGTGACAAAATGAGGGGGTTCAAAATGACATAAAAATGCATTTTCTGCACATTGAAATCATATTTACTTCTTTTTCTCTGGAAAAAGAGAGACAACTTTTCACAGGGAAAACACACGATGCTGCCACATAGCTATAAGGACAGAGTTTTTAGGACAGACATGGTAACTCAGCTCCACTGGGACTACCTGTACACCATCTCCTCAGGCTTGGGAGAAACATAAAGGTATTGCAATGCATTTGCATTAAACTAGCCAAATTAAACTCCTCTCCCAGGCCAGGGAGAGGAAACTGTTGTACAAAGTCATAAATGAACTGAAACCAAAAAGATGGTTTTCTTTTGAGAGCATCATTCTTAACTCAAAGAACTTAAATTTTCCATCATTCTCTATGGAAGAGACAAGCTTGTTCTGTGGAGAGTATTTCCTATTTTCCACATACCTTCCTCCCACTAAGCCTACCTGCTGAGAGTGGTCTCTGCAGCTGGATTTACAACTTCAGGAACTTCCAGTGCAAGAAATATTTTTCTGTGTGATGCTGTCTTTAAAAAGGAACATTTTTTTCCCAGAATTTACAAATACTACCATTGATCTCAGTAAAAACAAAACATACTTAGCTGAGTGTAGCATGAAAGCTTCTAAGAGCAAGGGCAAGCAGGCTGGAGAAAGCAAGGGCCAGGATATGAAACTAATGGCCAGGAGACAGGGATTCACTGACCTGAATTTACTTCTTGGTAATCATGTGTTATCCAGACCCCTGAGGCTCCTTTGATCACCAGTGCAGAGAGATGGGCATCTCTGAGCTGCAACTCAGCAGACCTGTTCAGGTACCTATTGGGGCTGAGATGAACTGCTATGTACTGGGGCAAAATTTTTCCATTTCTCCAAAGAGAAAATACAGCAACTTCTTCACATATTTAAGCTGCAGAACATTTCCATCCACAAGACAATGTTGCAGCAATATGCAAATTACTTTTTTTCCTCCTCTCTTTTTATTGTTAAATGTGACTTCAGTCAGGTGTGACTTTCCTGACTTTTCTTGGGAAAGAGTTCCAGAATGGGAACATTATCCTCTCTAAGAAGCAAAAGTGACACATACTTCAAAAGGAAACTTTCCTTCAACAATTCATTGTCTAGAGCTTGAGTTAAATAAAAGCTAAAAGCACAACTAAAACCTGTCAGCTTCTAACCAGTCTGATTAAAACCCTTAGCCCTCCCAGATTTCATTTTTATGACAACCATAATCCTCCAGTTCTCTAGACTTTCACGAAAGAGATGAGAAGTAAGACGTAAATTTTCTGATGAACAAAAGAAGGACAAGAAAGACCTTTTGAGAAGCTTTTTCTAAGAATCACCATCAAAAAGCACACAAACAGTATAGTCTGATTCTATTGCAATGGTGGTAGGAAAATTGACATAATTTTCAGTGGTATTATTTATACCAACTGGCCAATAAGGAAGAAAAGAAAAAACAACTCTTCCTTTTTGAACAAAAATTAATGGAGTATCTTTAGAATAAATCAGCACCATAATAGGCTTGCTGCTGTAGTGTACCCTTCAGGTGCAAGGGAGATTACCAGAAGGTAAGCTCTTTCACCAAGTTTATTTTACACGTAAAAAGCAAGGAATAGTATTAATCTAGTCCAGTTAAGTTATTTTTTCCAGGAAAATCAGCTGCTTGTTACACACCTACTAAGCCTGCTGTTAGTTTCTATAGGATGCTCTCTTGTAGTATGTCGTACTAGAAACTTCCTGTACCTACATTTACATGCTAAAACCTGCTCCTCTGCTTGTCAGACTTTGTTTCACCAAAATGCTTCATATAAATTAAACCATAAGTATGTGCTTAAGCATCTTCTTGAAGTCAGCTCAAAACATGGGCACGTTATGCTGAATAATGAACTTAAGCAAAAGATTTGAATTTAGCATGTTCTTAAATATTCCTCTTGAATGAGCCTCAAATCCTAACTCCCACAGAAATTCATAACAGGCAGAAGTTTAGGGAGGAATTCTGCTCTTTTAGCCACTGTCAGTATGCAGAAATGACACTTTAATGCCACTCCCTGAATGAATGGGACTATTGGCTCACCGTGGGCTCTCTCCATTGCTTTGTGCAATAGGTTTGCTTTTGCTTTTGCACAAATTGCTTTGTGCAGGTTGGGTATGGCTGTGCAAAGGATGTTGTAAAGAACAGCTGCTGCAAAGTCATCTTGCCCCTCACAGTTCAAAATGCCAGTCCCAGAGGCAAGGCACGAGGGTACTGGTTCTGGAGTAGAGGTGACTTTGCAGAAGTGCATCTCATACTTCACCTGGACCATTTTACGAGATTCCTGGGTCCCCCTGGGCTTTGAAATACACCAAACATCCCATGCACGAGAATCTTTACTAGGCCATGGTAGATGGTATTGCAACCCAAACTCTTTTCCAACAATAATCACTGAGTTTTGTTAGGAAGTCTATCCAGCCACAGTGCAGGAATAAACTGCATGTTTGAGTTCAGCTCCTAAAAACCATCCCAAAGGCGGGTCAGGACCCTATATGATATGAAGAACCTCAGCCTGCTGGAGGAGAGAGTCAAGCTGCCTTGCCCTCCAGCCCTGCCAACTATTTTCAGAACAGCTGTCTATCACCCAGGCTGGCAGCCACACTGGCCACAGACCCTTGGTGCTCATGAAGAGGTAAGAGAGCAAGGTTAACCAGAGAAAAACAATGACCAGTGGAAACAGGATGGAAGCTGAACTCCTGAAAACCAGTCCAAAGCATGACTGCTCCAATCCTACATAGCAACTGTCTCCAAGTACTGTAAGCTGCACCCCCCCCAACACTGTGGTGAGATTTAATGTAATAATAGCAGGCATTTGGACTGCACAGCTTTGTATTCTCCCAGCTGATTTTGCAGTGAATTATTTAAAACTACCTGCAATTGCTCTAAAGTCCAAGCAGCAGGACTTACAGGGATTTTATTATTTCAGAGGCTTGTATCAGGGCGATAATATAATTAGTGCAGTTGGGAAATTCCACCACAGCCAGCAGAAAATGAAGGAGCTGCATGTGGCAGCCCCAGCTCGGCAGCCGGTGTGACTCCCTGTCCCTGACAGGCGAGCTAATGTGCCTGTAAATTCCTCCTGACAGCAAACGCATCCTGGCATCAAAAAATGACAAAACACCCAAACCATGGAAGAGTGACAGCCAAACAGCTTCAATAGCACAGAGGCTGCACTGGGAGAAAACAGGCAGAGGCAGCTTGGATGAAAGCCAAAGACTTGCTCAAAGGCTGAGTAAAAAGCACTCCTGTTTGCACTATCAGGAGGCAGAGAGACAGGCAGAAATCGCCTTGGTTAATGGGCTGTCCTGCAGTGAATTAAACGGGTGGGATTCCACCTTATTAACAGCATCCGAGGAAAATCATTACATGCAGGTGCTGTTCTGTTCAGGGATACTCCTCCAAAAAGACTTTTGAGTTTTTGAGGGAAGGACCAGGCCATCAGAGGGAAAAGAGTCTCTTCATAATTTCATCAATCACATTTTCACCTTCAAAATTATAATCGTGACCATTGCCCAAATACACATATTAGAGGCAGCTGTCTGTCAGAGAAATCACCCATATCTTCCCAAATGTAGCTCACTGGGGGAACTGCACAGCAGCAGAGACTTAATGCTGTGCAATTGCTGCAAACGGCAGCACTGGGAGGGTTTGGCCTCCCGGGCAGCTGTTGCTAATGGAATATGTGCACTGCATCCCCATCTAGCTGCTGAACCACTGCAAAGATAAAAGCTTCATCTCAATAAGTATCTTTTTCAACTCAGCTGAGAAAAGCCCACAGAAGTTTTGTCCACCCTTCTTAAGATGGCTTCTGATTTCCAAAAATGCCAAGTGACCAACAGGACCCTGCTGGCCCAGGTGGAACACTTGTAGGTGGCTCTGGTTGAATGGGGGAAAAAAGCAACACCTGGGGAACAGGGAGGGCTGGCAGTGGTCATAAAATTTGGGTGCTTTGTTAGAGGCTCTTTTCAGTGATGAACACACATCTCAGCTGTGTGATTGATGCTAATGGGATTCAAACATGTGCCTGGGCACTGTGATCAGCAGAGCTGATGTGTTCACATGAGAGCCCAAGAGAACTTGTTTTTTCCATGCACCAGAACTACTTTAAAATCAATGTGTTTATGCTTCCATGCATGTAAAGAAGGAGAGTTGCCCTTCAAAAATCCACATTTTATCATTAGAATATATCTTAGGTAAGCAAGCCAAAAGCCCTTTAACAGTTTTGACCTCCTTCACACATTTCTTCACCTAGGGAAGCTTATTGTTGTTCCCTTGTTGTCACTAGGCAAAATATATGATGCAGGCTGCTAATAAAAACAAACAAACAAGCAGAGGGAGAAAAGGAGAGAGAAAGCGACCACAGAAATGTGTCTGATTTGGCATGTAACAAATGACCTGGCACCTCTTTTGTGATCGTAGCAAACGGCGAGAGGACTGGGAGCGATCAATCTTCGTGCGGTTAAAAGAGGGAGGCTACAGGCTGCGGGAGAACATCCTGTTCCACCTGTACGTGAGCACCTCGCCCTGCGGGGACGCGCGCCTCAACTCCCCCTACGAGATCACCACCGACCGTAAGGAAATCCTTCCCTCTCCTTTTCCTCCTTTCTTGTGTGCCTTTTGTCTTTTTTTGGTTTTTTTTTTTTGGTTTTTTTTTAAGATCGTACCCTTCTTACTCTCTTTCTTTGCTGGCTGAAAGTGTTTCACTTTCACACTGCAAGCTTTAGAGTGTGTGTGCCTGTCTGTGCAACTTGGTCCTGTGTGCTGGGGGAAGGTGTGCAGGGAAAATCCAAGCTGGGCGAGGCAGCCCTGCACACCCGGGGCTCCGTGGCTCTGCTGGCAGCATTTCCTGCTAGATATATACAAGCCTAAAATTAAATAAGTGTTTTGGAGTTTTGGAAAGCATCCCCATGAACAAGGAAATCCTTGAAGCCACAGCCAGAGGCTGGGCCAGAGGATGAGGGCTCTAACTGGAGATGCATAGACTCTTCTCAGGGTTCACAGAGTATGTATGTGTCGAAGGGTTGCATTTTCACTAAATCAAGCTGCAACAGCTGGAGTCTGAAGTAGAGCACTGATATGATATATGATATATCATATATCATATATCATATATCATATATCATATATATCATATATGATGATATATTATATATGATATATGACACAGCACATCTGTAGTGCTGATTGTCCATCAGACTCTCCCAACATCACCTGCACTTGCAGCAAATAATGGCAAGACCCTTATGGAAGGGATCCTCCCAAAGCCATCCTGCCTATGTCAAATACACTGAATGATCACTGCATGGCAGGTGGGTTTGCTGGAGTCCACCAGGTCAGCCTTAGAGTTCCTGGAACCATACCTATGGATTCCAGCAAACACAAGTTTTTCCAGGCATTTCTTCTCTAGAGGTGATCCTACAAATGAGATTTAAAAATTTGGACTTGAGCCAGTGTTTGCCCCAACAGACCTGCAGAGCCTGTTGTCCATGGTGACAAATCCCATCTCCACCACGACCCAGCACTCTCACCTCATCACTGCCCAAACATTCATGTCCCTGTCCTTGCCTTGCCATGGCAGAGGCACATCCTTACTGCTTTCTCACTCCCCAGCTCTGTCCCTGCCTAGCCACATGGAATGCAAGGGGCAGAGGACTCCAGAGATCTGTGGCTTGTTATCACACGCCTGTCACCCCATGATCCCATACACAAAGCACGCGTTAGTCTCTTATCTCTGCCCCAGCTACTGCTCCTCATGTGTGCATTTTACAGTGCTGCAAAGCCCGTAGTGCTGGCTGCCAAATGTACAAAAGTGAGAAATAGTCCTTGCCTTGACTACCTTGAATGTGAGGCAGGAACACAAAAGAATGGATGGAAGAGAAGGCATAGACACGGGAATGTAAAATTAATCACCCAAGGTCACACAACAATCTCACTTCCTCACAGGCAAATCCATCAGATGGTAGTTTCACTCCTTTGTGATTTCTTATTTGTATAAGTTATTTGTTAATGATTAGGTATTATTCTGCCTAGACTGGAATTTTTTTCACATGTGAAACAGCAGCTTCCTGGGGCAAGAAGGCAGAATGCACCTATTAAGGAAGGAAATGTGGTCCTTTCCTGACACGATTTCAGCATTGTGTCAGCAGGGTTTATAAAATGAACAAAAGCAAGTAAGTGCTTAAAATTCAAAATCAAATCAACAAATTCCTGATGAGTTAACAAAATGCAAAGACATAGCATAATGTTAAATCAAAATTAAAAATAAAAAGGGGAATGCTTATGAATATCAAAAACCAATAAGGATCTTTGGCTTCCCACTGTATAGGTGTATCAAGAGATATCTAAAAAGCCTTTATGTTTGGTTAAAGGCACTCATGTTTTCCAGAAGACAGGTTTCCTGGGGCACCCCTTAGCTGATATCACAGTTGGAAGCACCAAAATCTGTAATTATTTTTGAAATATGATCCACTCTCAAGAGCAACCAGGGGCTGTCCAGGCTGGATTCTGGTCTTCTTGGCATGAGGAAGTCAGTGCTCTGGGCAGCTGACAGCCCGTGCTGCCTGATTATATGCAGCTGAACCCAGCCCTGGAGGTGAACCCTGCTTGGCTCATGGATTTCTTCAAAGGCCAGATAAATCTCCTAGCTAATGAGGAAATGCTTCTGTAGATAACAAGATATACAAGCAGCTCTGTTTAAAAATATATAATCACACATGACACAGACAGTAAACTTGTAGATAATCATGAAAATAATTTTCCTGTTGGCTAGTACACCAATTATTTTCCTGAGCAGAAGCTGAGGCAGAAAGGTCTGTGTGGCTTAGCCAAGGTTACACAGTGATTCAGTAGCAGGACCTGAAGAGATGCTACACCTGCCTCGTAATTCACTCTCTTAAACAGATCCCTCTACCTTTGTCCTGTGCTCTTAAAGTAATTTAACACTGTGCAGAAAGTCATGTTGCCAAAAGCTGTCCTTCAGTGAGATAAGCATTTCCTTTCAGCTCACATTATCCCAGAGACATCTGGGAAGATAAGTATTTTATAATGTTTATCATTCAGATCTTCTCTTTCCTCTTTTTTTTTTCCTGAAGAAATAACCTTTCTTTCATCTACTAATGACAAGAAACTCCAGATGAATGCTGTTTCATTTCTTAAACAACAAAGAAACCTCTCCTAGAGCTAGCACAAGCCATCAAACGTTACTGATTATTCTCTAAAGATGCATTAA
This sequence comes from Thryothorus ludovicianus, assembly GCA_013397245.1. NCBI lineage: Eukaryota > Metazoa > Chordata > Aves > Passeriformes > Certhiidae > Thryothorus > Thryothorus ludovicianus. Next base: position 713,026 of record VZTB01000992.1, read on the forward strand.
CATTTAAAAACGGTGTCTCACTATGTGGTTCCTGGTTTTGAGAAGGAATATGATAAGCCTTTATCAATATAGGGAGTGAGTAAAATCCACTTCTCAAATCTCCTTCCAAAAATTTCCTATTATCCACCGTGTCTTTCCAGCACCCTCAGGGAGGCCTCACATTTCCTTTTTATGAGCTTTGTTCTGCTAAGGGAGAACGTAAGCTGGCGTGCTTTTGAAACCCAGTTTACTTGAGCACCAAGTTTGTGCCATGTGTAAAAGTCTGACAGCTGCAATGCAGAGGAGAGGTCCAGGGAGCCCACACCCATGCCAGCTTCATGCAGGAAAGGAAAGAGATTAGGGACAAAGGGATAAAATCCTACTTTAATTTGTAGAAATGGCCTTCTTGAATCAGAAATAAGCTGACTTGTTTGTTGATAACATCCTTAGGCAGCTCTAAAAGAGAGACAAAATCCAGTTGGACAAGGCTGCTTTGAGCAGGGAGGGATTTTCTAACTCTTTTTTGGTGCTAGTAGGTCAGGAGGTTGGATGAGCTTACAGGGAGTGAAGTCAGAGCTTTGGGAGAAGGTACAATCTGAGAGAGTAGGGGAAGAGGCTGAGGGGAAAGTGGCAAGAGAAGCTGGGAACAGGAGAGGAGACCAGCCAGGGTCAGTGGTGTTACAGGAACATGAAACTGGGAAATGCCACAGGGGTTTCAGGTGCTTTTTGTTTATCCTGGCTCATTCTCTCTGGTCATTCTCCTTCCCAAGACCCTTTCCATCATTTTCCAAGGTCAGCCTCAAGGTTGTAGCACAGCTAGGTGACAAAAAGGCAGCATGTTCCTGGTGTCCTCACAACTCTAATTGCCCCTTCACAGACACAGCTTCTTCCCCTCCTTCAGTTCAGTGCTGCAGGTCAGGGAGCCTGGGACATCTCCCTTTCTTCATGTACATCTGAGCCAGGTATGCCTGGATTTCTGAGCTCTCCCAAGGGCAGTATCACTGCACCAAATTTACATAGGTTTCCTGAAGGGCCAAAGGGAGCTGCTGCTTCCTGTAATGGCACACACACTCCAGCTCATGAGGTGGAGCCCTGGGGGCAGCTCACCCTGTAGCATTTGTTGCATATTTTGCACTTTCTCCTAAATCTGGGGCAAACCACAGAATAATCAGACTCTTGATTTGCTAGAGCACCTAGCTAATCTGGTGCTTCTTAACTCATTGGTTTTTTTCATTTTTTTAAAGTCTCTTGAAAAGCAAAATGAATTGCTTGAAAATTTGAGCTAAAAAAAATCCTCAACTACTCAACTTTCCTGGCAGTATTTTACCTCATTGTCTGTCTTTTTTCTAGAGATGTGCTCTCTCTTTTTCACTGCATGGATCACCAAAGAGACAAACAGAACCTGCCCCAGGGCTTGTCTCAGTTCTTCTCCCCTGGGCTGCTTTTCTATCTCTTGCTAACATGCTGTATTGCCTTGTGCCATTGACTCCTTGATAGCCCAGCTCCTGTTTTATCCCACACTTCCTTTAGGTCTGAAACACACCATTGCATCTGCTCCACATGGGGTTTTTCTCCTGCTTGTCTATTAACCTACAGCTGTGCTGAAGCTCTCATGCACACACAATTGACAGAACTCTCATCTAAGCAGGACCCGCTTGTGACCACGTGAGCCAGATCATTGCCTTGGTAGGTGATGTGATGAGGAGAAGATGGGCACTGCAGTTTTCAGGAATTTGGGGAAGTGAAGACTACCCAGGAAGATACATTTGTGCTGTCTACTTCAAGTGTGCCTTCACTGGGCAGACCTGTGCTTTTCCTGCTTGTGTTTCTGGCTGCTGGATTTTACATTCCATTCTCAGAGAAAAATGCTCTGTTACTCCTCTAAATGCAGGGCTGCTGTGAAGGGGTGCCCTAACCCAGCACTTCGTGTTCAGATGGGGCTGACCCAGGTTGTATCACCCCCAAACCAGATCCCTGAAATCCTGATATCCAGATATCCTGAGCAGACTGGCTGGAGAAGGCCAGATTCACACAGAGACCCTTCAAGGAGTCTGATGATCTTCTAAAACTGTCATGAGAGTCTCAGCCTCAGCATTCAGTGTCCTGCAGGGAGTTGTCAGGATGGAAATACAATGAGGATGCCTATGGCAGTAACTGGGCTAGAATTCCTGCCCAAACCATTGGGTTTGGTGATCATTTCTGGATGTGCAAGGGGAAGAATCTCTGCCAATTTTCTTTTGTTGCCAATATTCCTTTTGCCAATTCAATGTTTGGTTAAATGGACAAACTCTGTTCTTGTCAGTAGGTGGTAAAAGGGGAAAGCACTTCAAGAGGAGCCATCTAAGTAACTCAGTGATCTGAAAAGAAATTAGACATCTGGAACTACAAGAAAATGCAGCTTCTAACAAAGTGATAAACTTTCCTGTTACAAAAATTGAGGATGACCATAGGCCATCCCTTGGACTAGGACACTGTTTTTTGTTCCCACTGCACAAGTGCTCCCAGGTATCTCATCCCTCTGTCACAGCTGCTGAGCTGATGCAGCTTGGGAAACCATCTTGGAAATTCGGAGCTATTTGGTCCAAGGAGCAGCTTCCTCCTAGGCTGTAAAGTAGATTTTATGCTGATGAATGGCCCATCTGTGGGACTGGGATGAAGGTGCATTATTTTCCTATTTTTCATATGACTGAGCAGAACAATACCTCGGGGGATCTCAGAACAAAATTATCATAGAGGACCATGCCCAGAAGTAACAGGAAACTAAAAAAAATGCATACACCACTGTAGGCTATAGTGCTGAATAGTGCCTCAAGAGAAATAATCCTAGCACTGGATAAATTATTGTGGTCAGCCCAGATTGCTTTGTCATATAAAGGATGCTGCAGAAATTGCAAGGACAGCAAGAGGCTCTTGCATTACTTCACAGGCTAGGGAATTAGTATTAAAGAATGTGGAAGGAAATTGTCCTTTCACTTCATTAAGACTGGACTGGGTCTTATCCAAAAGGTTTGGGTTCAGGTATGAGCACAGCCCCCTTTGTCAGCCTCCTTTGAGGTCACATTCCATGGAAGCGATGGCCCCTTCTGCTTGTGCCACTGAGCCAGCCTCAATTTACCAAAATAAACACAGAGGAAATGCAGCCACTTTCTACAGCTGACTAGAGACTGGCCTGTCAAGGAGCTTGTGTCCTTGCTCAGCACCACTAGCAGGCATTAAGTTTATATGTAATTGCCTTGTTTTCTAACTCAGTGTTCCCAGGCTGCTGAAATGCTGTTTCAGTGTGACTGCTTTCACTCAAGTTAGCTTGATAGGGAAAGCATGGTCACAGCACAACTCCCTCTGGTTAATTCTCTCCTTCACTTACACACTCCACCCATGGCTGGGAGCAGAGGAGACGTGTGCTCCTGGTCAGGATGGGCAAAGATGACAGCAGAGCCCAGCCCAGCTGTGGTGGTCTTCTATCCCCACAAGCACTGCAGGTCTGAGCAGTGGTCTGATTTAGCTCAGGGCTTTCCAGGTGTGGAAGTGGTGCTGCAGGCAGTTCAAAGATTTCTTTCCAGCATCTAAAACAAATCCATGCTGGCACTGTGGGAGAGCTTTCTTCCTCTAGGGAAGGTAGGCAAAGGGATTTCAGGAGAAGAAAGTGTGGCTGAGAGGAATCAGTGGGACCCTGGGACAGGAGGGCCACAGTGAGAATGGGAAAGTTTGAGGGAGAGTGGGTCTGTGATGTTCAGCTATGATGGGGAAGTGGGCGAGAGACAGCAACATAAAAGCTGTGAGGGGTGGGGAAACTCTCAAGATGAGTGAAGCCCCTCTGCTTCTTCCAAGGCACAACACCCACACAGGACCTGCAGGCACTGGTTGGAGCCATCTCCAGTGCTGCAAGAAGCTTTTCCTCCCCCAGCTTCTCCTACTCATTCTCTGCTCTTCCAAGGCTGCAGGGAAGGGAAAGAATGGAAAAGAGGGGGAAAACTCCTGTCAGAGGTACCAGAATGGAGACAGTGAGTGGCTCAAGCCCTTTGCTGTGAACCCTGAGCCCTGCTGAAGCCACCTGAGGAAAAAGCTGCAGCAGCAGCTGTATCATCTTGTTCAGACAGAGCAGCAGTGCCAGAGGGTCCGGAAATACATGGTGCACATGTTCTGGAAATCCTATCACTTTTGGTAATCCAAAGGAATGATCTGATGCCTTACATGGCCTGTCATGCTAAACCTTTTGCCAATCCCAAAGGTCTAGCCCCTAAACCTGCCCGAGAAACTGGTGTCCAGGCTTAGGAGAGCTGTGAAAGCACTCATGGTTTTATTGTTGGTATTATTATGCTAGAGCCCAGGATGCCCCTTGGAAAGAGGCTCTCATTTTAGTACAATGAAGTCCTGAAGCTTCAGTACAATTCATCAACCTGTAAATGTTTGCTGTTGCTTTATATTCCATTAATAATCTCCCCCAGGCTGGGTAGTTAGGTTCTTAGTGGAGTTTTGCTAAAGCTGACTGGTGAATAACAGCTTCACTTCATAGACAGTTTTCAGGTCTCAAAGTACTGTCTGGTTGGAAAGAAATCAAAACCTGTCAGGCAAAATTTAAAATAAAATAATTGTGTGCAACTGGGATCACATCTTATATTTCTCTTATCTCCTGGTCATCAGTAACAAGGGGTAGGAAAACCCTATTTCATTTCTTCCCATGCCTAGTTCAGGGTAGGCTTTTTCATTCCAGGCCACTTAGAATTAAATAAAAACTAGAACCTGTGTCTCTCAAGTCCTGGATCAGCTCTCAGCTGAGCTAGACAGCTCTCTTTTTTAACTCTCTGTTTTAAAACTTTGTCAGAACTGACACATCATGAGAAAACTCCTTCTCATTGAAAATGTCCCAATTCCTTCTCCTTGTGATATTCTTGGCTGCTTTTTCTTATTTGAGTTTTGTTGTTTCAGGGGGAGTTTAAAGTAGAAAATAAGATTTTTAGAAGTATATGTCAGTTCAGTGTGTGTCTATCCAGGAAAAGGGGGAAGAATATTCTGAAAACTATGGATTGCTCAGAGCCAGCATTGGCCACAGCTTTGAAAAGCTTTCATGTAAAGCAAAATGTGTTTGTTAGGATTCAGGAAAACAGGTTTCCACAGCTATAATCAGATTCTAATTTTAACAGAATGCTTGAATCGCCGAAGGGCATTGCACTGTATTTATTGATTCTGCTTTGTTATGGGTTTTGCTGCTTTGTAAAACACTGCATTTGGATGCAATGTTCAGATGTGATAAAAAGGCTACATTAATCAGCAAAAGACCATGCCTGAGAAGTTTTCAGAATAGCAGTAGAAAATTTCACCAAGAAAAGCTCCTTGTGCTCAGATTTGTCCAGGCCAAGGAATGGTGGTGTCTCCAAAGGCCTCTGCAGCAGGGAAAAAGAGACTCCTGGACATTCCCCAGTTCCACTCCAACATCCCATAGCCTACTACAGATATACACCTTAGAAAATAACAGATTTTTTGGGTGGAAAATATGGAACCATAGTTGGGAAAAATCTCTGTGGATGGAAACTACACCCACTCAGATCTAATTTAGTCTAATTTGCCCTTTCACTGAGTGGGAATTACAGGTAAAACTCATAAGCTGAGTTTTAGAAAGCTTATCAGGCAGCTCCAGGTCCAGTTAAGATCTTTGTAGGACTTCTAGAAATCCTTAGAATTCTTGGGAGTTTCTTAGAGTCTTTGGAGAGAAATCTGAAGACATCTGTATGAGTAGCAAACAATTTAATTCTTTCCATGATTCTGCAAACTACCTTCTCTAGCCAGTCAGGGGCAACTCACCTCACACTGGTGATTTCTATTTCTATACCTGTAAAATAGGAATAAAGGGGATCCAGCAATCACAGCTCTGAGAAAAGGTAGTTAGTGCTGAGAGTAGAATACTAAAATGGAAAATATCGTATATTCTATGCACTACTAGAAAACTAGTCAAAATAATTTAGCAGCTTTAATCCACAGATTTTTAAGGCCAGCTGGAACCATTTTCTGGTGATCAAGATTTAATTTCTTCAGCCAAAGACCATAGGACTCCAGAGCTCCAGAAGCAGAATTAGAATATATCTGGTGATGCATCAGGAACCACAGTCTCTCTAGACTCATACCAACCACAGTGTGGCTGAAAATCTGTCGACATTATAGACAGATTGCTCTTGTTTCTGTCTCATGGGGTTCATTTTCTGTTTTCATATTTTGCTGGCTTCTTCCTTAAATCATCCTTGAAGATTTCAATTTCCCAACTGCAACAAAATCCCAAAGCCACATGAATAACAGCATGTTTTGTTGAGAAAAGAAAAAGGGTTATGATGAATAACACATTCTCTTTATGTTTGTGTAAGCTGCTTGATTAAAACATGTCAGGAGAGAGAATTGTCACCAAATGGGCAATTCCAGTGATGTTGATATATTTTTCACACAAAGTATATTTAAAAGATAAAGCCTAGCTTTAAGAGAAAACAGTTTCTCATTGACAAAAAAATGAAAGATACACAATGAAAGTGATGCCCAGCTTAGGACATGGGTGAATACCTGGTTCCTCTGGTCTCACTCTCCACGTGCAGCCCCAGGCTCTGATCAGCTGCTGGGACCAAGCAGCCTCCCTGCACACTGTCAAAGATGAGCTGTGCATTGCTGGAGAGCAGCTAGTGCCCTCTGCCTGGTGACAAGCCTGATGGAGGCTCCAGAGGCAGGAGTCTTCTCCTCAGAGAGTTCACAGCCCTTTGCCAGATCTCCAGACTTTGCTCTGTGGGAGCAGCTGCACTTTCAGAGCCACGGCGGGACACGTCTGATTTTAGACAAGAGGAGCAATTAGTAATTAAAAATAATAATCTTGAAGTGTTTGAGTTGTACTTTCCTTGATTGGCACATGCACAGAATCTTAATCCCACTGATAAATCTTGTACTTTTGGCTTCAACACACTAATGCTTTTCTACTCCAGAGCAGGCTGGAGTCCACAGCCTGGGTTTGTAGGTGGCACAAAGAATTTCCCTGACACCTGACCCAGTACTGCTCATTTTTCCTTGCCTAGAACAGTAATTTATAGCTCTCAGAGGAAGCTGTGCAGGACTTTGCTGCCAGCAAATTGTTTTAAAGTGAATTTTAACTGGTTACTCACATTTTGATCCCAGGCATTCCTCGAAGACAAACATTAGAGAAAACCTGTTTGTAGGCTTTGAGCAATTTCGCTCAGATTTTTTTCTTCTCAGGGTATTAAAGCCTGCTGAGAGTCCAGGCTTACTTAGAAGTTAGTCTGATTTCATGTTAGAGTGTCATTTTCTGCTCTAGAATAAGTTCAATGGAAGTATTTTGGCACCTTTCCCTAGGATGAGCTTTCAATACATTTCATATTAACCTACAAAAATAATAAAAACTCATTGTAGAAGTGCTATGTTATGTGAACAGATTAATTTTTCCCCTCAGTAATCATTTATGGAGGCATTTTGATGGACCAGAATGAAAAGTTTACATTAAAACACTCACTAATAAACTTTTATATGATGGAATACCATTCTCACATGCTTCCTACAGTTACTACCTCTAACACCATAATTCAATCTAAAATTAATTAATTAATTAATTAATTAATTAATTAATAGGTACTTAAAGCAAAGAATAAAGCTTAAAGGTAAGGAAAAATAATGCATTTGTTTCCTTTCTGTTCTTATGGATTCAAACTTCAAGTTTTCACTGCCTCTTCTGGATTAATATTGATAATCTATGGATAGGCAAATGGACTTTGCTATCACACTTTGTCAGTACATCACTAGAAACTATTGGCAGATGACAAATTATGGAAGAAGCAGAAAAAGTGAAAATTACTATTTGAGGGTTAGTGAAAAGAAGAAAGATTATCCCATAGGGGACATCATTTATCAGGTCATGAATTCTGTCAGGTTGGGGACTACTATTGTCCAAAGACAATATTTCAGCCAAGAAAGAGGCAGAAAGAAGGAAAAAGGTAAGGTTCAATCTCCAGTGTTAATTTCAGTTCCAAAAATTACAGATGTCCAAAGTTTGTAACATTGTCATATAAAGTACATATTCAGCATTTTTATTTGTATATAGGGCTTAATGTTGCTGTCCAAACCATAGGTCTGAACTGAAATCTGCTGCAACGTGGTGGGTGCCACATGGCTCTGGGAGCGAGCAAATCTCTCCTGGGACTGTCTTCAGGGGCAATATCCCTCACAGTCTATATTTAATAGTCATATCTTGACTTTCAGGGATTCATCTCAACATGCTTTTGTCCTGTTTAACATGTCCAAGACAGGGTCCCTTCTGGGAAGGACACATCCCTGAAGTCACTGCAGGGGCAGCTCTGTAGACCCTTTTTTCACAAATACAGACTTGTTTCAGAGTACTGCTGAAGTTTCTTGTTTTCCAAAGCTGGCCCATTGCCCTTCAGCCTGGCTCTGTGCTGGTCACCAAAGCACAGTGAGGCAGGGATTTATCTGACCAGCCACCCTGCCCAGCAGAGCAGACACGTCCAAATGCTGTGATGCTCACCTCAACACTTCCAGAAATAGGAATGTTGTACATTTAGTCAGCATCTGGTTGAGGAAAGTGCATCTCTAATAACCATCAAAATACAAAGACAGTCAACTGTTAACTCTCTTTTTTCCATGCCTTTGTCTCACACTGCTCTAAGGAAGCTTTAAAAACCATGCTGAGGAGGGGAGGGTCCAGCACTGAAAAAAATGCAAGATAGGCTGTTTTATTTCTTCTTTCCTGAAGAGAGAACAGCCTCCAGTGAAGCAGGGAAACAGAAAATGAACCTCTGAGGCAGTCATGCAAAATTTCAGACAGATCCTTACTCATGTGATTCTGTTTAATCACCGTCCATTTCCTCTTCACTCTTTAACTAAATAATAAATATGGAGTGGCTTTTTTCATTACCATATGAGCTAGAATTGGTCCTGGAGCAAATACAAAAATAAGGGGTGAGGCTTGAAATCAGAGGGTTTCATTGATTTTAAATACAAGGCATCTGTCTGTGCACATTTTTAATTCAGTAATTAATCCAGCACCTTTTTATCCTAGGAACTCTCTGGAGTAATTTCCACATCTGAGTGTAGCACACATCATAAATCCACTTGAAATGATTTTTAAATTTGTCCTTTCCAATTCCGGTTTGAATTGACATTTTGTTCTGGTTGAAGTGGCATCCACAGACTCCTTCTCCCCTGCAATTAGCTGAGATTAAGCAGTTGGAGAACCAGCACAGCGAAGATCAGAAATGCTTATAGTCACTGATGTTTTGATCATACTGAACAGTAGAACAGCAGTAGGCTGTAGTTTATGACTTTAGGATGCATAAATAAATATATTTCTGAGACTGCATTAAAATGATCCATAGCAGGCTGTGCCAGCAAGTGGACCACATTTTTTACTGCTGACAAGCAGCTTATGTGCTGGAGTCTGTCTGCAGCATCAGTGCAAAACTCTCAGAGCCTCATCTTTTCCTTTGGTTATAACTTCCTGTGCTACTTAATGACATGCTAAAAAAGAACTCAGTGTGTTCTAGTTGCAGATTTGGATTTATTTAATCATTGGCAATCTGAAAGCATTCAGAGCTTTAGGTTATTAGTATTTTATATAAATGACACAGATGATCTTTTGGAGCATGTGTCCCAACTACCCCAGCAATGTGAGCAGCCTGAGACAGGCAGCACGGTGTGAGGTTTGAGTCACACCCTATTCATTGAATTTAATAGCAGTTGAGCAGCTAAAACCCCTTATCAGAGCTGTGGGAGTGTGTCCTGGGGTGAGTGAACACTGGCCACAAATGCCTGAATCCTATCAGCCAATGCTGGCTGCTCAGCTGCACCCTGGGCAGGGCACAGGGACAGAGATCAAGGCTGGACATGTGGCTGAGTCCGTATGAGCATTCAGAAACTATCAGTGCACTTGCACACTTCAAGTGCTTTTTAGAAACTTTGTTGTTCAGATTCTGGCACTTGGAGTCCAGGGTTGAGATGCTGTGAGGACAATCAGGTGTAGAGTGCTTTGGCCTTTGTACTCCCTCGGTCCTGAGAAGATCAGATAGACAAATGACAAATTAAACAGACTCCCCAAACTCACAGGAGCCTTTCATGTCCTCTCCCCAAAACTTTTCAGGCTATGCTTTAAATTCTCCAGCTGTTCAACAACTGTTTGCAATCCTGCTGATGTTTTTTTCCCCTGAACTCGCTCCTTATCTCTGTCAGCATATTGTGGGATGCTTTGCACCTTGCTGAGGTAACATTTATGTAGTGAAATCAAAGCCACATAAATGATGGGCTGCTCATCTTATACTGCAGTCACTAAAATTCCCTAGCAGTTACATGTCCCTTTGCATGTATGGGAAATGTGGGTGTATCAACACGCTGAATTGCTTGAATAAGAGAATGATCTAGGAGATGAAGGCACCCACAGGGGAGGCTCAAAGCAGGAGCTGAGAAAGAGAGGAGAATCTAGAGAGATAGGAAATGGCAAAAATGTAACAAGAGAAAATATTTTTCTTAAAAGTTGGAGAAGGAAACTATAAAATCGTTTTATCCTGAGAGATTTCCGGCAGGTGGACTCCTGTGGTAGATCCTTCCTAGAAGGATAGCATCTGTTTTTCATAAATAGTTGTTGAGCAGTACAGTATTAAAGTGAATTTGCATAAGAAGGAAGCATCATTATCTTCATTATACCTGTGGGAAAGCTTAGGAAAAGAGAACTGGTTTGCTTGAAGTTACACTTTCCACCAGCTGAAACAGCAATAGCCTCTTGAGTCACTCTTCACTGGTTCCCTGGCAGAGATCTCGCTCTGCTGTGCCATCAGTTCTCACTATGTGCACACAAAGGCAAAGTGGTTTTGGTAGACATTTCTCACTGTTGTTCAGCTAGATGTGTTTGCTAAGCAGAAGTGATCACTTTCTACTTTTGTTGTCCAAATTTCATGGTACCTTTCCCACAACTCTGTGGTTTAATAATAAAAAATGCTGCTTACAACTGTTTAGTGTATTTTAAAATGTTTCCTTACAGAGTCCCAGGAAAAATATGGACCAGTTCCCAGATAGCTAACACAGTCCAAAGAGCATCCTCTGAATGATACTGCACTTAGCAACCCAGAAAAGAGGGATGTGCAAGGGATCAGCACACATGGTCATGGGAATGGTTTTCAGTGTTGGCACAACCAGAAAATTTGAGGACAGAGAGATCTGAGACATTTCTGAGACTTTCACGTTTTTGCTTATCAATTTTTTTTTATTTCTCCATTGTCTGTTCCAAATTTCTCCCAGAACTCAATTTTGAAAAGCCACTATACTCCAAGTCAGGTGATTACTGCAGTGTCTCGATTTGTGAGGAGCTGACAACTGAGCACAAGGAGCCTCCACATCCTTGCTGCTGGGCCCACGTGGGTGCTGATGGGGATGGCAGTGCAACAGCCACTCTTCCCCAAACTCAGATGCTGCTGCAGCATTACTGTAACAGTATTTGCAAACAATATTTTGTATATGATGGAGATTGAGTATGGGTGGAAACCGGTTTTGGTCATGGCCAAGCAATCCCAGCAATACCTATCCCAACCTGCTGCTGACACACATGCACCCATTTTAAATTCTAAAAAGGCAGGAATGGAGAGAAGAGGCAATGATTACTGGGAGCCCAGGTGCCTATGTGCTGGCAGGTCACAGCTGACTTTGCTGCTCTACCTGTGTTTGCTGCCTCTGCTAATCCCAATAGGCTGAAGCAATTCATTATTGCTCTCCCTTTTTGCAAACCACCCATTGGCAGTGGGGATCGTGCACAGAGCCAGCTGCTCACAGCCAGAGGTGCCATCAGCCCCACACACTGGTGTTACTCAGGGGCAGAAGCACTCAGCCCCACAACCCACTGCACACTGAGGAGCATCACCTTCACAAGTAGAAGCCTTCTGGTCCAGATGAGGAGTTGGCATGGAAAAATACACAGGACAGTTGGAAATATGGGCAAAAGCTTCATGTCTGTAAATGCAGCACTCCTTTTCCTTTTTCATCATGCAGTGTCTTTTGGTATTTTCCTTTGGGCTAGAGGAAAATTGGAAGGTCTTCAGGGAGAAGGTGACCCCCACTGAAACCTCTGAGGGTGAGGCAATGAGCAGACCCAGAGGATTTCCTTGCTGCTCCTTCCTGTTCTTTTACAGCCAAAATACCCAGATGTAAAGTAGCAGTGTAAAGAGAGTAAGAGTGATTTTGATAATGAACTTCAGTTTTTCTCTTTTCATAATAATGAAGTTGAAGTGCTTTTGAAATGTCATTATCTTCTGTATTTACTGCATATCTGCAGGACTCAGTTCATCATGGTGCAGGACGAGTGCTTTAGCTGCTTGCCCTGTGCCACACCAGGGGCCAATGCCTTGCACTCAAATATATAATATCACAGAAATGATAAAAGATCTTGGTAAGACACAAGGCAGGAAAGTACCTGACTTAGGGAGACTGTAGGAGGAACTTCAGCCAGCTATGAACAACTAGCAAGTTTTGATTTGCCTTTGATCCAGAGCATAAACCTTTAGATTTTCAGAATTTTTCAGTGAAATTCTATGATAACAAATCAAAACCTCACTTCTGAAATTATTCGTGAAATGAATATCGCAGTAAAGTATTGGACTGGTCTGCATCATGCAGCTGAGTCCTTGGTGAAATTCACTGAACCAAGATTTTTCAAATATTCATCCATCACAATTCAATCCTAAAGTGAGAAATTCTACTGGCTCTTAAAAAGACAGAACACCTCTCTTCTTTTTAAATATATAAGGGAAATAGAAGGGGAACATGAGCTCAGTGTGTGCTTTGTGTTAGCTTTGATGGATGTCAAAAGAAAACCATGCTATGAGCACCTTCTTTTCTGCACTGCACTGCTTTCCTGGGCTGTTATCTCATCTAATTTTGCATCCAATCTAAAGGACCTTCACAGGTGGTCCTGCAAATGCAAGCTATGGCATCAACACAACCTCTCAGGTCGTTTTGAAAAAATATTCAGTTATTGTCCTTCCTGTGTTTATTTTGTGCAGTGAACAGCAGCAAGCACATCGTGAGGAAATACCGTGGGCACCTGAGGACAAAGATTGAGTCTGGAGAAGGGACCATCCCCGTGCGGTGTCACAACGCAGCGCAGACGTGGGACGGCGTCTTGCTGGGAGAGCAGCTCATCACCATGTCCTGCACGGACAAAATCGCCAGGTACGTGCTGGGCACACGTGGCAAAAGTCTTTGCATGTGGAAGCTCGATGCCACAGAGGATTATGGTGACGAGTGGGAAGCAGCCAGCAGGTGCTGACAAGCCCTGCGGAAACAAAGACCTCCTTTGTATGCAAAAGCAGGCCACAGAAATAGGAGGGAATGTAAATAGGACATTTTCCCAAATTCTCTGTGGGTCGTTAGTTGCTTATTACAGTGTGACAAAAATATAAACTGTCTTTGCAGCTTTTTTTGCCAATAGAATTTCACTGTGCAAATAAAGTACATCCACTTTGCTGTTCTTGGATCATTTACCCCAAAACTTGCAAACCAACTATCATACAGATAAACTTAGCTCGTCTGCACCCAATTGAATAAAGTGCCCTAAAAGCCACCAGGAATATTTCAATTTTAAATGTCATTGAAGAGCTCTCAGATCACAGCCCCCTCTGTGGGTTTCTGTTCTGTCCTGTAAATACAACATATATTTATGTAGAATAATTTCCATATAATAAGCATTTCATAATTATTCCCTGGTGACAAATAAAATGTAAGCAAATTCACTATTCTCAGTTTAGGGTGTTAACTAATAGAAGTTATGGTTAACACAAACCAAAATTAAAATGTGTAAGCTTGGTTGTGCAGTTATTGTACTATTAGTATATATCTATACATGTATGTATATTTATCTTCGTAATTTATATATATATATGTATATATATAGTAGATTCAATTCTACACATAAAATAAATCACCTTATAGCTATAAAAACATAAATGCTATAATCAAGTTCTCTGCAGAATATCATGCCTAAAAACTCAGTTAAATTACATCAGTTAAAAATCTGGCCCAATTATTAAAGGCCAATATAGACATAATCTTTCCCAAAAAATCATAATTTTTTTTTAATTTTGTTTAATCCAAATGCATAAATTCTGCTCTTAGCTTTAACTGGATGACCTACCAAAACTAAATTAGTCTGTCAACTTAGCAAAGCCTGCCATTTTGTCACAAAGTTGTAGAAGTGAACCAGAAAATGGAAATATTACCAGACTTAAAAAATCCACCCTCTGGTAAGTGTAATCATCACAACTGCTGTGCTTGCATGAAGGATAAAGAGCAACTTCTGCTGTAATGTTTTCATTTATTCATAAGGAGATAAGAGAAAACCCAAACTGTGTTCAGTAGATCTCTTCCACTGCATGCAGATTCAGTTGGATTTTCCAAATTCAGACTCATATGGACTCAAAAAACTAAACAACTTTTAGTTCAAGAATAGAAATATTGCATTCTCTGTGGTTTTGGATGTCATTAGCCAGTGAATTAAATATCAGCTCTGCAAACACATTTCCTATTGATGAGGATGTTGACAGTGATGCACTGTCTCAGGAGTTGGGTTTTCTCCAAGCACATCTGCTAAGCACTTTGAGTGAATCCTTTCATTGTTCACACACATCTAAGCAGTGTTGGAGTCTTTGAGGGAAAAAAGAATCTACCAGGAAGTTTTTCCAAGAGAAAAAAATTTTTCAGCTCTCATCATTAACAGTATTATTTCAATATTGTAAGAAAAACTGCAATTTTTATTATTTATTTTCAATGTAATTCAAATGAGCTTAGGATTTTCATAGATTAAAACAGCAACAAAAAAAAACCCAGCAATCATTATTCCCTGTTTTCAACAGCATGTTTACTCTCACCATTAGGATGCAGTTAAAAAAGAGGCTGAGAACGTCTGCATTATACTTTATCCCAAATTTCAATTAACCACCTTAAATGCCATCTATGATAATTTTTTATCATTATTATTCTCATGCGTAAGGGGGAGAAATCAAAGGTTTCTTCACCTGTCCTTTGTTTCAGCACACATAGGACTGTTTTCTGCCTTCTTCCCCTCTGGTCGTAGAGAGCAGAAAAGGAGTTGAGTGGAAAAGGAGATTTCTCTTGGAAACCTTTCCCACTCCTGCCCCACTGGAGAGATCAGTGGGTGGTGTCCGTGCCTCATTTCAGACTACAAATATTTGCCCTACCACATAGGTAGCTGTTTAAATGTCTGCAGGATGCAGGAATCTGGCTGCACATTATCTGGGCTTGTCTTGCAGTGAGAAGAAAAGAGATCTCTGAAGCTGAAATTCATGTTTGTATAAGCAATATTTGACAAAAAAAATCTTGCTTGTATGCTTTGGATTTTATTGCTTGTAAAAGTCCCTCAGGAGCACTGTGCTATTAGAGAATGTTTCCTCTTGAGAATCTAGCCCGTAGCTGCTAAAATATACATCATTTTGCATTATTGGCAAAGGGCATTGCTATCAGAATATCAAAGACCCAAGAACGCAGAGTTACTGAGAAAAGCGAATAATATTCTATAAATCATGTATCTAACGATTTATGTTCTTTCTTGCTCACAGGAAAGCTATAAGCAGAGAGTGGTTTAATCAGATTTATTTGTTATTCAGAGACATTTAGCTACTTTTATTACTATCACCACAAGTTTGAGAGAATTTGATGCTTGGTATGCATTATTTGGGCTCTGTGGCTTTGTAGAGATCTCAGGATAAACACCCTGGTATCATACCTGTTCCCTCACTGAATTAAAGCACAAGCTCTCTGGTATGAATAGTCATTTTATTTGGCTCAGGCAGGGAATTATGAGGTGAAATTCTGCAACTTTTTGTAAAGGAGGTCACACTAGATCTTGGTTGTTCCTTCTGGCTTTAAAACCTATGCATTTATATGTGTAAATTTAAAGTTCGGGGTGTGTGAATCCCCAAATAAACCACCCTAAGAGAGTGTCACCTTCTACACACACAACTTCTGTGAGCCTCACAGTGCAGCTGGAGTGACTTCGGGCTCTCAGTGCCATAGGATTTAGAATGAAACCACATTTTTTAGCCCATAGTTCATTAATTACACTAACACCTTTTGACCTTCATTCTCGTCTGTAACGTACATTGTATGCATTTGCAAAAAAGCAGCAATAACATGGGAAAATAATTTTGAAAATAATCATCTGTTTGGGGAAAAAATTATGTCATTTAATGTTTTCTTGATGCTAATCATAACCTATATTAAAACCTTGATGTCGACAGAGATATTACAGCCCTAAGAGAATTTCGGCTTTTTATGACAACAAAATTCATACAAAGGGCCAAATTAAACCTCTTTTCATCTCCCTATCTCACACCAAGGCTGGGCACAGGACTAGCTCATACCTTGCTTATTACAAGGTCAGTGCAAGGTTAATGCTGCTGCTAATGGAAGTCTCTGCAGTCGCTGCTTGGGAGCAGACAAATGTTTGAAGGAAAATCGTCGTATGCACACACATGCACACACAAGCATGTACACACACTCACAAACACACATTCAGGAGGAAAAGAAATAAGGATATCTCTAGAGCTCAGCTGTTCTTTGAGGATCTAAACACAGTAGCCAAACGTTAGGGGGGCTCAGCACTACATTCTGTCTCTGACCCTCAGAAGTGCTCAGGACTGATATGTGTTTAGCTGATATGTGCCAGCTGCAGGGGTGGGATTTGCAGCACCCCTTGGTGCCCCAGGACCTCAGGGACACTGGTTCTCTGTGTCCCCTTTGGTGACATGGTCTCCAGGTGCACAAAGCCAGCCCAGCACTGAGCATCTCCTCCCTGCTGGCTTCCCACAGCACACAGTGTGTACATGTGTGCCAGATTTGGGAACAGTTCACATGGTTGCATATATAAAATCAGAATTTCCAAATGCCTCTACTTCTTATTCCTACAACAGAAGAAATATGAAAGCCTGGGCAAAATACCAAAGATCTGTGCACTTCTATTAAGTTCATCACCCCTCTGGGCAAATTTATTAGGGAAATTCAGTCTATCACAGAGGAGAGAAACCACCTTCCCTTTGACACACTTTGTCCTCTGGCTCATGGAGCACCGTCTGAGCTTCAGGCCAGTCTCCTTCCACCTCTAGGCCCACCATAACTCAGATTTAGCAGTACACACACCTCCCTTCTGTATAAAGTTTCCTGTTGCATGCTCTGAGCTTATCAAGTTTATTTATCTCACCACCAGCACTTGGGTTCCTCCTTCCATGCAGAAAACTTAAGAAATTATTTCTCCCAGTGTCAGCCCTCCCAAAATAGCAGGGTGTTCTGCCTGTGTGGCTGCACAGAGAGGTTTGATGTTGCCATTGCCAGTGTTTGGTGGAGCATGGCAGTGTGCTGGGAGCACAGGGAGGAGGCCACCACAGCTCCCCGAGGCACGGCAGACCCACGGCGTGAACAGGTCCTGTGTCACCACCTCATCTTGATGAGTGCCAACCATTTTGAGGAGCTTGGTGCAAGCATTCAACACTAGGGTTTATTCCAAAAATTAGTTCTCATCTGGGTGTCCCAGGAGAGAGTTCTGCATTGCACTACTCTTCCCCAAACCTTCTTCCTTGATAGACCTCGGCTGGGGGACTGGACACCTCACACTCTGGCCAGGGCAGAGTTGCCCTTGTGGCTATTTTGGAGAGATGCCAGCCTTCTGTGCAGAAAATTTGCATCTACACACACAAAGATTGTATAAATTTATTTGTAAATGGATGAGCAGAGGCACTGGTCCTCTTTCAGAGTCCCCTTGCAGGATGCAGGAACACACTTCGCATTGTGCAGGATTTGCAGGGAGCAATCCTCATAAACACTGTCTTTAAACAGCACATAAAAGACAGAATTCAGTGTTTGTTTTATGAGCTCTGGCCTTAAAATTGTTTTCTTACTACCACTTCTCAAAAGGTCACCTTTAAAAGACTGTGTATTTTCTTGCCACCAGGTTAGTGGTCATGTACTTCCTCAAACTTCACGAAAAAAGTGACATTCAGCCCAGAAGTAAAAAAAGACCTTGAATATCTAAATTACCTCACCTATAAAACAGCACAAATGGTAACAAAGGACCTCCAAACTTTGCTTTACATCATGAGCAGTCCACCCATGTCCTATAGCCATAGTTTTGTGGATTATTTGGGCCCACAAGCTAGAGAATAGGAAGAAATCTTTATTGAAAATATGTTCAGAGTACTGCAAGGTAGTGTATCCTTAAGGCACTGTTTCAGAATTTAGCAGTGGGAGTCTGAAGTAGAATTTTATAAGATGAGTTGAGCACATTAAGCTGTATTTAAATGTAGCATATAAAAATGCAAGACTAAAAGTCAGTTGGCATTCTTAGATCTATTTTAGTGTTAGCCTGTCGACCAGAGCCATTGTTAACAGAAGGCTGAGCCTGACAAGGTAACTCTTAAGAAAAGCTACTTCAAAGGCTACATATTAATGCAAATGAAAATCAATTAACACAGCTAGATCTTCAATTAGAGATGATTTGTGCACACGGTTGGTAATTCTCTCTCTTAACCCCTTTCTGTGTGACTGAGAGCTCAATTTCAATCTTTCACCACAAGGTATGTTCCAGAAAACATATATAAACCACCCACTGTTAAAATACAGATCAAAAACTAATGCACTAGTTCCAGTTTCCAAACCAATAATAGCTAAATAGTCGTATAAATAGGAACACCACAGGTGTCCTGCTGAGCACATGCCACCCTGAATAACAATTTATGTTGTGTGAAGCATAGCTGGAAATATTGGTAATAGAAACTGTGGTGCAGGAGGTTAACAACACACTAAGTGGATAAGACTTAAAGCTCTTAATAAAAAAAGTCTTTTACAAAAAGCCTTATCAAAATAAGATTTGAAATTCATCAGCAATGCTTTTTAATGGGAAAGGTTTCCAAATGAAGGTGATACTTCAGTCTCTGAGCATCCATGGCAGGTGGACACAGTTCCCTGAGATGTTTTGAAGCATCAGGTGAATTTCTCCACATCTCAGGTACAAAGGGGTTCAAATGCTGGCCTTCAGGTCTAACCATGTCCAAATCAATGCTTAGAAACACCAGCAAAGGGGCTCCAGCTGTCACATCGTGGCTCAGCAATGGGCAGAGAGCAGTACTGACCTGAGGAAGGCTGCAGCCCTCTGTATCCCCATGGGTTTGCCTCCAAACCCCTTCCTCAGTATTTTCATCATCCCTTTTTTAGCTGGCCCAAGGGGGGGGCCATAGACAACTCGTGTGTGTGAGGTGATGCTCCAGCACGTGGAGGCTGTGGTGTGGTTGTGACATGGGGACACATCTCCCTGCACACCTCGCCATGGTCCTGAGCTGCCAGGAGGATGGGAACTGAGAGGGCTCTGCAGGGGAATCATGCCCTGCCTGCTGCTTGTCCAGGACTGGGGGAGCATGGCATTTAATTAAAGAAAGGCTCCCTGCTCTGGGATGCCTCCCTGCATGTCACTGGCATTTCTGTGATTGACAAACAGGCAAAAATATATTTGTTTAAGGATTATCTATATTGAAAACTGGACGCAGGATTTTGTCTTTGTAAACAGTGCAGTAATATCTGCTGTTTGAACAAAAGGAAGGGTATACTTTCCTTCCATTTATAGCTACAAAAGCTCCCATATTTGAGTGAAAGGGGGAGACTTTCTGTTTTATTTATCCTGCCTGCTGAAGATTTGGGGATTTTTAAATAAGATCTGTGACTAAGGGAGCAATGGGTTGATTTTCACTTTATTGGAAGGGTTATTACAGAGCACATAGCATATGAGTTATTAGTGAGATGTGTGTCCTTGAAAACAGCCCTTAAAATCTTGCACAATTAGGAAAATTCAGAATGATCCAGCATATTTCCTCATAGCGAGAAAAGTCACTTTGATATATTGAGAAGCCAAAATGTAACACTGCATTGCTTTGAATAATAATTTTATTTTGAAATGCCACACTTGAAGAGAGCTCTTTGTTACAGACGGGAACACAGCTACTTTCATGGACCTAAATTAGGCTACAGAGAAATAGCTCCTTCAATTTAACAACCTTATTGATAATTTCACTGTTGCTCAAATGCATCTTTCCCTACCATCTACCTACAAATAATTCCAAAGAGGTTCATATACCAAAGGACCAAGTCAGTACATTAGCCACGTGTGTTGGTCAAGGGATGAATTATACACAGGATAAAAGACCTTCCCCAAAATATTTTTCAGTAAAATCTAATGTTTCTGTGCAATACTGCACTGGGTGCCCTCCAAGGTAGGCCTTTGCATCCACAGAGCAGTACTAAAATGAGGAACTGAAAATTTTCCCCAACATTAATGTGTTTTTCCTGTGCTCTGAAGGACAACAGCAGCAGTGCAAGGGTCTGGTTTTGGCCAGCTCAGTACAGGACACTTCCTTTCCTAGGACTCAAGCTGAGTTAGTGGGACTCACACATGATGGGGACTGCTTTCCAGAGAGAAACAACTGTCTAAGTACTCTGACAAACCTGGGCTAGATTTCAAAGCAAAACTTCTTCTTTGCTTCTTCATCCCAATTCTCTGACCAGTTCTCAGACCTGGTTCTGCCAAACCAGTGCTGAACCAGGAAGCAGCCACTGTACAGGTGGCAGTGCCATCACCTTGTCCCTTTTCACACCACATGGGGGACATCAGCTCAAAAAGACCCAGCCAGTGGTCCCCACCAAATATCACCATCTTGGTGTCAGTGCCTTTCCTGATTTCTCAGTCCTTGCTACCTTAGGATGCTGTCTGGTTCTGGGACAGTCTCTTTTTGCACTGCATTCTACACATCAGGCAGGACTTGCTCTTGTGCCCACACATATTCTTTGATAAGTTTCTTCTCCCTTCGTTTTTTTAAGTCTCTTTGCTCTGTCCAATTTGTCTTGGAGTCAAATTTATACCCTGGGGTCAAAACCCACCATGGCTGATATAGAAGCTCCATCACTCCTACACCTTCCTGGGCCTTCTTTTGGAGGGTTCCTTTTAAGGGACAACTGTTGCATCCAGAAGCCAGAAACTCTTACTGACTTCAGCAGATCTTATTCCCTTTCTGCCCTGATTCCCCAGGGTGCAAAAATGAGACTACCTTACCAGAGCACTGCAGGGATTAATTCATGTTTGTGGAATGCTTTCAATACATAGAGGGTGACTTGATCATGCTTATATTGTGACTTCCAATAATGCAATTCCATTGACATTCGAATGTCTTTTTACACTAGGATGAATATGCCCAGAATTAGGTAGAGAAATATCTCTAAAGAAAAGACAGGTCCCTTGGGATGAATTTAAATCAAACAATCATTATTACCTCGTAATTTATGACCTGAACACAATCCTTTATTTTGGTAAGTAAAACTCAAATGATTTCTTGTGATGTGCATATTGCTGAAATCTCAATATTGTTGAACATATGTTGTTTTCTGTTTAGCTGCTTTTTTTCTTTCCTTCAATCAAATATATAAGGCTTTTTTAAGGAAATTTTAAATGCTGAAAACAGCACTGATATCTTACATGTTTCCATCTGGACAAAGATATCTGTGCAATTTTTTTGCTTACCTTAGATGCTGATTGAAGGCATAGTACTGTTAGCTGAATTCAGCTCTGTTTCTTAAGCTTGCATTATTAATTTTGCATCATGATAAGTTATTTACTCAAAGAGGCAGCTAGTTCTTTCCTTTAAAAGTGATGTTATTTGCAGAAATGACCACACTTTTTTTTCCCCAAATGAAGTTATGCAAATCTGATCGACTAAAGTAAATGTTTCATAAAACCAATGACTGTTTAAATTGTGGGACTAAATTGTTTGTATATAAATATTACCTTTTATATTTCATTTGAGTTTTATGTAGATGAACACATTACTTTAATGGCCTGCATTTACAGAGGGAGACAGGGAGAGTCTGACTCTGAAATCCTCAGCAGCCAGATGGCTGCCTTTTCTTGCATGAGATTAAAAGATGTTTCTCATTCACAGCCCTGCTTCGGAGGCAAATTAATACAGCCAGCTAAATTGCTTGTGTTTTTGGAATAAAATTTAAAGAGAAATTTTAAAAGCAATTGGTGTCACAGGTTCCTAGAGCAGATTGCTCTCCAGGTACAGCATGCTGGTTTTAAACATTCAGTAATTAATGGAAAGTATTCCATGTTAATTGACTGCTTCAGGAAAGGGAAATATAATGACTCCTTATTAATCATGAAAAGAGACATACAGTACAGAGGCACTGCAATAATTGCACTAACGGTTGAGAAATGTTAATTAATGAAAAGAACAATGATGTAAGAAATTAGCACCATAATGCTTGCTGCTGTTGGAAATTCTGCTTTAAACACATTATTTAGCACGGCAGCCACTGGATGATGCCTTATAAAGCAGACACCTCATACCCTTTCCTTCAGTCAGCTACCGAGTTCCAAATGTTGCTGGTGTTTTGGGTTTTAATGAGGTAAAACATGCTCTCCAAACTACATTTTCTGAAGCATTTTCAGTTTGAACTCCTGAACCAAAAACTACTCAGACAGATTGAGTGTTCAACTTAGGTAAAAATATTATCCAAGTGTTAGAGAGCCTGTTAGTGTTTGTGTGGTGGGAAACAACTTAGATGAACTGAACTAAATAGGTTTGCCAAGAAGATAAGTGCATCATGACTTCTTTCCCCTTTTTAATTTTTCCACTCATTAACCAATTAACTGTCCCCTGAAGAATTTAGAGGCAAGCATGCTGCCATATCTGTGCCTAGCTTGATGTAAAAATTCATAGGCTATTAAAATGCAGAACAGTTCTGACAACTACTCCACCTCCAGTAGCACAGAGGTCTCAGTCATCAGCAGGTGGAAGGTCCTAAGGTTTCTGCAATCACTCTGCTGCATCTTTAAGGCAGCAACAGGGTGAGATGTATCCATCACTCTGAACACTTTAGAGAAGGTCAAGCTATTAATTACAAATAAATTTCCTAAAAATCTAAGTCTTCTCCTCTTTTTCTTAATTCTCATGGATGTCTTCATAATTTCATGTTCATTTGTGCATAGAAATGTCAGCCTATGAGACATTCAAAGATTTCAGGGGAATTTTGGCTACCTAAGTCATGTGTTAGCTTGGCTGTGTGACATGGGGATGGTACTTATATATAACAAGCAGCAAATAAAGGTAGAATAACAAAAATTCTCATTCTCATTCTAGCTCTACCATTGCAAGTGACACACTATAGAAGCAGGAAAAAAAATTCTGCTAGAGACATGCTAAATGAATACCCATCAAACACAAAATGCTTTTTAGAAAGAAAAGAAGCCTCTTTTCTTCTTGAAAAAAAAGCCTCTATTTGCAGCAGTACAAGGTGAAAATTCATCCTTAAGAGAACAGCACCACAGTAATCTCAAATCCTCCTGGATGGGTAATCAGCCCATGGGTGTATAATAACCCAACAGTGCTTTCTATCATAGGACAGGGACAGGAAGAGTTTCATCCCTCACCCCTCTAACCCATGTGCTGGCATTTGCTGATTTTCCCAGCTCCAGTATGGCCATTCCTCCACCCATGTGTCTTACTGCTCCTGAATTTTTTTTTCAGGTGGAACATCCTTGGGCTCCAAGGTGCTCTCCTGAGCTCCTTCATCGAACCCCTGTACTTGCACAGCATCATTGTGGGAAGCCTCTGCCACACTGGTCACCTTTCCCGGGTCATGAGCCATAGGATAGAAGACATTGGTCAGCTGCCAGCTTCGTACCGGCGCAATCAGCTGCTTCTCAGTGGTGAGCAAACCCCTGCCTGCAAGACAAATAATCCCCCCTCCCATCTCTAGCCATGCTTCTTACCAAAATGAATGGGTTTTGTTTGTAAGTAGATCATTAACTCACAACTTCTTTTTTTTTTTCTGAAGAATATGAACTTGCAAAATGAAGGAACCAATGTGTTTAAATACAGTTCCTCTTTCATTGGCAGAGGCCACAAAAAAGGATCATTAGTGGATACAAGCTGACTAGGAAAACAACCACTGTACATTGAACACGCAGAGTGGGGGGAAAAAGGATGACTAAGGAAAACCTTTCTAAAAACCAGAAGGAAGCTTTCAGTAAATTTTAGGTTTAACTGTCTTCAGGTCCTCATGGGGCATGTGAATGCTAAGGGACACCAGTTCTACGCTGGACTAGATCCTCATTTTAATCTTTGATAATTGTTCTTTGGGAGGATTATCTGAGACATTAATATGATGTCAGTGTCATAGAGCTGCAAGGTCAGGACATTTTAGTGGAGTACCCTATCACCTTCCAGAGTCCTCTAGATTCCTCAGTCAGGAGAGTGCTTGTTTATACTTTATCTATTTAATGGAGTTTGGTTTTTTTAAATGTCCTTGTAACAAAATTTGTTTGGCTGAGGCAGAAGTGATACTTTAGCCACTGGGGAAATTCTCAGGTTCTGTGTTTAAACTCTGGCAAGTGTAATGTGCATGTATGTGCTATGAGGTGAACAGGTCAAAAGACTTATCCTTTTCTGAACAGCTTATCTCAATTTTTTAACTCTTCAGTGCAGATGGACAAAGTCTGCAATCAAGTGAGCAGGAAGCTGTGATCCACACTCTCCCTCCAGTTTATGTCTCCACCTGTCCCTCCTGCCCTAGTCCAGCATGGACGTGGTTCTTCCTTCCCACACAACATTGTGGTAGGGAGGAGAGAACTCACAGTTGGCCAGGAGAAATCTCCCCATTTCCCAAATCTGGCTTTATTTTGACAACACAGCCCTGGCTGCCAAAGTCACTGCATCTCCCACTGGGAAAGCAGATCTCAACATACTCTAAGTGCACCCATACATTAAGATCAAAGGCACACACAATTTCTCTGTGTCTGCAGGATGTAGAGGGAAACATACTTCAATTGTTGAAGGATTGAAAACACAAAAAGGGATTTTGTAAAAGTTTTCACCACAGAACAGCATTTGCTTTTCTGGACTGGCCTTGCAGAGTAAAAGCAATGGGTCATGCTTGGCCAGAGTGTGTGTATATGTATGTCCAGAGTCATTGCCAGAGATATCAAGGGAGTAAGAAATGCATCAGGGGGACCTTGTGTCACTTTAAATATCTGCATATTTCAAGGCTGCATATTTCCCCCTTCCCAGAGGCTTCTGTTTGGAAAACCATTTGCTTCACTTTTTGGTTGTGTTTTCCTCAGCCCTGGAGAAGAGGTGGGAGGAATCTGTCTCTCTCTCTCTGCATTGTTTTTATCTCTAACACCATTATTTGTAATCTCCCCTCCCTCCACAAATCCCAGGGAGACGATGCTGATTAAAACTTACATTGCTGAGGTTTATGCCACAATTCTTTTTCCTGGGAAACCTTGCCCACAGCATATCCAGTGTCTAAGGGGATGGGCACCAGATAAAGCTTCTCCAAATGCTTTAGAGACCAAACCTACACAATCTCAGCCAGGCAACTCCACCTCCCACACTTGTATTGGATGTCAGACCAGCCCAGGACTGCAGGAGTCCTTAAATTATAAGGGTGTCAATTATTTTGCCACTTGATCATAGCAGTACAAACATTCCAATGGAGAGGAGAGTCATGGTGTGTGTTGAGATATACTGAGATTAACTCCTTGGCTCCAGTGAAAAATAATCAGTGAGATTTTCAACTCGGTTTTCTACCAGTCCCAGCCAGATGGAACTCTACTCCATGCTTCCACTGAAATTACTCTTGGGTGTAATTTTTAGAAGAAATTCCTTTTTTATATCCTGCTCTCTTAAGACTGAGGCTGTTTTAAAGGGTATCCTGATGGGTTATGAGGTTTTGCTGGGAAAGAGAGGGCAGATTTCAGTTCACATCCCACAGTACTCAAATTCATGTTATTTGTGCAAAGGCTTTTCTTTTTCTTTCAAATCTTACTGTCTTCTGTTGTACTCTTTGTTGTGTGAGTTTTAAGAGGGTTTTTCATAGAGGAGAAAAAGTAACCTAGATTATTTGAATGTTAGTTTCTAAATAAATCAAAACAATTATTTGTCAAAAGAAAAATATGAATTTTTCTAAATTATAAAATATCACCAATCAGAGAACATATCCATGCTCTATATTTGTCTGTTAGGACTCTCTTGTTTTTTTTCTTTAAAACCTCTTCTTTTGTGTTCAGAAAATTACGTTAAAATATCTTCTATTTATCTAGATACATGTACTTACATAGACAGCTGGGAAGAGGAAGCATGAAAGCCAAAGGTGCCCAAAGGGGTTTCCAGGCACTGGGACCAGCCCCCATCTGATGGGTACCCACAACCTGCTCTCCCCTCTGTGCAGCCTTCTCTTCTCTTCCTCTAGTCAGGGATTTCACATGTCTTTCATTTGTTTAGTGTCCTGTGGCAACTTTGCATGGCAGGGTGTTTGCTATCATGTTTTTTGGCACTCAAATCCTCTAAGCTTTTGGGTGCTATCTTGACAGAGAGTGGTGCAGAGTGTCAAACAGCTGATTTTGATCTGTTTGCATCTTGTTCTGTGTAGAGACGCTCGAGCAGCACTGCAGAGCTATCTGATTTTCAAGCTCTCAGTTTAAATCCTGTTGCCTAGGTGAACTGGAGTTTTAAATGCAGATTGATCTGTTATCTCTGGGGGGAAAAAATTGAAAGAGGTATTAATACGACATGAATGTGTTTACAAATCCTGGGTGAGGTTATGACTTAGCTGTAATTCTCTTCTACACACAGTAACGAGTTCAGTCCCAGTGACTGAGATGATTTCTGCAGCTTTGTCACTGATACAAAGTGAGTTTGCCATATATTTTTTCCCTTCAGTGGCCACCTTTCTCTCTCTGTGCATGCTAAGTTCCATTTATGCCTAGCAGCTCCCTCCCGGGGCAGAGGGGACAGCAAGTCCCTCAGTGGCATTGCTTCTCGTGATGCTGAGAGGCTCCAGGCAGGATGCAGCAGCTGCCTGCAGAGGCAACATCCTGGCCAGACATTCCCTGCACAGCCCTCCACTTCTCCCAAGGTGTCTCACAGGAGCATTCCAAGCTCAACACATTCAGTGATAGGTGCAGCATTCCCACCAGGTCTCACCTCCTCCCATTCTGCCTCAGACCAGCAGATGCGCATGGCATGCAACTGTTTTGAAAATGAGATCCTGTGCAAGAAGAGCACTTTGGAAAGGAGGGGCTTTGATCTCTTTTCTTTAATCTCCTTCTCTCTGAACAGCCCATATCAGTACTTCTCGTTCTCTGCAAAAGTTCTTTAAAATCCTCTCAGAGAAAATGCAAAGGACCTTTCTCTGCTGCCCTCCACCCAGCAGCAATGACAGCAGTGCAAACCATGAGCTGTCACTGGAGCTGCTGCAGGCAGGAGCTGCCATTTGGAACCACAGACCCAGCCCTGGCACTGGCCTGTGCTGGGGTGGCTGTGCCAGGCAGTTCCTGCCCACCAGCACTGTCCCCACCTGCTGCTGACCACAGTGGCTTTTGTTGTCCAGGTCTGCAGGCTAGTGGCCCAGGCAGCAAATTAGCAGAGAGGGACACAACAACTGGATCCAGACACATTATCCAAGGTCTGTGTTTTCAAAAATATTCAAACTGCTTCAGGTCACTCTGCGTTTTCCAGCCTTGGAAGCTCCCAGTGTTGATTCTTCGCTGCAAAAGCACTAATGAGCAGGGCAAGGCAGAGCTCACTTGTTTGCATTTGTACTGTGCTGGAAAATAAGCCAACCACTTTCTTTATTCCTCTTATTTTCTTGCAAAGACTAATCCTTCCCCTGTTTCAGGTACAAGAAATGAAAAAGCAACAGGAGTCATGGAAAGGTTGAGCTACACTAAATAGTTAAAAAGAGACAGAAATTTACCTGATTAAAAATAACTCATGAACACACCCACACCTGACCTTGTAGCCCTGTTCTGCATTTAAAACCCATGAAGGCGTTGGTTCAGTATGTCCAAAATTGGCCATGTGAATGACACTAAGGTCATGCAGTCATCCCAGGTGACTGTAAACATCATTATTGCAGCTGTCTAAGATTAAATATGATTCATTCCACTTACAGATGTCCCAGATATCTCCATTAGGACACTAACTAGCTGTTGCAGACATTGGTGCTCCAGTACAGGGTTGTAATCTCGCAGGCAGACACAAGGTGAGGACCAGGAATATTCTATGAAGGTCTGTGATGTCTACAAGGTCATTATCAACTTGGATCTAATAATCCCTCTGTGATGATGAAGTGTATTGTTTTGTGTTTTCTTATCCCCTGGGGTCTAGACATCTCCTCACAGCAAAGGCCCCAGGAGTTAAAAGCAGACAAATGTGCTGGACTGTGGGAAGCTCACCTGGAAGAACTCATAGCCAAAGCACTGTACTGCTTAGTTCCTTTTAAAAACATGTTAGCCCATTAAAGCCTGTGTGAAAGATTTCACTCAGCAACCCTCACACCGCTGTCAACAGCTCTCACTCCAACCCAAAGGCTAATGGAAGGTTTGCCTGCAAGGTGGAAAAAATCGATAGGAATTGCTATGTCTGTCCAAGGTACTTGGTCTGGTAACATTTAACCAATGGTGACAAGAGCACGCTGCCAGCTGTTCACTGAGGGTGTCTCCTGTGCCACAGCAGCCCAGGAGCCGCCTCGGAGCGAGCCCTGGAGCTCACTGGTGTGCCTGTGTCCCGCAGGGGTGAGCCACGCTGGCGCCCGGCAGCCCGGGAAGTCCCCCGGCTTCAGCGTGAACTGGATGGTGGGGAGCACAGAGCTGGAGGTGATCAACGCCAGCACGGGCAAGAGGAGCTGCGGGAGCCCCTCCCGCCTCTGCAAGCACATGTTCTTCACCCGCTGGGCAAAGCTGCACGGCAAGGTGGGTCTGGGCACCCAGGGGCTGCCCAAGGGCTGCCCCGCCCTCCAGGGAGAGGGGGAGGAGATGAGCACAAGAAAATAATGATTTTATTAAGTGCCAGAACCTCTCTCCTGTTGGGAAATGAGTGGAAACAAACAAGACAGAGTGATGGTGGGGAGGGAAGTGTGGAGACAATTTCACCAAAGTCCTTAGGGAAGGCGAAGGAGCCTGCAGGGTGGGCAGGTTTGAGCACAAGCCCAAAGGGATTGTTCTGCTCTGCAGGACTCCACAGGGGAAGGAGGCTGGTGGGACTCATCCCATTCCAGGTAGTGACATGGTCTGTCCTAGCAGTGACCCTGAGCCTTGTGGGGAGCAGAAGAGACCAGCTGGGCTTGGTCCAAGGGTGGTGACACAGATCCCAGCCTATTTCCTGCACAGCAGGTAGGAAGCAAGGCAGGAAGCATTCCCACCACCCCAGAATGGAGGGGTCCTCACAGGAACAAAACTGGGACCCTGGCTGGAGCTGTGACTGGAGAGCTGCATTGTGTCTGGCTCACACTAGGGATGAGGTTGCAGTAAGCAAGGGAGAGTAGCTTATGGCTGAGCAGGGCACTTTGCCCTTGACAAAACAAGGGATTTGATAATGTCATCACTCTCCACCTCTGGAGAGCAAAGGGAACAAAGAGACAGCCAGAGAGAAGCCACTGCTGCCAGGCCAGCTTGTGGCCCACTGACACCCCAGCTGGCAATGTCACCCTCCCTTGTTGATTGGGACAGTGCAGCTCCAGCCAGTCCAGCCCCATGGAGTGCTGGCACACACAGACAGGAGCAGCTCATTGCAGGCTGCGTGTTCACCTTCTCCTTTAATCTGCCTCTCAGCATCTCTCCTGTATAGAGACAAGGAAAAGAGTTGCTTGCCCATCAGGCTTGCCTTGAGGGTCCCTTTCCCTACAGGTTTGGCACAGTAGAGACTTGGGCAGGCCAGAGGAGTTTGTTCAGTCCTTCTGCAGAGCAAAGGGTGCTCCCTTCTGCATGTCCTTCCAGGGGCACTGGACACGTGACATTGCTTGAGGTAACTCCTCAGGGGGGCTCCAGTATTCCAAAAGAACACCAGCACAAACCCTGATGCCTGGTTTCTGCCCTGTCCTGGACATGTTTCACAGCATTCCCAACAATAACAGACTACAGATGGGAAATGGGAGAGTGTGGAAGGAAATTCTTCTTCTTCTATCTGGGAATTACTTGGAAGCACTGAGCTGCTCCACTTCCCAGGCTAAACTTACTTTAAAAGAGCACATGCTTTAAAGATCTCTAGAAAGGATTTTTTTCAATTTTGTCCATAAAAATCACCTTGACTGAGAAGTAGCATTCTGCCTTTGTGGAAGACACCAAGGCTTGCTACTGCCTGTGCCCGCTCCAAGGCAGAGCTGTTCCCCCCTTTCCTCCTCACAATGGCTCAAAACCATGTCACCAGCCTTTATTGCTTCCCTGGTTTTCTGGTAGTTAAACCAAAAGCAAACACACAAAGCACAGTGATTGCTTATGAAATCTAGACAGGAAGATTATAGAGCTACTGAAGCGTCCTGTTTCTTTTGGCTCATTTTTTTATTATTTTTTTCCTTCCCTGATTTTTGTTCTGCAGCTGAGCACACGAGTACCAAGCCATGGAGAGATGCCATCGGTGTACAGCGAGGCAAAGCTGGTGGCTCAGACATACCAGTCTGTTAAGCAGCAGCTGTTTAAAGCATTTCAGAAAGCTGGCCTGGGCACCTGGGTGAAGAAACCCCCAGAGCAAGATCAGTTCCTACTAACTGTGTAAATCACTCCACACCTTTTCTACACGACTGGATCAAACCAACTGGAGAGGAGGCAAGGCAGGACATATGAGCAGAGAGAATTGAAGCAGTTAGAGATTTAATAGCAACCTCCATGGGAATATTTGCTTTTAATCCTGTACTGGAAATACATAAGTAGAAATATGTCTGATGCACTGAACTCAACTTTAGGAAACTGCTTTTTCATTATCCCTTCCCAAGAATGTACCTGCCCAAATTATAATGCCACTCCCACCAAGATTCTGGTTTTTGTTGTTTATTGCTGTTGGTTATTACTGATTTGAGGTGTTAGTGGGCCACCTGTCTGATCCAAAATAGACCTTTGTTTTCCCTCACACAAACAGTGCAAAAGTCATCACTGAACAATGGAAAATAATGAGCAGAGATGGAAGTACCCCAGGCACACAGCACGACAGTAGGTCTCAGAGCATCCATAATCATTCACAAAAAAAGGTTCCTAACCTCTATGCAAAAATCATCCTGCCTAAATAAACTGCCTAAATCTGTGACAAAAAATTTGGACCTCTAAGAAATGCAGCATTTTTAAACTGGTTTTTCCACTGCTGGCTCTGAGCACAAAGCCAGGCATCAGGATGCCCTTGATTTTTACACTTATTCCCTCTGACACCTTGGACAAACCACTTCACAACAAATCTTCAACTCTAGTCACAATTTGCATACTGCAAATTTCACTTGTCTGGGCCCAGTTCATCCCACCTGCCTTTCAGACACCAGCCAGGATGCAGATCCTTGTCAAGGGGCTGCCTGTGGAGGTGCACAGCTCTGCAGGGGCTGCCAGTGAGGACCAGTGTGACCATGCTCCTGGCTCTGCATCTTCAGGAAGCTCCCTAAAGTCAGGCAGGCTGCAGCCAGCACCCAGAGCCTCAGATCTCCAATCTTCTGATGACCCACAGCTCTGAATTGAGTGGGTGTGAGCTCAGGATGCTCCATGCATCTGAGCAATCCCCGGGTTGGGTACCCACAAGTCAGACATCCCCAAACAAGAGAGCACGTTTGATACTTGGCTCTTCCCTGCCTCAGTTTCTCCACCTGTCAAATGGGGATAGTAACAAATGCTTCACATCTAAGGAACCTGGCAGGATCAAAATGCTCTGGTCATATGCAACAGTGTAAGACAGATTTTGTCACTCTTGCAGTGAGTTTTACCTCTCCACACGGTCCAATTGATGTAAGCACAGCAGATGCAACCACAGGTTTGAGTAAGGTCTTAATGCATGAGCTTTCAGATTCCAGCTCTGTGTAAATGCCAAGTGTTATTATTATTCTTCATGCTCATCTGCAGCCTGAAAAGCAGATGTAGTTTTTCACTTAGGAGACAAGTATCACCCAACATTTAAATATTTTCTTCATAACTGGGCTGGGTCTGATACAATATCATCTTTGAGCCATCCCAAACATCATCAGAATGCAGAAGATACAGTCATGGGAGAACTGAGCTTTGATAGTCCCATTGCAAAACCAACCTTCAGATGCCCTGTACATTCCTCTAAGTTTCTGGGTTTTTAGATGACAGGATTTGCGGGTATGTAACTACTGTTTTCTTTTTATTCCTGTGGTTCTCTTTAAATCTGTATATAACATGCTGCTACTGATTTGTGATAATTGTCTTGGTATTTTCTCAGAACTGTCAAGCTGAGTTACTTTTCAAACAACACAAGGCTCATATTTTTCCATGTAATTTCCTTTACACGGGAAACTGTTCCTATCAATAAAGATAGATGCTCTTTGTATAGGGTTTATCATGTTTGGAGAGCCATATACAGTAAATACATTGTTTATTGATGCCCACAATAGAATAGCTACAGTATTTTGATGAGATTTTATTTTTAGATTATAAACTACAAGATGTATCTATAGTGTCTTGTATAAAAACAATTGTGATAAACTAGAATTTTTAAATTAGATAAAACAGAGCTCTCCCCTTCCAGAAACCTTTTCAACAAAATAATACATTCCATATTAACTACCAAAAATATTTTAAAAATATCCTTAGTGTAGAAATAGCTTAAAAAAAAAGAAAAAAAAAAGGCAACCAAAAACCTGACACTTTTCAGTAATGGAAAGACTTTGTGGTAATCACTTTGTCCATACTTTGACCACTTTGACAGCTCTTCTGATTAACATTTGAATACTTTTGACACCTTCTGGAGCTTCCAGGTACCTGCACATGGTCCTGTCCTCTGACAGCTGTGGCTGCAGACCTCCAGTGTGATTTGGGCAGCAGATGTGCCCGAGGGGCAGCGGGCAGGGGCCGGCCCACATCTGGAGGGGTGGGACAGGCTGCAGGGGACAGTGGCACTGGTGGCCCCAGGGGCTCTGGCTGCTCTCACCGAGGGAGAGAAACCACAGAGCAGCCAGAGAGGAAGACAAGGTCTGTCATGCAGAGATGCACAGGGCAGGGGGGAGCCTGTCTGCTGCTCTTCCTCTCCGAGTCAGTCCTGGTCTAGCACACACGAGACCTCCATGGCTCTTCCTTACATGTCCCTGCCCTCACCCATCCTCCTCCAGCCACGGCATGATGTCAACACAGTTAATGCATTATAGTTCCACCGGGCTGGTGTTGCAGCTACTGTGACAACAAAGCACCGTGCCTGGTTATTTTTAAGGACATAGAAAAAGGCGTGGCAGGATTGAATGATCCTTTGTTGCAAGAAATACATAAATGCAGCCCTGGATTCAGCTGCCAGAATGAGTTTAGTGCTGGGGACCAAACTGAGTCCCTACTGCAAGTGGGCATCAGCTGGTCTCAATGGAGTGGCACCTGCTGGCACTAGGGTTGAATATGACCTTAAATATCTTCTACTTCTCATTATGTGCAACAGTGTGATGGGACACCATCCTAGAAGCACACATGATCTACACACAGCATTTCCTGAAGCAAAGGAAAAATTGCTCAGTAGTAATTCTTTAGTGAAGATTCTGTACATAACATGCATGAGTGAATGGCAATACTGTACTAATGGATGTACATTTGTAATATTTGTAAAAAAAAAAGAAACAAAAAAGATGACAAAACAAAATAAATCTGAATTTACATATGTGAATTTGCTGCTAAGTTCTGTAAATTGCACTTCAGTGATACCTGATAAGTGAATGTTTCTGTTAAGTGAATAAAATGCCAAGTAAAATTGTTCTTTCCCTGTTTATTGACCATTTTTCACTATGACTTAGTAATCAATTGGAATGTGCTCCAGAATGCCAGTATATATTTTTACACACATCTGTAGAACTACAGGTATCTTCTTGTTCAGTTTGGATGGGATACATTGTGGGAACCACACATTTTTATTGGGAGAGAGATGTGTCTGCTCATGTAGATGAAGCCATAAAGGGACACAGTATTTTTGAGGAAGAAGAGTGAACTGGATACCTCTCTAATTTGATCCATCCAGGTTACTCTTAAGGATCTGTCTTAATAAAAATAAATACATTTTTTCAAACCCACACTGCATGGGAGTTGCTGCCCAAAGCTGCTTAAGAAAACTGAAGTGATGAACAAAAGGTCAGAACATCTCTGCAGATTTCTGCTTCATTGATGGAGTGGCTTTGGATTGTTCTTGCTTTGAACAATCAGCATTCAGCCACAGCAGACTAAACTCACACCGAGCCCAAACAGCACCATTCCCAAAAATGTTTAACCTCAAGATGATTTCCCTTTGCCAGTCCTTATGGAGACAACTGGTATTACCAAAACATCCAAAGCTTTTCAGCAGCCGCTGTGAAAATATAAATATACCAACAGCATAAATTTTCAAGAAAGTGATTTCCCTATGAAGATTTGGTTCCAAGATGAAGTCGAGAGCTCACAGGAAGCCCCATCAGCTCAATGGCCCCACAGGTCTTTGCTTGCTCATGTAGAATAAGTCAGTGCCAGACCCTCACAGGCCATCCATGGGTTTCCTTCCCCAGCAGGACTATGCATAGCTTTATTTTCAAGCTAAGCCTTTGCTGCAGTTTCATTTCCCCTGCTTGGATCTATGTCATTAGGTAAAGGGGCAGAATAAAGAGAAGCAGGGAGAAGAAAACATTGGCAAGGTGGAGTTGCTTGTGTGGAAAGAAAAGTCACTGTGAGCTGGGTCAATTCCATCACAGCCATGGTGTGATGGAATTGAGCAGTAGCTTTTGCCTTGAGCAGCAGCTTTTGCCTTGAGCAGTAGCTGCTACTTCTTGACCCTGGCACATACATTGACACAAACTACAAAGCAAAATGCACATTCAGGCAAAATGTAGGCATGGATTCCATGTTTAAATTCGTGAAGTTTAAAGGGTAAATACGTGAAACTTCATTTAAAACTTTACAGTGTACACCCCAGCATCACTAGGCACAGTTATTTCTTTTTCAACTGTATATTGGAAATACAACAGAATAAACAGGAACAAGTTGATATATTGACTAATAGAGGGCTTCACAGAAGTGCTTGTTTCTGAAATAAAATAAATAAGTCCTACTGCAG
This sequence comes from Thryothorus ludovicianus, assembly GCA_013397245.1. NCBI lineage: Eukaryota > Metazoa > Chordata > Aves > Passeriformes > Certhiidae > Thryothorus > Thryothorus ludovicianus. Next base: position 748,137 of record VZTB01000992.1, read on the forward strand.
TTAGATCTTGATATATGCTCTTGTGTTGAAGAATGAAAAAGCTAAGAGCTTTTAAAGCTTTTAGATTCATTACCATTATATCTATTGCCCAGGCCTGAGACCTGATTGAGTTGGGTTGTATCAGCTTGATCATGTGGATAGACCAGTTTAGCTGGAAATCTGAGTAAAGTTAGAGAAAACCCGAGATTTTTTTTTAAAGGATAGCGACAATCTGCTTGGATGCAAACAAAATTTAAAAAAAAGAAAAACCAAACAACTCAAAGACATGCAAGCAAATGCACACATACAGACACGTGTTTTCTTACTACTCCAAGGCCTCCTGAATAAATGACATGGCCTTGGAAAAGAGGGATTAGTAATTATTGCCTTTTCAGCAATTAAATAGTTCTGCTCAAATGCTTTATTCAACTGGCTTTCCTGGTAATTAAACCCTCTATTAGAGAAGTTTATGTTCTATTTTATCAACTTCCTTTGCAATACAGAATTACTTCCACCAGACCATTAAAGCCTTGTTCTGCTGTAGGAAGGAAAAGGCCCTGTTCATTCTCCTCTGGCCCTGAACAGGTGCCTTTACAGCCTAAAATGCCATTAAATGATCCAAGCCAAGAGACAACTCCTTCCTTTGCACACAATGTTACAAAAAATACCTCCTGCAAAGAGAAATAATGATGTGAAGAATGTTACACGCTGTCGGGTTTGACCTGTTCTGACAGACAAACTGGTGCCCTCCATCCCCTACAACCCCCAAGTGATGCTCAGTGTCAGCACAGGCTGTGTTTGACACACCCTGAAGTGCTGCAGGTGCAGTTCCCTCCCTTCCCAGCATCACCAGCCCAACTACACCCAGCCCTACCTTCCATGGCACACTCTTTGCTACTAATTGCTTTTATTTCATTTTATTTTAACACGAATAATTTTAATTAATTTTTAATAATTTTAAGTAAATTCAGGGTTTTTTACTTACTTAAGAGTGTTAACTCTTAGATCTATAAGACAACATATTTCTACTGTGGGTTCTAAAGTGAATTGTTTTTTTCTAAAGCAGATGGTTTGTTCATGTCCTGGTCTCAGTGGTAAAGGGAAGTATTTTCAGGAATAACAACGGCATCCCTTTGACACCACAGGCTCCTAAAATCCTGACCATGACATAGAACTGTGGGACTTGCTCCTAAATCTCAGGTTTCAGTGGGAGATTATCAACTGATAAACCCCTCAGGCTGCTGGCAAAAGGGACAGGCAAGAATTGTAACCCCCAGAAAATGAGGCACTTCTGTGCAGAGGATGTGTCTCATTTTTATGCCATTTCAGAAGACACAGAGAAAGCTAAATTATTGTGATTATAATTTAATAACCTTTTGGCATAAGAGAGAACTAAAAAACTTGATTACATAGCTGGTTTGGGGATGCTCACCTGGGAACAGAGCTGACTTATTTTGCCCTCAGAAGTGAGGGAAAGATGAACAAGTGAAGAATCCCAGAGGAGGGATTTTCCCTCCAGGCAACAAGTTTAAAGCACAGGAAAAACCTCTTTTGTTCCAGGATCATTTCCACCTTAACCACTCCATCCACCCAGAGGACAGATGTTTAGCTTGAATCCGTTTCCTAAATTCCCTGAACAGAGAAAAGTGTCTCCATAAGATGTTTTGTGCCACTTAAAAGTGTGTCAAGGAGATGTGGAGAACTTTCCTTCTCAAGGGTCTGGCCTCCCCCCATTAATGGAAGGCGATCCAGGCTCCTGCACTAAGAGATCTGTACAANCATAAGTTTTAGTGCCTGACTAAATTAACATATACAGTACCTATTTAGGAGTTTGGTGAAGGAGTTTATTCTTAACATAACTTGGCTGCCATTGAAAGCATTGAAAGGGTCCTTACTGGCAACAAGAGAAGGGTAAATACCAAATTCATGTTTCAACCTGCGAGCTAAGAGTATTCAGCCCATGTGAATCTTTTTTTTTTTTGTGTGTCAAATCTTTGTTCCTAGCCCTGACACTTCAGTACACACTGGAAAACTAAAATCATATATCACTGCCATCTGAGCCTTTGCATTAGAGTTTCCTTGTGGTGGCTCAGCATTTCCCACATAGATTTTTTTTCATCTGACCCAGTACCTCTTTGACCCTCTAACAAGGGAAAATACATTTGAAGAACCTTTCTCATTATTTAGAACATTTGCTGTAGAAGTCCAGCTCTGTTTTCTGTGTGCAGCTTTCCTAAAATATTCTTTTATCTTCTTTTGCAGTTACTTAAGGGGTGAGGCAGAGATCAGAAGTAGCTAAATTGTACATCTATTTGTCTCATCACCTGCTGAAGAACTGTGGCANCATAGGACCTTCTGGTTTTTCATTGTAAAAAACAGTGACTATTCCTTGTCATAGAAAGAGGTCTTTTGAGTATTAATACTATCAGGCTTTAAGAAAAGGATACCTATATATATTTATATACCTATATATATTTTTATATAGGTATAAATATATATATATATGCAACAGGCTGACTGTTTTTAGNGCCCATGTGAATCTTTTTTTTTTTTGTGTGTCAAATCTTTGTTCCTAGCCCTGACACTTCAGTACACACTGGAAAACTAAAATCATATATCACTGCCATCTGAGCCTTTGCATTAGAGTTTCCTTGTGGTGGCTCAGCATTTCCCACATATATTTTTTTTCAACTGACCCAGTACCTCTTTGACCCTCTAACAAGGGAAAATACATTTGAAGAACCTTTCTCATTATTTAGAACATTTGCTGTAGAAGTTCAGCTCTGTTTTCTGTGTGCAGCTTTCCTAAAATATTCTTTTATCTTCTTTTGCAGTTACTTAAGGGGTGAGGCAGAGATCAGAAGTAGCTAAATTGTACATCTATTTGTCTCATCACCTGCTGGTCTTTCTTGAAGAACTGTGGCAATACTGCTGACTGAATCATTCTGAAAATGACCCCTTTTTCACTCAAGGAGGAATGTGGAGATAACTCTATCCCAAAAATATCAGTGAAATGCAAAAAAACTATTTTGGCTCACTACACTATGGGATCGCTCATCTGCCAGCTAAATGCAAAGGATTTCAAAGGACTTAGAGTAGTGCTACTGAGTAGTATTCAGTTTATGAAGGGAATTGGGGGTTAAGGTCACAGGAAAAAGGTACATGGAAATATTTCATCACTCCCTCTCCTTGTGCTTTCACAGAGCAGCTCAATGATTTGCACCACTGGGCACCGAATCAGCCTGCGAGTGTCTCCAGACAAGGCTGCCTGAAGATTACCCTGTGAAATGACATTAAACTGGTGAAGCATTTTAGTGGTTATGGAATTGGCCAGGGAGTGCCATACTTTAGTCCTGCTGCTAATTTCTCCCCTCCTTTGTCATTCTATCCACAGTTTTCATGGGAACAAAGCTCTATTCAGCCACTGCAGGTAAGATAAGACAAAGTTTCCTGGGAAGACAGAAAGGAAAATTTAGAGTGGTTCCCCCATCACAGCAGTGCAGCACTTCTGTCCCAGGACCAGGTCCATAAGATCAGCTTAGTTTTCTCTAAATATGCTCAGTTTTTGCTGTTGAGTCTCTCTGTTTGCCAACTTTCATTACAAATTTATCTGGCAGAAAGATGCACAATGATATCCCAAATCAACTATTTTCAGAGCTGTGGTGCCACTGAGGTCAGGTGCTTTTGTGTTCCCCTGCTGGCACTGCCAAGTGCCTGCTGCTAATATAGATAAATGTAGAACAACACATGGAGAAACAGTAAACCAAGGTAAAAATACACCTGAAACAGAGCAGTTCTCTGCATCTTTTACAGAGATTTGCAAGAGTTCAGCTGTTACTCTTATTACTGGTTGCATAGTTTGACACTTTTTACCCCCTAACCTGACTTTTTTTACTGCTAGAGATGTCCTAAGCCACACAGCAGAGATGCTGGGTGTGGAAATTCCTTGGGTTTCCACATGCTGCTTGTCTCATGCCTGCAGCAGCTGTAGAGCTGTGCAGGGTCCTTTGCCTTCACCCAGCCCTGCCAGCACCTCCCCCTGCAACAGGAGCCCCCATCAGAGCTGATTAATGTGTTATTGCCACCAGTGATAAGACAGATCCTGCTTATGAGTCATAGTGGCCTTTAATATCTGCAAGCCAGAGAAAAGAAAACTGCATTAATTTATATTCATTAATATAAATTAACAGACTGGAGCCCTTCAGTCATTCACATCCTTCTCCCCAAGCATTGGCAGCAGCCTGCACCAGGAAATGCCCAGGAAAAGTGAGCAAACAAACCAGCTGCCTCCAGCTTGGCAGGACTGGCCTTTGGTTTGCTTTCCAAAGGGAAAAACCCTCACTGTATCCAAGGAACTTCTGCTGCCCATGGGCTGATAGCTTTGGCATGTGTGTTTCTTTATATTTATATTTATATACCTATATTCGTACACTTTTGCTTAAGAACTCCGTTCTATGTGCTGAACAAGGACATTGGTGCTCAGTGGCCCATCAGCTGAGCAGTGACTCCTGTCCCAGAAAAAAAGATGTGCTGATGTTTAAGCACTAGTTTTAGTTCCATTTAAACCAAGACTTCCTCTGAAAAATGTATTTGCCCCCAGATCTGTGACACTGGAGTGCAGGCAAGCACCCAGTGATGCAGAGCAGGAAAGTTGATCCTGCTGAGCACCTGGAACCCTTTTACCTCTCTTTTATCCTGGGATATGCTTTCAGAGTAGACAAGATGGTGGAGGGGGCTAAAAGGAAGGCAGGCAAAGGGAACCCTCTGCACAGGGATGGTGACACTGCAAACACAGGGCCCCTTGGCCCTTCTATCCACACTCAGACCATCCACCCACACCTCCCTATGAACACACATAACTGAGAAGCACCTACAAATAACACTGGAATAACACACATGTTTATAGCTCCCAATAGGTCCATTTTAGCTGTAGTACATCCAATGTATTCCCTGTCCTTACCAGAGCAGTGAACAGTACAGAGTAGTGAACAGTTTCCTGATGGGAAACTGAGGCACAGAGCGCCAAGGTGGGCACAGCAAAGTCCTGCAGGTGAGAAGTGCCTCTGACAGGCCATGCAGCCTTTGGGCAAACACCTTCCTCCTCCATAAGCCATCCTGAGCCACCTGTGTGGAACCTGGGGAGGAGAAAGGCTCTGCCCTGGTGAGCTACAGACGGTGTGCAATGCTCCTGATCAGCCCAAGTATCATAATTTCTTTAATTGCCCTGAGGAGTCAATTGCCTGGGAAGGCTGAGGAACCCTGGTTTTGCAGCTCTTTCAGACAAAAACATGTGTTTGACTCAGCCTGGTGGCAGGAACACATTGGATCATTTGAACTGCTGGCCTCAGTTTCCTGAGCTAAAGCACCAAAGCCCTTCCTTTCAACACAAATCGATCTGGGAAAGGAAAAAAAATAGGCAGCAAGCCAGAAAGGGTTTAAGATAAAACATTAAAATACATTGCAGAATATTTAACTGTAGGATCTATTAATTTGTCATTTTGTGTTGTGTGATGTGATAGCTACAGCACATTAGTAAAAACTGTATTAACATGTGCATACATAAACATATTTATAATAGAAATATTAATATATCATGATATAACCCTTTCTTTTTTGGCATATCAGATAAAAAAAAGACTAAGACCTCACAAAGATAAACTGCCACAGAGTTTCTTAGCACTATATAACTGTGTATGAAGGTACATAAGAACAAAAGCTAAGACAGACACGGTGCAGTTTCTGCCCAGTGGCAGTTCAGAACTTCAGTCCCCATCACACAGGCAAGCCATGGGGAAGCATCCAAGGTGATGGAAGCTGGACTTGACTCTCAATGATTCCTCAACACTTCTAGGCTGAAGACTGATCTAAAATAAAGCTTCTGGGTGTACTTTGTTCCTACATCTGCTAACAGCACCACTATGGGCCTGAGGGGCTGAGACAGCTTTCTCTGTTCTCACCGAGAAATCAACAGCCCTACAGTGCAAGGATTTAGTCATGAGAAGACAGAAGTTACAAAGAGGCACTTGTACAGTTTTTCATAAATATTTCAGATGATTCTCTTACCCATTTAGTAAGTTTGTTGGTTTAGTTGGTTTAGTTTTAGGTAGCCCTGCAAGTCGCAGGGAGCTGGACTTCATGATCCTTATGGGATCATTCTGACTTGAAATCGTCTATGATTCTACAATTCTCTGTCTCTCCCTGCCTGCCAGTAGCTATCTGACATCCTTTGTGTTTCCAGTGTATTTAGTACAACATGTATTTTCTCAAAACTTTCTATCTATCATCCATAATGTATAGCTGAAGTGTTTGGCTTCAGTACATTTACATGGTAATCAAATCATTAGCCTGGGGGAGGCATAACACATTAATGACTTTAGAAATGTTGGTTAAACTCCAGTCCTGATCAAAGAGACCAAAATTTATTGTCATTCCTCTAATAGCCATGTGGTAACCAAAATGAAATCAATTTGATGAAGATAATTAGGTTCCCATCTTCATCACCACACACTTAGAACAATTAGGTGGAATGAGCTTCCCCTCCCAGCAATATGATACTGTTAGCACAGACAAAAATACTCCAGCAGCATCAGCCAGGAAACACTTACTGAAACAAATATTTTTCAAATTAGAAACTGCTGGTTCATCAGAATCTGAATACTCCCAGGAGTCTCCACGCCAGGGCAGAGCTCACAGGCAGACACAAGCAGAGGTCTTCCCTAGAGCAGAGGGCATCATTTTAGGACCTTGCCTGGGCTGTTGAACATGCACAGTTGGGTCCTGGTTCTCCCTATTCCAATTCCTGAGGGGCTGAGGGGATGGTGCCCACCCCAGGGGCAGAGCTGATCCCTCCCTGCTGAGCCAAGAGCAGCCACCCCAGGGACTGGGCTTGGTGGCATTTTTTGTGGTTCTACTCACAAGTCCAATCCAGGTGCAGGAGAGTGGTGAAGCAAAGCTCTGTTGGCAGGATGGTGGCTGCTCCCAACAGGGATAAGGCTGGAAAGCTGGATCCTCTCCAGGCATTAACATCTCCCACCAGCTGGGATGTTTGCACACTCTATGCCCTGTGCCTCCTTATGCCAAGCCCTAAGCACAATTATTTTTCTCACTGAGAGGCCTTTGTATCAGCTTGGTGCTGAGCAGGAAAAGGAAATTAAATCTTTGCTTCTTCCAGTGCTGAACTGACTGGGCTCAGCATTCCTCTTTGCATCAGCTTCATAAGCAGAATATATTAGTACCCATGTTAATCAAATAATGGGAAACCTGATTTGTTAACACACTCATTAAAAAGTGGGCAAAATGCATTTCCAGTTTCCTAAAAAATAAAAGATTCTGTGTGTGAATATTCAGCAGTTACTCATTTAATTTATTCTGAATGTTTGAAAACTTCAATAATTGCATGGATTTTAGCAGGAATGACCCATATCTCTCCAGTGCAGACCTTCAGCTACACAATAACTGCTGTCAATACTTTGAAACAGAGGTAAAGATTAACTGAGGTAGGAACCCAAGACTGATTTTTGGTGAAAGTTGTTGAAAACTGCCCTCAAAGATTCATTCCCCATATTTTAATGAACACAATATTTTGTCTCTGATATTATCTTGCCACTTGGAAATAAAAGTCATTGCATTTCCTCAGATTTTTAAAATCCTATGGAATACCTGTATCTGAAAAGCCAACTTTTTAACAGAAAAATATTTACAACTTTCCTACGCAATTTCTCTCTTCAGATTTTCAAAATCACCCTTTGCAGAGTCATAGTCCTGAGTGGTGAATGACAACTGGCAGAGGTTTTGCAACAGCATCCATTGACATCATAGTGAGAGGGTTTTATAGGCTCAGGAAATAGAGGCCCAGAGGAGCTAATTGCCCAAAAATTAAAGCTAATGTCCTTTTCTCTTCTGGGTGTGACCCTCTTTGTAGTGTTTAGAGTACTTCTTAGGCACATTTTGGACAAAGGCAACCTATGTCTCCATGTCTAAAATTTCCACCAGAGCAGGTCTAACCTCTGAAGGGTGAGATTTTGCAGTCAGGCTTGTGTAAACTGATGGGAGAGGAAGATGGGGACAAAGGCAAACAGCACCCCCAGGACAGATAGAGCAGTGACCCACACCAATTCCACCCTGTGACAGTGATGGAAATGGGCCCACGCCTCCCAGCCTGCAGCCTGGGACTGTGGGCAGAACATCTTATTGCTCCTTCTAGAACTGAACATTACATATCCCTCTCCTGGCCTCAGAAAGGACTGTGGATTACTCCTCTCATGATGTATACATTGAAAAAATTAGCATAGGAGAAATCTGTCTAAAGCTATGAAATATAAAACATTGTAAACATCTCAGGGAATCCTGCTGCTGGAGATTGGGAGAGTATTATTGAGAGACATCACTGCCTGTTTGTCCAGGTCCTACACTCTTCTCTAAAGGCATCCATTTCTGTTGTCAATAACAAACAGTGGAGTAATTGGAGGGGTCTTAGCCTAATAAAGACATCCTATAATGTTTTTACATTAATCTTCAGGGATCAGGACCAAAGCAGGTATCTCCTTGGGCTTATTGTGATTTGTTTTGTGGTTCTCATAATGTTTTATTAGACCTTGCTTGACCTTGAGGCTGTAGCTTTGAGATTTTTCCAAGAGGAGCTACTGGTCTGTGTTGGAAGCAGAGAATAACCTCATCCAGAAGCTGAAGAGCACAGTTTATGTTCAGGGCTCTATGCAGATCTGCCATGAGTACCTCAGGAATGAAGGCTGTGAAACAATTAGACCCCAAAAAGGTGATTGAAATCTCAAAGAAAAAACTATATGAATTATTCCTGCACTTAATCACAGTCTCCTCTATTCTCAGAGGAAATACTATGATGAATAAGCAGAGAAAATTATCAAAATCCTTGTGTAATGAGCCCTGTGTTAATTGCCCCACTGTCCAATGAAACACAAAAGGTACTAATGAAGCTTGCAGTCTCATCATCCCTGACTTTTGTTAAGCCTCTGCCTAAAGTTACGTGCCCAGGAGAAACTGTGGAATACACAGACACCCAGCAAAGAGACTCATCTCCACCGGGGAGAGCAGTGTCCTTCACTGGGGCCTCACTCAAAACTGGCCATCTCAGAGCTCTGGGCCAATGGCCAGAAGGAAGTATGGAATAATCCTTAGTCCTTTCCTACATTAAAAGGTGGTGCACAACACCCCCAGTTCCTCCCCAGCCATCACTCCCTTGTATGCCACTGATGCTCAAGATTTCCCAGCAGCAGGAGAAAGGTGGATTTTTTCCTCTGTACTTGTTCTCTATGGGACAAGTTGTTATCGCTGCATCTTTGGGGCTTCCTGCTGGTGTCACACCACGTACCCACCCTGCTGAATAAATGTGACACAGACATGCTCCTGTGGTTCTCACCAGGGTTACCATGGTCAGAGAGCAAGGCAGGTGAGGAGCCCGTGCCTTCAGAGCAGAGGTTTGACAGCAGCATGGCCCTGGTGATGCAGAGCAGCTGCTATTTATTCAGCATGCAGCAGGGTAGGAAGGGGGACATCTCTGGATGAATGAAACAGGGAGTTTCATCTGGACCTCTGCATGGGGGTTTCTTTGGTCATCTGAATAGGAGCTCAGTCTGACTGAGATTTCCTTAATAAGCCAGTTGGTTTTTGACACAACACCTCTGATTCTCCAGCCAAATGCCCTAAAACACATCACAAAACATTTGTACTTTTCCCTTACCACGGATCCAAGCTGCATTGAGAGCTCACAGTGGGGAGGAGGACATGGAAGGAAGATGTGTTCATCAGGGGCATACACCAGGTCATGGGATGGACATCCCAAATTCATCCCCACTGGAATCAGGCCTGGAGGAGTTGCCTTGAAAGACTCAGCCATCTGCTCTGAGCTGGCAACAGGCAGCAACATCAGCTATTCTTCCCCCTTGCTGTAAAATGCCCTGAGATCCCCAGAAGAAAATGTACTTCAAGTGCAACGTATTTTTGCTTATAAAGTATTTAAGGCACATCAATCCAACTCACAGAACTCATTCCAAACAAATGAACAACCTTTAAAAACATTTTATGGACATTATTTCCTCTCCAGCTGAACTTCATCTCTTGAATTTAGTCTTATGTTATGGTCTGATTATTCTCAAAAAGAATTAAATTGGAGGATGGAAGAAATGAAGGTATTCCCTGGAAATCCTTTCATTTTATTAAAGCTTCTGTTATTGCTTGTGTTGTGTTTGTCCAAACCACTTGTCAAGATTTCATTACCCCAATTTAAAACAGCAGCACTGTGTCTAAATGTGGTTATGACTGAAAATGAAGGTATGCTGCAATATTCCCAAGGAGAGTAGAAAATGCTGCTTTTCTGGGCTGAGCTTAGAGAAAATAGGTTATAGATAACACACACACTATCCACCAAATATCACACTACAAAACAGTGCTAATGTGGTAAAAGAGATTTTACAGCCCCAAAACATTAGTGATTCAGACAGAAGTTACCCTTTTTAAGCCAGGAATGACCAACACTAATCAGTACAAAATTGATCAAATGCTGCTGACCATTAAGAACCAAGAGTGAACTTGGCCCTCCACAAGATCAATTAGCAGAAGCAACTTCTCCAAAAGAGCCTTTAAAGAAAGACACGGTAGAAAATCAGTTCCAAAATGTGCTGGGCCAACAAATCACACCACCTGCCCATTGACTCTGGGGTGAAAACAACCTGTGGAAATGGGGCTTGGGCTGCAAGGGACTGAGAAAAAGGGAACAGCCCAGTTCACTCAAGGCAGGATTGGGGAAGGCACAAACCCAGAAATATTTAGGGACCGACAACAGGCAGCCTGTCCAGGGAAAACTTTCAGGAGCAGAGGTCTGTACCTCTCCCCCATGTGACCACTGGGTTGGGATCCACTACAGGGGGAGCTCAGGCAGAGCCTGTCACCTTGGGGTGATGGCCACGGGCTGGGCAGAGCTGTGGTGGCCCTGCACCAGCTCCTGGACAGCACACATGGAAAAGTCACAGTGTGAACTTCATCATGGTTTAGCCCTGTGCTCTGAGAGGGTCTCCTTGCCATCATGTTATCACTGCATGGAATGCTGCACCAGAGGTTTTGAAACTCAAAAACTGGGGAAAGAACATTTTGAAGAAGTGATTTGAAAAAAAATAATTAATTTATATTTATTAATTTAGCTATAGAAGGTGTCCAGTTTGAAATAGATTGCTGCACACTTTTTCAAAATATACCCAATTCATGCTTGATCTCTGCAAACCAAAGTTTATATTTCTTTAATAATTACATACTTCAAGACAGACACTTAAATTTGACACACAAGTACACAAAGTTATATTACTGCTTGTAATGATGCATATTTAAGTGCTATTATTATCAATTTCTAATAACCATGTGTTCTTGGTATCAATCAAAAGCAAAAATCATGACTGCAATTCTACTGTGCCCATGCAGCTTGTCAGTCATAATTACTGAACTGTTATCATTCTTTCTCTGTAGGAACATATCATTTGTATTAACCATTTACTAGAACTGTATATATATTTATTCCAGCTTGAAATTTACTGAAAATGTGTGTCAGCTCAAACGTAACTGCAAAATTCTGAACAGTACACACTATCCAGAGCACAGTCAAGTGCTCCATTCCCACCTAGTGACAAACACAAATATTTCTACATTTTCTTACAGCTTGTTACTGAAGTTACCTGGAGCCTGGTGTTGATTGCAATAAGGGAGCATTTGAATCCCAAATAATATTAATTCAGCACCATCTCTTGGCACCAAACCCAGCCCTCTCTGATCAGCCAGGGGCTCCAGTCATCACCATGTTTGCAAACACAGTGGAGGGAGCAGGAGAGGTACAGTCTCTTAACCTTTTTATAATAGTCTAATGGTCAGAAATGAGCATTTAGAGATGGGCAGCCAAGGGAGGACATACACCATGTGCCACCCTCCCCAGGCCCTGCCAGTGCTGTCTGGTTCCCAGCTCCCTGCTCCCAGCAGCAAAGCTGGGCTGTTTCAAACAGCATCATCCTTGTAAAACAAAACATCAAATTATTGCTCACCCTAAGCACAAAGCATTACCCATCCCCTCTTCTCTGTCTGAAACCTGTATGGGGAATGGCTGGGTCCTGTTCAGCTCAGGCCTTTCTAGCACAAGCTGTGTCTTCATTTAAACCTTCACTCACCTGGTGCCCAGGACAGGCAGGAATGGAGGCTACATTCTAGAACAGCCCCACATACACCCCCCTTGGGAACCTTGGCCTTTAAAGCATGACTTTCTAAGAGCTGAAAAGCTATTTACAAGTGAATTTTAAGCTACATTTTTCTCTTTCTGGGATCTTGCATGATTTGCCAGCCATAGGTGCATAAAATAAGCCTAATTGTATTTCAGTTTTTAAGACCTGTTTTCAGAGATCTACAGTCTGTAAAGAATATGGATCTCTTAGGTTAATAGCATATAGTGGCTTCCCCTTAGTCAGGGACTAAGTTGTGATAAATACAGATCCATCTCACAGAAAAGTATATGGAGGATGAAAAAAAAAAAAAACCAAAAAAAAAGGGAGGAGGGGGAACAATTATAGGTAGATACTTTGCTTCTTTAACCCTTCTCTTATGCTAGAAAAACCACAGCAGCCTCCTACACTTCAGAGCCGCCTTTTTTTTTTTTTTTTTTTTGCCAAAAGGGGAAGAGACATAAGAATACAACAGGCTTTTTCATTAAACTTTGTTACTTTGCAAATGTCTCCTAAAGAGGCCCAGGGAGAGGGGCAGAGACAGCAGCACAGGCTGTGCCCTGACTGCTCCACGGATTGCAGGGATCAAGGGGAGTAGGGATCGAAGGAGCTGCAGGCACGGCAGCCATGGAGCTGTGGGGACTGCTGGTTACCCTCAGCTGCTGCTGCCTGGATGTTTAGGAGTTTATCCTGTTTAGGGAATTACAGAGCAAGAGCTTGGCAGAGCAGACAGCATGAGACAAAATTGGTCCATAAGTTTACAGGGCAAGGTTTAATGAACTCCGGGAGTCCGCGGAGGGTACCAGCGCCTCAGGTGTTAAACATGTTTATTTATTGCTCCACCAGTTCTCTGGTAGAGCTTATACATGTTTTGGCCAAACAAAGCAAGATTTTTGAGGATTTTTTTGTACTTCTTGTAATTCAGCAGAAGGCTTATATTGGCAGATTGATCAGAGTGGAAATCAGAGGTTTCCAATACACCAAAGGTAGTACTGGAAATCTTACTATATCTGAAGAAATCTTCTCATTAAGTGCATGATGCCTTTCACCTGTGCATTGCTTTTACAGGCAGTTTGAACTATCCAAATATGTCTGTCAGTTTGCTTCCTTTCTGAAAGGAAAAATTGAATTTCTGACTGGATTGAAAAAGATGTTTTGATAGACTTCAAGTGTGTTTTATTTGGGAATCTTTTTGCTGCTTAGGTTAAAGAACTAAAAGCTGTTTAATTTGAAAAAACACACATTACTTCAAAGCAGCACAATTTTCCATGGGTAGAAATTATTTGATGTACTTGCAAACTATGTTGGTCAACCTTACCACAACAGGTAGTTTTGGGTGGCAAAGTATTTCTCAAAGAAATTTTACTAAAAAGACAGCAAAGACAAAGACATTACACTGGTCTTGAAGGAAATCCTAAATGAATAATGGCAAAGACCTTGGAGCTGCTTTCACCCACAGGTCTGTGCCAGTATCCTCACTCCTAACAATTAAAAAATTCCTGAAAAACCTAAGTCAGGTGCTGCTGTGCATTTTGTATCACCACCATGCTTAGGTAGATGCTACATACAGGCTGCTTGACCTATTTAGTTCCTGCAGAAAAGTGCTCAGTTCAAGCCTGTGCAGCCAAAAAGAGCCAGGGGAGGTTCTGGAGTTACCACCCCCCAAAAGCAGCTTTGGGGCTGTACCATCTGCCTCCAGCTGATTCCAGGTGTCCGTCTGAGCACATCTGGCTTTTCTGCTGGAGGGATCTCACTCTCTTGAGAGAATTTGAATTTTTTACGTGATTTGTTCTCCGCGGAGAGAAGATTGTCCTTGGGAAAGCCCTCATTGAACCCCACCCCCCAGTCAGGAGGAGCTGGAATGGAGCCAGTGCTGCCCCTGGCCACCCCTGGTGGGCTCAGGCTTCCTGGGTTCTGGCCCCTCAGGGTGGCTGCAGGCACCATTGTGCACTCTGGCAGGGATTGCCAGGGCTGGCACTGCCACCCTGATCCACCACTGGTGAGCAGGCACTGAGGAGAGAGCTCCAAGTCTGACCCTTCCCTGGGTTTGCAGCATGGCCCAAGCAATGCAGTGTCTCCAGAGTGGTGACAGCTTGGTGCAAGGAAGAATCAGCCTCCCTGTATCCACCTGCCAAATAAACCATATTTCAATGACTCCAAAATAAGTGTTGTGTTCCTCAACTATGGGCAGCGAAAGTGTAGGAGACTTTGATTAAAAAAATTTACCTGATTAGCTAAAATATTTTATTATCTTTAAAAACTTGAGAGAATAAGCTTACAGTTTTCTTTTTTAAGTGCTACAGGCTTTTTATTCTTTCCACCCTGATCAGGTGCCTTGCACCTGGGCTGATCTGGGCCATGGAGTCATCACGAGCCCCTGCTCCCATCACCACCACCTCATCTCACCAGCACACACCAGCCTAGAGCCCCTGGACTGGGAGGGCAGGGGACAGCCCGGACTCAGTGACTTCCCATGGGGTCCTTAAGGCAGAGTACCAATGGATGTCACCAACATTTCCTTTGCAGGTTGTTGTGTATTGATACTATACAGCTGCCAGCATCTGCTGTTTGTCAAACATGCAAGAATGTTCTATTCCCCAGGAAGATTCACAGTTGGGTGATTTCCACACACACAATCCCACCCACTAAGCTGGAAAACAATTGTTGGAAAACAATGCCCACCACAAAGCAGTATAAATCTAGCCCTGAAATGTAACAGAAGCAAGATAATTAAAATGATAGCAAAATAAGAGAGATGTAATTATTAAAAATCAAAAATGCGTTTGAGTCTTTAAATCAGAAAAACTATGCTTGCATTATTGCCTCTAAATGTGGTGGGGGAAAGGTTAATGGAAGGGGACCAGGTGAGCCAGGGGAAGGAAGGCTCTTTTCTTTCCATCAGCACATCTGAAATCATGTTACATTCATAGATGTTTTAAGATATTTTGCTGATTGCTTTTGCAAAGCAAAATACCACCACTGCCCTAAAAGATCAATTATATTCCTTTACAATGTCCTACAGGCACATGAATTATGAACCAGCAGAGTTTTGCTTAACTCCTCAGACAAAAGGAACATACCCGATTTTATTTTTTCCTGTCTGCATATCTTGGCGTGCCCTCTGCTGGCATTTATTCCTAACAACACAATCCCGTGCGTCCAAACCTGGGAAATACCTGGGGCCAGCAGCTCTGCCCGCTCAGGGAGAGCTTTTGGTAAACACACTCAATACGAAATTTCTGACAGAAAAAAGAAGAAAATAAAGGCAGGTGCATTCACAACAGAGCAGAACTTGTGTAGAGCTGCGAGATGAGAGCACATAACGTGTGAACACTGAAATTGTTCTTCCCAGCCCAGAGACAGAGGCTCCAGGAAGGGTGGGTGGGGTGGCTGGAGGTGGTGTTCCCAAATGTGCCCATCCCAAACGTGGCCGCCCAATGGTTTGTCAGCAAGTCTTTGACACGTGTTGCAGGAATGGTTTGGCAGCCACTGACAAACACCATGTTCTGGCACAAATCCAGCACGTACCCACTGTCCTTAAACAGACAGAACAGTTCTTTCATTCTTACCATAAGTTTTTACAGAGCTTGGTGCTGATTTACACTGCGAAAATCAGTCAAAAAGGAAAGAAAAGGAACATAAATAACAAAAATTAAGAATTCATTCTGGCATATTATTTGTTGAATTATGGAGCTTTAGGGGCAGTGTCAGAGATTTCCTTATTTAATGTCTTTTAAGTGTATGTTGACACCTGAGTTTTTACATTGAAAGGGCCTGGGACCACACAAGCAGCAAAGTCCATCTTTTCCATGCAGAGCCATTCCTAATGAAGCAGAAAAGTTTTCTTTTCTTCCAAATAAGAAAAAGAATCTGTCTTTGCCCTCAGATGCCTCATGCAAGGATGTTGTTAATAGAGGAATGCCAGTACAAAATCAGTCCCAGAGAAGAGGTGGGCTCCCTTACAGGGAAAAATGGTGCAGCCCTGTAGCAGCACTCTTGGCATTGAGCACATTTTCTGTGGAAAGCCCTTGGACAAGAGTTATTCCCAGCACATTTGCAAGGGGCAATCACTCAGCAACCACATCACACTGTCCCAGTGCCTGCAGCACCCTGATAGCCAGAGCTCACCTACAAGTCTGGCAATTCACTGAAAACGTGTAGATCAATGTTCTTATTTCTTTAATTCACCTGAAAAGCAATGGGCAATCCCCTTCCCTCCCTCCCAGCACTTGGGTGCTAAAATCCCAACATTCTCATTTATCATCTAACTGTGACTCCAGAGGTCCTCAGAGCAGGATCCCAACCAGGCCCTCATGTCCCATGTCCCCAGATCTGGGCTGACCCACATTTGCACTGACTGCTGGAGGTCACCTCCAAGAGAGACCCCACTCTTCCCTGCATCATGGGAAGCACAGATAACCACAGCCCTGCTCCCACAGAGGAAAAGTGCCTGCACAGGAAGCTGCTGCTCACCAGCCATCACCCAAATATACAAGGAGGTTGATCCTGTGCAAAAACTCAGGATGTAAAAAAAGAAGGATAAAGGTGTGAGGGAAAGAGGGAGGAGACAAGTATGGGCAGCAGCAGCACCTTTGTTATCCTTGGGCTGAGCACTGAAGCAGGGGGGACAACCTACCCACAGTACTCACAGAAAAATCATAATACCAAATATTTACTGTAATTACCCACATACTGCCACCAGCCCCAGCCCTATTTTTTTCATTATTGGCAGTTCCTCCAAGTCAAAGCTTGCACATTTGATGGAACTACAGGACTGAAAATCTATGCATTGATAGGGCTCCACCGAGCTCAGCTGGAATTGCACAAGCATTCAACTTGCAGGATCAAGGTCTCCATCTGCATTTTGACATTGTTTATTTCCAGCAAGAGCTCTGAAACTTGTTGGCAAGACTAATGGTGTTTAGAGGTCATTTGTTCTGTTGCATCTGGAGAAGAGGAGATAACTTTAAATACTTGTAATCAGCTTATTAACAAAGTGGATCAGAAGTCAGATACCATTTCTCCTATGATTTTATACTTGTAAATTTCAAGAACACAGGTTAGAGGAAAAAAATCAAAAGTATATTAACTATAGATCACAATCAAATTAAGCTGTATTAAAATAGCTGTACGTGTTATCAAGTATAACATAAGGCTGAGCTGCAAGGTGGAATGGACGTCCAGATAAATTAATCTTTGGCCTTCAGCATGGGAAAACAAATATAAAGGCTATTGACTGAGCAGCTTGGTTGTGACATCACAGAAGCTGCTTAGGAAAAAGCCTTATGAGGAAAAATCTTTGTTTGTGCATTTGGCTTTACCTTTCTGTGCCCCCTCAAGTCACTTTGAGACAGGAAGATGCTGAACATGGCAAGGAAAAAACCTTTTTTGGGAGGCAGAGAGAACAGTGGAAGGGGACATCCCAGTGGCTGTGGCTCCCTAGTGAGAGAGCAGAAATAAGAGGTGTTTCAAAGACAGTGGTACATGGTTGAGGATAAAATGCCTACAAGCAGATGAGACTCTTGCAGACACTTGACTGGGGAAGGCTTCTTGAGGCCAACAGCATGGCGTGGAAGGATGGGGTGTGGAAGAACCAGAGTGCAACTGGACACTTAAGAGCCCAAAAATAGGATGCTTATATATGTGTAATACTATACACTGTGTTCCTGGAGCTCAGGGCAATGCTCAGCACTGCTGCAAACACTGTACCTTGCTGGAGACACCTCGTGCACAGAGAATGAATGCTTGACCTTGTGGCAAACCCTCTTGTATTCAGTGATACAAACTGAGGCCTCTCTGGTAAGGAAGATATTATTCAAATCTTTCTTAAACTTCAGCTATAAGGCAAACCTTTCAGGGGTTCAGGGAAGTAGATCTTTTTTAAGATTCAGATGAACTTGATTTCTCAATCTGTGACAACACCAGTCAAGATCCAGCTGAACTAACTCCCAGAGCTTCAGCCAAATACTCAGTGTTCTTGCTCACTGCCCTGGGTCACATCAACTCCTCCAAAAGAAAAGTGACAAAACCATGATGTCACCTTTCCTGTTCCTCTTTTTACTCTCACACTGACTTATGTCAGATTTTTCATCTTCTCATCTCCTTCGCTCACTTTAGTGACTAAAGCCCATCGCCTTCACACCCTCTCACCCTGCCCAGTGATTCATGGTCGAGCTGATGTTCCCTTCCTGGGGGTCCTTGTCCCAGTCCTCTGCACAGCCACCACTGCCACCAGCCCCAGCCCTGACACTCCCTCAGAGCTCCTGGGGAATGTTGGACACTGGACTCCTGCAGCACCACAGGGATCTGTCATCAGTCCCTTTGCAAACACCAGCTGAGCTCACACACAAAGCTGCCTCTCTCCAGACTTTTTACTTCTATCCAAATTCCTATTTGCCCAATCTCTCCCAATGCTCACCTGATACTGAAGTAGAGCAGAGCTGCTTCTCCCAAAGTTCTGCCTTGCTCCTCGATGTTGTGTTTATTTCAGAGTTTTGTTCTGAACATTTTTTATTTATGTTATTTTACACCATCAGTGAATCACAAGTTTTCCCTCTTCAGCCAAACTAAAATGATGGTCTTGGTCACATTACAACTTCTTGCAAGCCTCTTTCCTTAAGTCTCACATTTGATACAGCTGAAAATTACATTCTCCTCTGACCTTATCAAACATCTATTTAAGAGCTCTGTAACATCAAGTGTTGTTTCCTTTTTTTTTTTTTTTTTTTTGTTAAGGCTGTACAACTTCACAAGATTCTTGTTTTCACTGCAAAGACCCTTTGCAGCTGCTTCCTCCTGCCTCTCTCTCAGTTTTTGGAGAATTACCCTGACCAGACACTCAATATCTTTCCAAGCAAACATTTCTGTCCAGTGCCTAATCCTGGCAATTCTCTTTGCAAATCCCTTGTTATTCATCTCCTCCTTTTTCTGTCCCCCTGGTTCCCACACAGGCTGGCACGGTGCAAAGAGCTGGTGTGAAGAGGTGGAAGGGGAATGAGGGAACTTGCAAAATTCTGAGCAGCCTGAAAAATATGAAGGAGAGGCCTCCAATATCTGTGTGTGTTTGTGTTTCTGTCTCACAGCTTCATCTGTGGAGCAGGAGCAGCCCTGGGGATGCTGTTCTTGCAGGGTTTTGCCCAGTACTCCCTTACTGCTTTATTCTACAGGAGCAGCTCTACCTGCTTGTCTCTCTTTCCTGCACAGCAAAACTTCAGGATTTTGGACAGTCTTGCCTGTTGATACTTGTATTAGTCTTGTGACTGCAGGCTTTATGTGGATGTGTATCTCCAAAGGGATATGGCTCTAGTGGGCTCTTGTTAAACTTTCCTTTAATTCACTGTTCACAGCTGATCTGTTTATATCTGCTTCTTTTAAGACCTTGCCAGAATGTTTTCCAAAAGCAATGCACTAGTTTGACAAAATAAATCAAAATTATCATTAAATCATTAAAAATACTACTGCAAACATACACCTGCATGGACATAAGGAAGATGCTGCAGTTGAGCAAGAAAAAAAAAATAAGAAAAAATTCTGGATTTAGAAGGTGGCTCCATCTGTTGCTGGCTCTAAAAAGTTACAAGTTTCATTTGATGCCATTTCAGATGCAAGGTCAAAGTCAGGCTCCTGTGCCTGCACCAAAGTAAATGCTGTGCACTTGCTTAGTTCAAGGAAATAGTATTTTCTGATCAAAAACAATTTGGAGACAGATGTACCTCCTCTGTTACCTCCTGTTTTTACACATGTTTCTGGACATCAAAGATCCCCCTTGGTAGCTCATCTGCAGATGGCCATCCAGTAGTGTCCTGAAGTAAGCACAGGAGAGATCTGGCAAAACATCATGTTTTCACAGCATCAGCTGGGATGGTCAGAGCCAGGTTTGGTTTCCTCAGTTTTGCTGGTAATGGCAGAAATGCCTGGGATTTTTATGTACCTGAATCTATATATGTATATATATATATATTTTTATATATACACATTTGTAATCAGCTAATACTTCAGCTTCCTTTGCCATTGAAAGCTCATGCTATCATGTCTGCACTGGTGAGATTTTTGCAAGATGCAAAATGAGCATCTGAAAAGAAAGTGTTTATTTACTGAGCTGTAAGTAGTTATAACTGGAATTGATGCAATGTAGCTTCAGTTTCCCAACAGTAAACTCTAAGTAGCCTTATATAATTTGGGAGGGAAAATCATCTCTCTGCTTTTCTTATATTTCAGTAAACCATGCATCTGTGGCTAAGAACTTTCCAGCTCATTACTTCAGTGGCAATATAAAATATATACAAAATTAGGGGATCATTTTCAAAAACAGGAACCTAAAATGAAGTTTCTAGGTCCATATTTAGGCTCATGAATCTGATTTTCCAAGCTAGCAACCACCCGCCAGACTGCACAGAGCTGACAGGAGCTCAGCACCTTTGAAGGTGGCACCTCAACAACAGCATCCAACATTCTGACAGCCTTCTGGCAGAGAGTTTTCACAAGCCTCATAAAACACAAGAGGCCAAAACAACACGTCCTGCAATTATCCACACTGCAAAACAATCTTAATTAATAATGATATCATCACTACACCCTCTACCCTTTAAAGGGCCACTGAAAAGTTTTGGCTTTCCTTCATCTCTCTCCCAAGTCTTAATCCTGTACTTCAAGATTTTATCACACCATCAGCCTGATTACAGTGGTGTTTGTTGTGTTCTGTGTCAGATTTTACTCTTTCTTGTTGTTAGGATTACTCACCTTTCCATATGCTCAGATCACAGCCTCAGAGGACACACACTGCTCCACAAAATACACAGCTTTGGTTTTGTGTCTGTACAGGGCTGATCTCAGTGACATAGTAAAGATTTAGATAAGGTTTAAAAAAAAACTAACAAAATTCAGATTTCTGCTTTTATCCAAATTAAGTACCTTAAGGTGGAAAATTCATTAAAAGTACTAAATGCAAAACCTACATATGCGTATGACATTAATTTGACAAAGTCAGCCAGTTATTTGTTCTCCTTTCTGTCAAAATGCCACCTCTGTGTAAGACTGGTCCTGTATGTATTTAAGATTTATACTTTGACCAAAATCATTGTGGCCAACTGGAGTCAGAATTTTGATCACTGAAGTCAGAATCTATAGATATTTTTACTTGGATTTGTGAACAAGACTGACAAATTTTGACAGATCAACAAGGTGAAAATTTGAAGGAAAGGGCAGTTCTGCCTTTCCCAGAACTGAGGCACTGCTGAAAACACAGCAGTATCTCCCTGATGCAATCTGTGCATTTGGATGCCTCTATTTTGGCTCAGTTAAAGAGATTCCCTAGTCAGTTCAGACTGTTCAGGCCTAAAATACTGAACCTTCTGGTGCTTGAACAGGGCCTCTAAGAAAGTTGGACACAAAATTTTTAGGAGAGCCTGTTGTAATAGGGCAAGGGGTTAACTTAATTAAAAGAGGGTCAACTTAGACTAGATATAAAGAAGAAGCTTTTTATAAAACTTCACCTGTGCCAGAGTTTCACCACTGGCACAGGATGCCCAGGCAGGTGTTGGGTGCCACATCTCTGGTAACATTCAAGGTCAGGTTGGACAGGGCTCTGAGGTACCTGGTCTAGTTGGGGACATCCCTGCTCATTGCAGGGTGGTTTGGACCAGGTGGCCTTTAAAGGTCCCTTCCAACCAAAACCACTCTGATTCTTTCTGGACTGGCAAAATATTCTCAAAGGGATTGTGCAAAACATATCTCCTTCTCCAAATCAACTATTCACTCAAGAAATTTCCAGTCTGAGAGAGACTCCTAATGAGAGACACATGCCCTGCTGCCATACCTGGACTTTGTAACATCTGCACTGCTCTGCTAAGATTACAAATCCTTATCATTTGTAATCCTAAGAATGCATCAGCTGTTGAGTGATCTCTGCACCATTGCAACACTTGGAATGGAAAATCCAATATATACAGTTAAACCTGTCTCTATATATGCAATAAGCTTTCCCCCCAAAATCAAGGACATAGACACCAAGAAGACTGATTTAAAAAATGCAAAGGAATC
The DNA here is from genome assembly GCA_013397245.1 of Thryothorus ludovicianus. Taxonomy (NCBI): domain Eukaryota; kingdom Metazoa; phylum Chordata; class Aves; order Passeriformes; family Certhiidae; genus Thryothorus; species Thryothorus ludovicianus. The sequence continues at coordinate 770,381 of VZTB01000992.1, forward strand.
TTAATTTCCAGTTGTTTCCATTCTAGGCTCTAGCCATAAGTACATCCCAGTATCTATGCTTCCCACTGATCCCAGTCCTGCTGTTTTTCCCTCTGCAGGCTGGCCCTGCCCTGCTCCCTTCTCTGCTCTCCCTTCTCCTCACTAAGTCAGAGGCATTCACAAGACAATGATTTCCCAGCAGTTTATCCCCAACTGACCAATAAATTCCACCTCTCAGACATGCACTCCTCTGAACCACTTTGCATTTTCTTTCAGCCTGTCTCTCTCAGCTGTCCCAATTTTATTCCAGTTTCTCATTCCCCTTCACTATTCTTCCTCTATGTTCCTCATCTCCAATCCAAATGTTTTCACCATAGATGTTTCTCAAATGATCTTAATTCCTTCTCAAATGCTGGGTCACTCATCTTGCATACAGCACAGAAGCTCCAAACTAAGGGGAAAGTCTTTAACTCTCCTGCAGCACTTGGAATCACTGTATGCTCCTTCCCAAAGCCTTAAGTCACCTACAACATCACTGCAAGTCTATTTTGTCCATCAGTAAAGATGCACAGACTTGATTCAGCCTTCACTAACCCCAGACCATTAATGCACACAGCCTTCAGGCAACTTCCATTATTAAAAATTTTCATCTGAACAATTAAAAAAATCATAAAGATGAAAAATTGCACATTAAGATCAGTCAGTTCTCCCAGCACAGGACTGCTGGATCACCTTGTTTCATTGGTATAGGGCTTTGAAACAAAGATGTAACTAAATTTGTTCTGCCCTAGGGAGAAAAATCACAAATAAAAATGGGAGAGGAACGACAAAAAATAAATGTTAAACTCAAATAAATGCCAAGTATGACAAGTTTTGGTGGAAGGAGGCAGAACTGTAGTTTCCAACAAATAGAAATGAAGTTTCAAGTAGAGTCAAGCAACACAATTAACATGCAGTGGTGACAATCCACTGCACAGCAGTCACCAGCCAGGCTGAAGCTTCCATTCTCAAAACAATTCAAAGCAGAGGCAGAACTCTTTATTCTCCTGCATTAACTCTCTTCTATTGTACGTGCCACCACTGACACTTTGCACCATTTCCATTTTCCTAGAGTAAGTCTGAATGCTTGAATTCCAACTTCTACACGGCATGCCAGAAACTCCCCAAACCTGTAAGAGGCATCCAAGCTGCCAATTCAGGAACTTGGGTTCAACCCTACATCTCTGAGTCCCTCGTGGTAGTACTGAATATTCCCACCTGGAGGACATTGACAAGCAGCACATCTACAAAATCCCACACTGTTCCAGTATAACATCTTTCCCAGTTAATGGTATGTTTTGACCAGGATTTACAGTCTGAATTAAACAGGATTTCCTCTTGTAAGCTCCTGAAATTTACCTATGTTCAGAAAACTCTGACCTTTGGGAATTAGAAAAGGTAACAACACTCCTTAAAAAAATAAAATATCTCAAGGCTGAGTAATTTTTCAGTGACATACTCAGGTCTCAGCAGAGCATTAAATAAAATTTCTATGTCAGTCTAAAGAGCAAACTATGATGCATGACAGAGTGGTTCTTCTGCAACTCATCTTCAGGTTTGAACACAGACATACACCTGAAACAACTAGTTGTGCAGAGTTAATCCTAGTTGTATTTACTCACAGGTTTAAAATAATACTAGAAATACTAAGTTTAAGTCAGTTGGCAGTAAGGCCTGATTTGGAAGCCCTCAGCTAAAATTTGCTAAAGCCCAAGGTTTGGTATTTTATCTCAACCCAGTCCTTAGGTCAGTTGTGCTACCTTGGAACTCCAGTCTTCTATTTTTGTCCATATCACCAGCAACTCTGATTAACTCCAAATGTGGCAATGATGGATCCTAAATTACACTGAAGGAGAAGGAGATGCACATAAAGCAACATCCTGCACTCGAGTATCAGCCAGGACTCTGCCTTGGCTTCTGAAACCCAAGGCTTTCTACAACACCAAGTGCTTTGGGTTTTATTCCAACACTACACTGTTTTGGTTTGAGTATGGGTGCAACAAGCAACCTTTAACACACAGAAAAACTGAGGGTGGGTTTTCCTCATCGGAGTAGTTTTGTAATACTTCCATCGTATTCTAAACATAAAAAAACTTGTTTAGATTTCATTTTACAGTATCAGTTTGTAAAGTGGGGTGAATAGTCACACATGGAAACTTTTGTATACTCTGCATAATGAGGTGCAATTACAATTTTTTTCCATACAGAATGGAAGAAGACAGTACAAATGCAGTCCTGAACACCCTTTTTAGTCTAGATACTTTACTGGCAGCATGACCATTAGTGCTACAGATGACCTACTGTAATAAAGAGACTTGTTCTTCTATTCCAAACTCTGCTCATCAATGCCTCAGAAACAAACTTTTTGAGTAGAAAAGAGTGGAAACTGAACAGGAAGATCCTTTGACATCAATAGCAACCTTAATGCAACACAGAAGAACAGCAAATTGCAAAAAAAAAAAAATTGTTGAATGTTTTAATGCATTTTGAATTATAATGAAGAAAAACATTTTACATCTAAAAACAAATCAGCAGAATAATAAAAAGTGGTTCCACATAACTTATAAACTCTTTTCCCCAAAAGGTATTTTTCACAGATTTAGGCAACAAATAAGATGTTTCATTCCAGATCTTTCTGATTGTAAAGTATACACAAACTTTGTGAAAATTGATGTGCATTGCTTGAGAGAAAGACATAGAAGCTTGGTTTTGCCTGGTGATGAGTTTTCTGTGAAATTCGGCACAATACTGAAACTGTAACTGCAACTCTCCTCCATTTAATGAAATGCTGGACGTTGTTCAGAGCTGAAAAAACACTCTATAGAACATTTAGAGCCATGAAATGTTTTCCACATATTTAGTCATTGTAGTATTAGTCACTACCCCTGCTCATATGTTTTGCTTCAAGGGAAATGGCAGTTTGGCTTACCCTTCAGTACAGTATAGAAAACTAAACTAAGTGATTGTTCAGTGTTCAGCTGATTTAAATGTTAGCCTGCTCATAAGAACGTGGCTCTAGCACCTTGTTTCGTTGATTCTTTTCAAAATGAAACCACGTAATCAGCCATTCCTGGTGCCAGAGGATGGTCCCTCTGGTGATATAAAAAGTTTGCAGCAATGATGATTAAACTGCATAGAGTCCAGTGGTTCTGTATTACATATGTATGAGAGAAGCTTAGACACTTTAGTTTAGCAGGACCAAAACCAGTGACCCTCTCCTCTGCTTCAGGTAATAAAGGAGAGCCATTGCTCCAGATCCTACATGCAGGCCATGCTGGAGAAACTGCTTGTACTGGCCAGACATTTTTCTCTTTTTTTTAAAAACACCATAAACCTTTGTAAAGTTCTCTCTGTTACCAACTAAAAGAAAGTCAGTCTTGTTTTCTTAAGGAATAAAACCTGTAACCCAACATCAGATGGCTTTAACCCAGAGCAAAAAAAAACCAGGAGAAAAAAAAAGTGAAAATAAACATTGTCACCATCATTTATCTCTTACCATCAGAAGATTTAAAATTCTGCAGCTGCTTTCTGAAACCTCACTAGTTTTAATATTTAAGATTACTTCAGCACAGTTGTCCATCTTGTACCTCAACAAAAAAATCCCAAACCCCACAAAAGAAAAAAAACAAGGGATCAAACTACTCTGATGACATGTACTATAAAGACATTACATAAATTGTCCATTAAATATTTTGAGTTTCCTTAATGTTACAGTCCAAAACTACATTTAGGACCCCTGTTTTCCTTCCATTCCTCACTGATGCTTTCGTTGTCCCATCCCACTGTACTCTCATGCCACACAAATGTTAGTTAACAGGAGAACCAGCTAACACATCTTAATGTCATTACAAACAGTGCTGTAGAGGACATGAGCACAGCTGTAGTTGCACAGAACCATGATTATGAGATTAAAAGCCCCTAATACTTCTGCCAACCCACCACGAACCCCAAGATTCCCACTGTGAGAGTTCATCCTTCCTTACCTCCATCCTTCATCTTATACTGTGATATGTCAGACAGTCAGGGGCAGCATCTCCCTTTAGCCAAAAAACAAGTGTCTGTCTGAAGCAGCCTTTCCATTCTTTCCAAGACACCAGCTGCCACCTGCATTTACTGATAGCTGCAGAGTAACACCCCACTGCCAGTGCACAAACAGCTAAGCACAGTGAGGAGCAAAACCAGAGTCAGATCATTTGGGAGAAAGAAAGGAGGGCTATGCTAATTTACCCCCTTTTGGAACAGGACAGGGACTGCAGCACCCCTGTCATGGCTGAGGACAGAATGGGGACAGATGATGGTGACTTACTGTAATTGCTCCACTAGCTTTAGGTGTTAACTGCCTTAAGGATCACATGTAGTTTGATTGTCTTTCATTTTCTGTCAGAGACAGTACTTCAGCCAGAGACCAAAAGTGCTTTTCTCTAGGCTACAGAGAGATTCGATGCATCTTGACCAACATTCATTTTTGAGGTAGTACTCATTTACTTTGTATTGCTGGCTCAAAATAAAAATATGGGAAGTGAACAGAATTAAAAGTATGCTCACTATAGGTACATAAACAAAATCATCAACCCCCAAATAAACTATTTCCTTTCTGGGCAGACCACCAAAAGGAATTAATCCTTCTTACAAAGGTTAGCTCACATTCACTGGTAAAGTCAAACTTTCATAAATGGTTTATAACAATAGCTATAAACTAAAGTGCTTCAGAATTTGCTTGACTAGATTTCAGTGATTAGAATCGTAATATTCTGAATTTTTGTTAATATGAAATGTGATGAGGTTTCAGAATGACTTTATATAAGAAGGGCAGAATGAATCTTTTTCTTTTTTCAAAATAAAAAGTACAAAAGAGATTACAAATAAATCTGGCAGTCTATATTCACTACAAGTTGCTTGCACTTTCCTTCTCAAATCTACTATTTCTCTAATAACCGGAGGAAAAATGGAGTTGAAGTTGCACTATATGGCAGCACTAAAAAAAAATGTATTAAAATCAGATGCAAACAGGAAAATGTTTACAATCATACAACTAGTGAAATTCACACTTCATTTCAAAGTTTTAGCCCTGCAGATTCCTTTTAACACAAGGCAGATATGTAGAGTCATGGAAAAACGTAACAGACTGTATACACTCTCTACAGTAATTACATGTTTCACATTTATGTCACAAATGTAATGCCCTACTGTGTAACTATTAAATGCTAAATAACTTATGAACATTAATGTGCTCTATGCAACAGTGAACATATTGACCAGTGAATGCCAAAATATAAAAGTTCACACACAAGACAAACTAATTTTTAAAAAATCACATTTCTCTGTACAACCCATGCAAAGTGTGCACAATGTGGTAACAAGAACAACATTTGCTCGAGTCTCCCCTCACGGAAGAGCTTTTACAGCGACAGCAGACCAGTGTTCAGGAAAGTCTGCCCAGGTGTAGAAGTCCACGGCGACACAAACACAGAAACTCCCTCAGCATCTCACTTCTCTTGTAGCAGAGCAGGGATGTTGATGTTCCAGCCGATGGCCTGACGGTCAAACCCACACGTGAAGAGGTTGCAGATGGGATGATCCTCGCACCAGGCGCTGCAGCAAACCATCCTCCTGTGGCCCTGCCAGCACGGGAGACAGCAGCGTCACTGACACAGACTGGGGACAGCCCACCCCAAATGCAGCCCCCAGCCCCTGAGAGCCCTACAGCTCACTCTGACCTGCATCTGCAAGGTAAAACTCTGCACGCACAATGATGTGACTCCTCAGCACCAGCACTGCACCCACAAGGACAGATGCACACAAAAAGGTGCATCCAAACTTTTGATTTTTCCAAGGTCTGTTTGCTACCTAGTTACATTTTCTTTATATAACCAAATCAAATTTTGATTTTAGCATTTATATTTATAAAAGCAGTCTTAAAATAAGGAACTATTTGCTGGCAATTACTTTGCAACAAGCCTGCAAGACTAAGTGTCCATGTTATTCATAATTCAGGAGAGATAATACTGCAGCAGGAAGAATGTCATACTGATTAAAATAGTTCAAAAGTAACAAATTTGTCCAAAATAGGGCTCTGACCAACATTCAGGTTAAAATAAAAAACAACAAAGTCATGGTTTCAGTAGTGTCAACCTGAATAGAACTACGAAAGATAAAAAAAAAGACATACACACACACACATAGGAAAACCTCCTCAAGACTACAATAAATTTAAAAACCTACCTAAATTAGAAAAAAATCTAAAAGAGATTAAGTCTTAGAACTCCTTCCTAAATTCTCTCAAGAACTGCTGAATCAACCCCAAAAAAGGCCTATTTATGAGACATAATCCAATTAATTTCATTTAGTCACTTAGTCTGATTTGCTCCATTAGTGATGCTTGCCATGCCAAATAGAGCCATAAACACACAAAATTTGATGGCTGCAGCAAGGATGGTTTATTACATGGTAGGATGTTTCTAGAAAGCACGTGAATAAGCACAGAAGAAAAAAATTGAAGTTTATCACCAAATCATACAAGGTGAGCTCACAAAACTGACCCTCACTTTTTCCTTCTGTGTTGCTATGTCATAGAATCACAGAATAGTTGGGGTTGGAAGGGACTTTAAACATCATCTGGTTCCAACCTTCCTCCCATGGGCAGGGACACTTTTCACTACACCAGGTTACTCAGAGCCCATTCCAGCTTGGAATATATAAACCAATTAGACACTGTGTAACTTAAAAAAGGAAAAAAAACACCATTAAATCTCATAGGGAACCATTTTTCTGACACAATTCACACCAAAATATTAAAATATATCTGAAATGCTTTTACACTTTTCATTTCATAAAGAGGACAGATATGTGTTTCACTTTAGTAAAGGGAAAAATCATGGTGAAATCCACTTGAAACACCATTTTTAACTCCAAGAAAGATGTTTAAAATGTTTCATGTTAGCAAGTTGGTTATTTTTGATAACTAACAGCATATTTATTCAGAGCAGTGCCATTCAGCATTCACTCAGCTTTAAGCTGGAGAGGCCAAATGCCACTTGTAACCTTTCCTTAGAAGGACAGGCACACTGAAGGAGCAGCTCTGAACATTTCCTGAGGAAGGACAGGCACTCTGAGGAAGAAGCAGCTCTGAGCCCTTCCTGAGGAAGAACAGGCACTCTGAGGAAGGAGCAGCTCTGAGCCCTTCCTGAGGAAGAACAGGCACTCTGAGGAAGGAGCAGCTCTGAGCCCTTCCTGAGGAAGAACAGGCACTCTGAGGAAGGAGCAGCTCTGAGCCCTTCCTGAGGAAGAACAGGCACTCTGAGGAAGGAGCAGCTCTGAGCCCTTCCTGAGGAAGAACAGGCACTCTGAGGAAGGAGCAGCTCTGAGCCCTTCCTGAGGAAGAACAGGCACTCTGAGGAAGGAGCAGCTCTGAGCCCTTCCTGAGGAAGAACAGGCACTCTGAGGAAGGAGCAGCTCTGAGCCCTTCCTGAGGAAGAACAGGCACTCTGAGGAAGGAGCAGCTCTGAGCCCTTCCTGAGGAAGAACAGGCACTCTGAGGAAGGAGCAGCTCTGAGCCCTTCCTGAGGAAGAACAGGCACTCTGAGGAAGGAGCAGCTCTGAGCCCTTCCTGAGGAAGAACAGGCACTCTGAGGAAGGAGCAGCTCTGAACATTTCCTGAGGAAGGAGCAGCTCTGCAGGTACCTGTCTGTTGCTGCGAGGGAGCCGTGCCAGCCGCACCCCTGACATGTCGAACAGCCGCACCTGCCGGTTGTCGTGGGGAAGGGCGATGATCCTCTGGCCGACACACACGTTAATCCTGCAGAGAGGGGACAAAAGGAGCCTCTGTAGGAAACTGCGAGCCTGGCAAATAGAAACTGACAGCACAAATTTAAGCTCACAGGAAGGAAGGGAAGCAGCTGAATTTTTCCTGGCTAGAATTCACAAATGGAAAGAGAAAAAGATATTGAACCATTAAGGTATTTTCTATTGTATTAGTTCCTCGTATCAACCAAATATCTGCATTTTCTTATAGAAAATTTCTTAAAAGCAATGTACTTGCTGAAAATTCATTTATAAATCTGCACTTTATAAAACCACTTCAGACCATTTTCAAATTCTTATAAACCTCAAGTTTAATTTCAGGGACAAAAGATAAATGTATATTCAGTGAATAAACAGAATGGACTATTTCAGTTGAAAGGTACCTGCAGCAATCATCCAGTCCAACTACCTGACCAACACAGGCCTGACCAAAGCTTAAAGCATGTTGTAAAGGGTATTGCCCAAATACCTCTTAAATACTGGAAGGCTTAGTGTATCAACCATCTTTAGGAAGCCTGTTCCAGGATATGACCACCCTCTCAGGAAAGAAATGTCCAGTCTAAACCTCTGTAGCACAGCTATAAACTATTCCCACATGTGAAAGAAAATAAGAATTAATTAAGAAAGCAGGAATGAAGCAAAGCAGTAACCCAGAGACCTGCTTACCTGTTGACTGCAGAATCTGTGCGGATCGTTGCAATAGGAGACCTCATGTTTTTCAAATCCCAGACTTTCACTGTTCGGTCATCACTACCAGAAACAACATTGTCTCCCACAGTGAAAACTGCCGATGTTACAGTGCTAAACAACCAGGAGTAAAGACAAAGATGTCAATCTCTAGAATTCCTTATTAAACTAGCATCTGATTTAAAGTTTTACTTTCTGTTCCTGTGCTTCCTTTAGCATATGTAGCTTGCCTTTTTTTAAGCAGAGAAATCTGAAATTTTTAAATTCTAAGCAGTTATTTTTGAATAAAAAAATATTCTTACAAGAAGCTATGACAATACAGGTGAACAGGGCTTGACTGGCCCAAGTGCTAAGACAAGAAGCCCAACAGTAGAGACTCACTCTGGAGGCATCTTTCATATTGCACTGATTCTGACACAAACTAAACAGTCCCAGTCTTGAAACCTGAACTCACTTTTGAAGTTCTGCACTAATGTCCAGCAAGTTTATCACACAACCCCAACTGAATTAGTAGCAATAGAGTACAATTCTTCTTAAGTGATTTGAGATCAGTAACCAAGCTTTTCTTTCCATCCAAAGATTTCTGTAGAATATCCCAGATATCTTCATTTGCTAAGGAGGACCCAAACACCTGGGATGTAGCTCAAGCTATTCTGTGCACACACATGCTCATGCTGTAATCCACACACAGAGTCTCCAGTATAGCTCCACTACCAGTAGCAATCTAACAATCTCTAACTGTGATTTCTAGTCCTGCTTTACAAGCAGCTAAAGTCTGAGAGCCAGATAAAAAATGGCAAGTAGTAGTAAGAAGACAAGCATACAGTTCTTCAAATTTTACCTACTATGCCTAGAAATGCACAAAAGCAGTCATAGAAAGACTCATGAGAATATTTCTAGCAATTGAAAGTGCAATATATTACTTCCAGAAGCCATTTTATAAAGAATTTTATTTTAGAATTTTATTATCTTTGTACTTTACAGCTTCAGATGACAGTATATTATCAATATACTGGCCTCAAACAAATAATTTTCATGGTGATTCTATGATTATTTTTAAATATTCACCTTATTTCATATTAACCAATTAAAAGCTTTTGTACTACAATCTTCATTGTAATTGTGTGAATTCCCAACTCAAAGCCAGTTATTTTCTGCCCACATAATGTACTAACAAAGCATTTTTGTCTCTCCTTATAATCATTAGGGAAGCCTTCTCAGTTCTGTTTCTACAGATTTGATTTAATGACCTATCTTGTAACTTGGGTCATGCACATCAATTTCTTAGAATTTAGTAATTTTAATTTAAGTTGTCAGTTGTTACTGTCACTTTAGTTGTTCTGCAGAAATTTGAATTCATGTCCTATCCAAGCTGCTGATTAAGATTAGCACAAGCCAGGTCACAATGGACCAGTTTATGCAAGCCTCTTAATTTAAATTGACACCAAATTAAGTTTTAATTAGGATGAAGGCCCACTTTATTCATGATACCAAGTTTCCTAACACATTATTAGAGTGCAGCTAAGCCACCAGGGAGATGAATACAGAAAGAACCAAGAGGTCTTCAACTAATCTTCTGGACTTTATGAACAAAAAGTCAAAAAGTTAAAACATACATGAAGGCCACAACTGCTAAATCTCTTCCATCAGGCACTTTCTTATTTGGGAAGAAAACTCACTCGTGCAGTCAAGCTGCTGCACAATACAGCTGGCATGTTCTCACCACCAAACCAAACCAGCCCAAACTCCTTTAAATTTACCAACATCTGCACTTCTCACTAGTTCTTTATAAAATGGCTCAGAAAAATATTTCAGACATTAACTAATCTCTGTACTGCTGCAATACATTTGAAACAACGTTTATAAGTTTAAAATTCTCTATTCGATCCCCATAACTTCCACACACACTGGAGACTTCCTAGCACACAACAGCATAAAGAATTCAAGTCATAGAAAATCTCCAGGTGAGTGAATATATACTCCCCTTTAGTATTCTGATGCCAACAAACAAATCTGATCTGTTTACCCATCAAACATTTTATTCCAATTACAGCTGGAATACATTGTGAAACTGTCTTAAAATAAGCCTCCACTTTTGGGTGCTTTTTTCCAAAACTTTAAAGAGCTTTCCAGCTTCTTTGATCTCATATTGGTTTTGCTTTATCATTTATCACTTTCAAACATGGTTTAGTTTCTTTGACCACATAAGGTTCTCTAATACTTAGATTTATCATTTTAAAATGAAAACATTCAAAACTATTGCCAGGAAAACAGAATGCCAACTCCAGGTTAGCTCAATCCTTCCTTCTCTCTAAGGACTCTCAAAAGATAACAAAATCCTTTCCAGCTTAACTTACACTTTTCAGCTTAACTGTTCAGATATTACTGGGTATATCAAGCAAAAGTTTGTAAAATAAGAATGCAATGAAATTCTGCTGTAGCTCCCTGGAAATAGGGCAAGTGATAGAAAGGCAAAGGGAAAGCTGCTGGTCTGTTTTTAGTGACAAGTTTAAAGGTGCTCCAATCACCCTCAGGTCAGACCTGCAAGGCCCTGCAGGCTGGGATTTGCAAACACACAGGACTATGAAAACAATCTTTTACATAAGGAGCTTTGAATTTAATGGCTAAATACAAAAGCACTTCTTACTGAACCTAGTGGTTATGATCAAGAATATTGGTCCCAGTTCCAAAGCAAACAGTGTATGGATATCTGCACAACATTTCCTGTGCTTCAACTCTCAAAGATATCTCATTTTCAAAATAGGATTGCAGGGCTTGAAGTTTTAAATAACTTAACAACAAGTCTAGAAAGGACAAAACAGTATCATTCTCACAAACCTGGCAACTCTGGAGAGTGTGATCAGCACTTCATTCATCTGAATAAAGACAAAGTGGGTTTTTGGATTTGGTTTTTGGTTTTTTTTTAAGAGGGATATAATGAGTTCATAATTTAAAAAATCACATGCATCTAAATTCAAAGACATGCTCAACACTACTGACTTAAACCATGAGCAAGTTCTGCGCTCATAGATCTTATGCAGCACAAATTACAATCTGTGTCCTCTGATACTCCAACTGGGGCATCTCCTAATATGACAGATGCACCTCAGCAATTTTTTTTCTTGGTTTTGTGTTTATTTGGTTTTTTTAATTAAAACAAAGTAGTAGCAGGAAGAAAGGCCACTTCCTGCTTATAAATCAAACTAGAATTTCAGTCCAGCTAAAGGGGAATGGTGAGAAGAAAGAAAGGGAGGTAAAGTCTGTGGGATGAAAGAAGTTAACAGAAGCAGCCAATAAACAAATAACCTTTTAAAAGTATTGCCTCCATAACCCCATCCATATCACAAAAATTAAAAGCCTTTTTCCTCTATTTTCATGTAGCTAGATTTAATTTTTGTTTGTATTAGTCTTCAGTTTGTTTTAATCCAGATAAAACTCTGGTTAACATCCCCTTGGCTAAATTAATAAAAAGTGTCAACAAAAGATCATCAGCCCCCATGTTAATTGAATGCTAGAAGACATTAGATTTTTAATAACTCAAAAAGATGACAGGTATTGTAAAACATTAAAGAAAAAAAAACCAGAAACAAGCGAAGAGGAAGCAGTTTTATGACACTTCAAACTGTGGGTCCCACAGGGAGTTTGGTGTGCTACAGCTATTCTCCAAAAAAGCTTCAACCTCCGCCAAACCCCAGCAAAACTCATTTATCTTGTCATAGGGAGCAGCCGAGCGTGTACTTCCAGCTGACAGCGTGGCACTTCCTCGGCACACACCAGTGCCTGGCCTCCAACATCCTGCTCCCTCCGTGGGTCTCAATCACCAGAAATGCTGCGGTGCTCGCACTCCTCATTAGGCCCAACAGCTGTCTCCCCAGTCACACTGAGACACAAAACTGCTTTGCATAACAATCTGCTGAAATTTCACACATAGGGGAAAGGGGGGAAAGAAAAAACGTTGGAAATGTTGGACCATGAAATGCTGATGCAGAACTCTCACTGGCAATGCACCAAAAAAGAAGTTAACACTGCTTTTTCCATTTTGATTCACAACCTAAACTGAGATTTACCATCAAACTGGGAGACAACACATTTTCAGGGCCTTGAGCAGGCATCTCCATGCATATATCTGTGTGGGTTGAAAATGGACTAAACTAGAGTTTTCAGATAAATTTATTTGGTAACTTAAATACATACAATTACCTACAGCTGTATGCAAACAGAAAAATTTGAGGCCTCAAGTATGCCTCTCATTTTAAGTAGTAAAATTGAGAAACAAATATGAAAGGAAGTTCAATTTGGTATCACATTTTCTACACAAGTTTCCTTTGTTTTAGGGGAACAAAGCTTATCAAGCAGTCTGCAGCTTGAGGGGAAACCAGGAACTGTGTTTAAAATCTCCAGATGTGGACAACCCCACTGCCCATCTCAACAGGAGATGGCACTAGCCATAGGAGGCCCAGGTAAGTAGAGGCACCAGTACCTCCACATTTGAGTGCATTCAGGTTTCAGAATTGCTAAAAGCACTCAATTCCAGAAAGAGTTACACACATAATTCCCAAAGTCTGTCTCTGAATTTATCTCCGAATATCAGCAAAACTTCTTTTCTATAACTTAAGAAATGGTAAGAACAAACCATGAAGGAACTATGGAATCACAGAATCATTTAGGTTGGAAAAGACCTCTGAGGTCATGGAGTCCAACCTACAATCAAACACCACTGTGTCAACCAGACCATGGCACCGAGTGCCACGTCCAGTCTTTCCCCAAACAGCTCCAGGGATCATGACTCCACCATCTCCCTGGACAGCACATTCCAATGTCCAATCAACCCTTTCTGGGAAGAAATTCCTCCTAATGTCCAACCTAAACCTCCCCTGGCAGCTTGAGACCATTTCTCCTCATCCTGTCACTGGCTGTCAGGGAGAAGAGACTGACCTGGCTGCAACCTCCTTTCAGGGAGCTGCAAAGAGTGGCACTTTGGTAACTCCATGCCAGTAGCAGGTTGGGGAATGTTAGAAAACTGGGAATTCAAGTTATGCAAGAGAGCAAGGAGTGGTAACTTGGATGGGCTGAAGGCATGTAAAACATGCTGGCCCTAGAAGAAGCACTCAGCATGGGAAGTGAGGCATATTCAAAGCTATAAGTTATTAAGGTTGCTAACAAGTCTAAGAAAACCACTGAATTCTTATCATGCTCCCTTACATCTATGCAATAAATGTAAACCAAAAGGTTTTAAAGGTTTTGTAAAAATGCTCATAAGCACTAAAAGCATTTCAAAAAAGCTAACCCTAGAGCTTGGAGCCTAGGCCATAATCTGCATTAAAAGAATATTCATCATGCAAATTTAGGATCAGAACAGTGTGTGAAATGCAAGTTTGGAGCCTTTTTTCAATTAAATGCAAGAAGAAAAAAAGTCCCTCAGCAGACAAAACAAGGTAGGAATATTAACAGCAATATCAGAACCATCTAGTTAATCGGTGAGGCTTGAGAAGAAAATGAATACTTCATCACAAAAATTTTGCATTTCCTACAGAAGCTAAATTGAGATATCCACACATAGGGAATGCCTAAGGCATTCTTTGATGAGAAACAACAGAAAAACGGTAGACAAAGCATCACTAAAGTCATTAATAACTGAAGCAAGAACAGAACTATCTTGAAAAGAACAGATGTGTTAGCCTGATCAAACACCACTGATAGCATCCAACTTGTTACATTTTGTTTAGCACAAAAGGTTTTGACTAAAAGCCCAAGCAGAGATTTAGTCAAATGTGCAGAGACTGTATTTTTAGGACTACATCTGCACATGCTTTAACTTCACCAAGAAAGTGTGGTTGAATAAGAATACCTAGCAGTGACCTTGTAATAGCTGGCTTCCCTAGAATAAGAGTGCTTCCCAACAGGGATGTCTAATGAAAGGCACTTCTCCCCCTGCCACAACTTGCTCTTTCAAGAACAAGATATTCAAGACACACACAAGTAAGGCATGAGAATTAAATCTTGCAGACCCAAGAATCTGAGAAAGCCAGTTGACCTTGGCAAGCCCAAGTGTTCACAAAAACTAAAGCAATTACTAGTCTCTTGAAACAGAATGCCATTTTGACATTAACTCTCAATTCACTAAATGTCAGAATTCAGCCCAGCATCCTAATCAGCAGCTGCTTAGTAATTTTTATATTTTTAAATGAAGATTTTTCCACAAGAATAGGAGTTGGGAAACACAAAGTTGAAACAAGACAAATTTGCAATTCTCTAATTTCGAAGTTCTGAGAACGAAGCACAACTCACCATTCAGCTGCACATTCAGAGACATACAGGCAGCAAATGAACAGGAACTTTCCCTTCTGGTCTCTTAGAGCCACACAAGCAGAGTGAAAGGAGATGCAATATGCTGCAGTCCAAAAGAGCTATAAGCTCTTTTTAAGAAGTAACATAAGATTCATGATCAGCAACTTTTTTCCTGAGTTTGCCCAGGAAGTAACACACAGATACAGATGCCACAGCTAACACACATTCATGCTTGATGCCATAAAGATCAGTAAGTTTGAAAAGCAGTAAACAAACTTTGTCATTTTTTGGGCTAAGACAAAAGTACCCTCTCCAATTTATGGGTTTTTTAAAGCCAAAAATGCGTTTAATTGCCACGGCAAGGTGGTGCATAACTATATACTGAATAACCAAAAAGCATTAACTAAGGATATTCACTCAAGGATAGCAACCCAAAGCTGCTTCTGAAGCCACCACTTTATTCTTTGAAGGATGGTATTTGCAAGTGCAGACTTGAAAACCTATTGCATTTTTTTTTTTCAAGCATTTCAAGAGCAGTGTTCCCAAACACTGTGTACCTCTGACAGTCACTAAAGAAAAGAAAACCCTTTATTATTACCAAGTAATTTTTCAGCTGCATATAAGTATCAATATACTTCAAATGCAGAGAAAAGCTGTACTTTAAATACCATATATGAATCCACTAGCTAATAAACATTCTGTTGCCCATAAGAGATTAATTTATTTCTTGTGTTACAAAACTGCCAGAACAAATTTATAAAATCTGTACAGTACTGGCTACACCTGTATAGACTAAGATTTTAATTTTCTTTTAAGCTACAAATGGAAAATATTTCCAGCATTAACATTTTAGAAGGCTCCACACATCAAGACACACCCCAGCACATGCAGAGTGCTTGAAGGGACAGAAAAACTCATCAAGCAGATATTCAAGAGCATGTCAACATCAGAGTTACTCAACTGGGCCCCTATGTTGGGAAAAGCAAGGCCTTCACAGCTGGGACAGGATGGGCTGGGCAGGAGTCAGCACAAGTGAAGTAGAATGAAAACTGCCACATAGATGACAGAACCATTTTGCTCCACAGAACAAAACCTTAGCTCCGTTTGAAGTGCTCTAATCAATAACCTCTAAATTGAATAATTTCTCAATAGGAGAGCAGCTGTTATTATCAATCATGTATTTCAAAGCAGTATCTGCTGGAAAAAAAATATGGGAATATGAGTCACCAGCAAGATTTTTGGAGGCTTTAACTCAGGAAATCAATTTAGTTAACAGGCCACAAGTTAGTGCCTGGATTATAACAAAAATGTAATCTTTTCCCAGGGCTCTGTTAAACTCTTCATATGGGGATGTGACTGGGGATTTACAGCACTAGTAAGACAAATTCCTACTGATACATATACAGAACTAGATGATAAAAAATATTTATATTTAAGCAAACATTGGTCTTATTTCCTCACCATTTCATATTTTTTTCATCAGTAAAGAATAAGTTAGATGAACTGGGGGCATGGCAAATCTAAAACTGTAAGTGACAAGATACTTTTACTGGTATGTGAGCAGGGCACAGGCAAATAAGTCATTTATTGAACTGAAACAGTCATATTTACACACACACAAACACACATATATATATATATGAAAAATGTAAACAGGCAACATTTATTGAACTGGAAACTTCTATGGGAAGGTACAACTTCAAAAAAAAACCCACATGAATGCAGGCTTGAAGGGCAAAAGTACTATCAATGTACTATACTTAGTCTATAAATGTCAAAATATACTTAGAAACACATTTTGAGTCAAAATAGGTAACTTGTAAATAAGAATAGAAAATACAGGAAACTTCTATAATTAACATAGGAAACAAAGGTCTTAAAGGTAAAAAACAAAAAGACGAATCTGAAGCTATACAGACTAGGCAGGCACAAAAAGTTTAGCAGGGAAGTTAAATTTAATTAATTAAACTTCTGCAATAAGCAACATATAGAATTTGCCAAGAGATAAGTTGAAATCTCTGCCATTGGAACAACCTAACATACAGTTGGCAATTCTAAAATTACCTCTTAATTCAGAACAGTTATCAATGCAAGCAGCTCAAGACAGACAGGTTGATCACAACGATTCCTTCTGGCCTTACTGGAAGAGAATTTATTTTCTTAAACTGTCTTAATAGTAGATGATAAGAAATTTTTAATAGAGCTATGTTCAGGACACCAAAATGATAGGTGATTTCTTAGTCCACTAAAGATGCAAATAATGTCTCAGAGATGATGACATACCATCACTTTGACATACAGGACAGCGCAACTCTTCATTTTCTGACATCAATTAACGCTACGAAAGCTTTACATGCTCTGTCTGCAACAGGATTCTTTATTCTCTCACCTCACGAGCATCACTCCCAGTTTCCACACGGTAATGAGCCATCTCGGGCACACCTTCGGCGCCGCTCATTAGGCTAATGAGGGAAGCGCAGCGCGCCCCGCTCGCGGCGCCGTGCTGCCACCTGCCGGGCATAGGCGGCAGCGCGGGCCCCGCGCCGGGAGGAGGGGATGG